>SKCR01026664.1:0-118270 GCA_019454045.1 Zanthoxylum bungeanum | reverse complement strand
CATTAAAACTAGTTTCTCTCAATGTCAACGTGGGCTTGGAGTGGTAAATCAACTTAGTATTGGAGATGTTCAAATCACCTTATCGTATTTATTAAATGATGATAAATCATAATTCGTGTTTGTTGTTATGTTTGTTATTGTGATTGATCCATGCGGTTTGTACATTAGGGGATGTGTTAAAACTTTAACACTATTATTAGCCACTGTATAGTGTACCTACCCGTAAGATTAAACTTGTGTGTATTTGAAGCTTAAGCTTAACATTTTAGCCCGTACCAGTCTTTATTACAAATGATTGACTGACCTCGTTTGAAAGTTCTATATCATCATTGCTTATGTCAACAAGTGGTATGTTACATAGTACTGTCAAGTCTGGCATCACCCGCCATTCTCTATGCTAGGCTTAGTTCATGCTGCCTGTCTGTTTTATAAACTTTGTAGGCCCATATTCACTTGTAGAGACTGCCATCTTAACTCTTGTATCAGTGCTATTTGTATTATTTGTTTTTATTGCTGTTATAGCAAAGTATCCTCACAGTGTATACAATTCTGTTACTGAAGCTGTTCAACAGTAGACCTTGTGATTTGTTGATTGTTCTTGTATTATTATTATTATTTTGTGGAAGAATAGTATTGACATAATCAACTTCTGTTTCATCTTTTCAGCGGTCACGGTATGATCTTGAGGAAGAGATGAGGGATGCTCAAAAGAAACGGAACGGAAGCAACACATCCAGAACACACACAGATACTCAAAATTATCCATTTGAAAGAAGCAGCAGTAGGCGACAGTGGAGAGATGTTTGGAGATCATATGGTAACTCAGCCACGAGATGGTCGGAAGAGACTCGATCAAACAGATATTCATGACAACTGTGTGCAATATGCATGATAAGAATCTCGTGTTTGCTGATTTGAGTTGTAAACAGGGCTATTCTGGTGAGGAATTTGTTTAATCAGCTGCAATGCTCTTGGAGACTCAAACAAGAGATGCTGCAGGTGGGAAATAATTGCTGTCAACATCCAAGAGCTTGGGGCATGTGTCCCCATGGAGATACTAGATTGTTGAAAGCCTGAGTCAGGATTTTGGTTAGTTCTTCTAAATCCCAGTTTTGTTTGTGAAAATCCAAATGATTGTGGGAGTATTGAGAAAGGATTTGTATCGTACTGAACAAGATTTGTTGTACTGAAAAAGGCATGCATTCAGTAACAAGATTCTAAGAAAGAGTGGGGGATGACTGACTGACTGACTGTTTAATTAAATTTACGCTTATGCGAAGAAGTTGATGGAACTGGTTAAGATTGGCATAAAGCATACTGAGCATGGGGGGGGTGCTGGGATCTCTGATGAACTACGAAAGAGTCGTATCAAATACATACAAATAGGTTAACATTTTTGGTTTGGTTCATTTACTGAATATAGTTTCTTTCCTTTTATTGTAGTATTACACGAATGAAAATTGCTTGTTTGTACAATATTTTCTTTAGGTGTTGCTTGCAATCAGTGGAATTTTCAATGAAAATCCTTTGAACTAGCTCTGCTGCCATTAGGGGTGGCAAAGTTTGATCCGATCCAGTTCAATTCGACTTTTTTTTTTTTTTTTTTTTTAATTGAATTCGATTTTTTTGAGTTTCAATTATTATTATTATTTTTTTATCCATTTCTAACTATGAACGTCATTACTATCATATAAATGGTACGAGTAGTAGTATTAAGGGATACAGAAGCAGCATATATGAAAAAGCAATTCACAAGTCAAATATAGCCCCATTTTCTAGATTAGTGTAAACTCATAGGATCACAAGTGACTCTGCCAGAGGAGGCTTTGCATAAACCTTTAGTCGGCAATCTCTTTAATCAAACCAGGTTTTTATAGTTGATTATAAAGTCAAAAAATCTGTATATAATAATATTTTATTAAATTGTGCATAATAATAATATTAATAATAATAATAATAATAATAATGTATATTTTTTTTTTTATATCAAATTAGATTCAGTGATGATACGAGCTGTTTCCGTCCGACTAAATTGAATTGAATGCAGCTAGCTGCACAAAACACATAGGAGATAGTATAAATATCAGGCTACATTGGAGATATTATAAATATCAGGCTTGATTACGCATTATTTACGTCTCCAGGAATTGTAGTTCAGGATGGAAGTTATGGGTATCGGAATCTTTTTGATGCTTCATTGGATGCTCTTTACTCCGCCCTGGAAAAATCCGGCTGGCTATCGGACGGTGGAGAATTCAAATACTTATTACACCAACGTCTTTAATCATGTGAATGTCGGGACTCCGGACAAGCTATAGAAATTTATTTGTTTACCATGCTTGATCAACTCCACAAGGCCCCCAAGGGGTGTGGTTTGGTGGTGAAGGGTCCAGAATCTCACCTTGAGGTTCTGGGTTCGAATCCAGAGGGTGCAACTTCTTGTAAGAGTCTGGGGCAGCCGGGGGTTTTACCTGCGCCGCGGCCCAGAATAGGTGGTTTGGTGGCGGGGTTTCCAACGATTTCAAAAAAAAAAAAAAAAAAAAAACTCCACAAGGGTCCTGCTGAAAATTGAGCTTTTTGGCCTCTTTTCACCTCTGAATATAAATATAATTAAATTAGTTTGGATTGTTTTAACTTGCACTTGATTAATTTATGAATTAATATGGAATTATTTTTATTATTGTTAAAGCGACTACGGACCTTGCATATTTCTTGTGCTTATTCAGATTGAATATAACTCATTCAATATCAGTCTAAAAAGAGTATTTAAGAAATGCTGATACCCAAGTAATTAAATAGAGATATATATTAAAAATCCTAGCTTGCACTCTTTGTATTGGTGAGCCCATAAGTGTTTAGTGTTTATCATGTTGTGAAACTCCGTCTATATTGAGATGTTATAATTCCGCTAATGCTTAAGTTGTAGTATTTTTATATTTACGTAAAATAAATTGATGATTATGATTCTAAATAAAATTATACTATGTGGGTTTAAATAAGATGGCTCATTGGAGGCGATTGGTCTTCACAAAGAAGATTGAATAACTTTTATGTGTAGTGGAAAAAAAATGAGAGATCTGCTGATCCAATGAATTAGTAGCTCTAACTATAAAGAAATATATGTATTAATCATTTAATTGGTTTGACTAAATGATTTCCAAATATTATCTTTATTTGATTGGCTAACGGATTCGAATTTTGAAAAATAAGAGCCTGAACTCCGAAACTAGTTATATAAAATATATATGGCATGTGATTAATAGAAACAACACATATTTTAAGTTTCATGATAAAATTAAGAAATCAACATATTTAAGTTTATTATTCCTTGGATTTTTGAGCCAGCAATGCATCGTATTCGTCTCTCAGGATATCATATTTCTCACACAGGCTATTGAAAGTTTGCTTCCTCTCTTCTGAAATCACTATTTTATTATTCTTCTTCATCTTCTTCTTCATCTTCTCCTCCAAACAAAGCTTTGTTGATTCAATTTGCTGCTTCAGTTCTTGTATCTTCAACATCTTCTCTTCATGCTGCTTCTGCAATTTCTCCAGCTCCGTTGCATTCGCTACATTTCCAAATTAATATGTCATTTATATTCTAAACGGAAAAGCGAAAATTCAGTCAAACATATCAATATAGAAAAATGATAATTTTTCTAAAATTTTGAGTGAAAATTGATACAAAACAATAACTTCATATGGAAATTGATGAATTTTAATTTTTTTTTTTTTTTTGGATTTGACTGAACTTCTACTGAATTTCGGATGGAAGAATAATATTTTCCCTATTCTAAACTTCACAAATTCTTTTGCCCAATTAAACATTATTCCAAGTCATTTATTTTCTCATAATTTTGACAAAATGTGTCAAGAAAATTTTAGTACCTGGAGGATTTTTTGAACTGCTACTGCTACCTTCCATGATTCTAAAATTCCTGAAGAGTAAAACACATTAATAGTACAGTATTTTTTTAAACTTTTAATTATGCTAAATTATAAAAAAAAAAAAAAAAAAATTGCTACTATTAATATTTCTCTTGAAGACTCAAATCCTCAATCAACTCCTCGTAAGAAGAGAAATTTGCGAAATTAAATAAATTTTTGGCTTTGGAAATCCTACAATTTGGTATATATTTATTTCTTTAACTTTCTGTTGTTTCTTTTCCAAATTCATTAAATTGAAAGCACAGAGAACAAGAAACTGCCTTAGAAGTTTTTACTTTATAATTTAAAAATAAATAAATAAAGAAAAATAACCCTAGAGCTATCTTGAATAAAATTTGATCAGATTTGAGTTCGTAGTATCCAGTGTAGAAAATTCTCGCTATAAATAAAGTCTAAGTAAGTTATTGATGTAAATTGGAATGATATAAATGTAATAATGACATTGAAAAAAAAAAGGAAAAATAAAACCCATGATAAAAACAGAGGGAATATGTAATAACCAAAGATGAAGTTGCAAAATTATTACCTTTTTTCCTTGAACAAACTTAGAATTTTATGTTCATAATTGAAGAGAAATATTTCAGAAAAGTAATGAAGTTATGTTGGTGGAAAATAAAAATAAAAATAAAAATAAAAAGTTTCATTGTCTTTGAGGCATGTCTCCAATGTGTCAACATGGGGACACCCATTAGACACATTTCAATAACATCATCATAAATGTGAACCATTTGGACACATTTGAAAAAGAAAAAAATGCTCTCCAAAAGCTTGTAACAAGAAGTAACACATAGATTTGTTCAAGT
The DNA here is from genome assembly GCA_019454045.1 of Zanthoxylum bungeanum. Lineage (NCBI taxonomy): Eukaryota > Viridiplantae > Streptophyta > Magnoliopsida > Sapindales > Rutaceae > Zanthoxylum > Zanthoxylum bungeanum. Next base: position 113,519 of record SKCR01026664.1, on the reverse strand, counting down.
AAAGTGTTTGAAAGCTAACCTGCTTCCTGCTGCTTTGTGTCTCTGTGTTATAAGCTTCTTCACAGTGTGAAAGAAAGTAAAACTAAAGTGCTTTTGTGACAGAAAATTTCAGATTCTACCATTCACTTTAATAATAAGTAAAGAAGCAGAAGCAGAAGCAGAAGCAGCATGGCACATGAGGACAGAAGCCAAAAAGCAGAAACAAGTGAGAGGGGGCAGGCATTTGCATCTTCCTTTGAAGTAGGTGTGAACAAATATCGTGACAGTCTCTAATGGTTTGGTGGCAAATGATTTGAAATTTGGTTGTCGAGTTTGAGTCTATGAGATGTATTTCTTATAAGAATATGGTGTAGCATAGGGTTTTATCTGCTCCACTTAAGCCCGAGTCGATGGTTTGGTGACGGAGTTTTCAAAAAAAAAAAGATAGCTTGTCGGATTAGGTAAAGACAAAAATTGAATCATAACCTGAAAAATAGAAAAGAAGATCTGATGTAAGTCGGGTCGGCTAAAATTTCAAAAACTATTTTAAAATTAAATTCGAGTTGGGATGGGTCCCATGGTTTTAAACCTTTATTTCACCGGACTTGACTTCATTTCTCATGAGGCTATTTGTTTATTTTGGGATAGTATGACCATTTCGACCCTACACGGTTTTGTCCTCTTAGAGAGTCTCCTCACATGGAGTGGTTTTTTGGGTTTAAAGCCTACCACATATTATTGCTAGATAATACCATGATTGGATTTAATATTTTTATACGGACTTTAAAGATCCAAGATTAAAGTTCCACTAAAAGGCTATCATCACTCAATATGTCATAATAGATCAAATGATCATATGAATGAGAATCAGACATATCTAACAACCACTTCACGCGGGGAGACTCTGCAACCATGAATGCCTCGGTCAAGTATCCGAAACGGACAAATTATCTCGTCAAAAAAAGGATCGTAAAAAAACACACATTCAATATACACACACGCAATTTTAGGGTCAGGTTCGAGACCCGAGCTGCACTTAACGTGTCATTGAAACAGCCCTGCCTTGAATGGAAACAAAATCGAAGGAGTAGATTATGGGAAAGAGATTTGATGGGCCATAGATGTGAGAAAGTGTAATGACTCCCATTCCCCATTGTACGGATAAAGAAATCAGAATGACAGACAGAATCTATTTGCTGCTTCGATACAGACATCAACATACAATCTACATTTGCTAGAATGAATGAGTCCAACATCCCAATATGCTTTTAAATCTTGATGCCAATCTTTTTTCTTGTGAATTTTGTTTGTCAAAAGTCCTTTTGATCATTGATTGGAATTTGGAACAACTCGTGTCTGGGTTTGCTTCAGGTGTCACGTGTCAACCAATTTGTTGCTGGTTATTATTATTATTTTTTAAACTTATTTAATTAAGAATTAAGAGTTATTTTGAACAACTCTCTCAATTAGTCAGACCATCAACAATCATGTTCATGGATTTTTAGTTTTTAGTTTTAGCTTTTTTTTTTTTTTTTTTTTTGGCTTACATAGGAAAATAATCTAAAACATTGTGGACTGGTTCTTTTAATGAGAATCTGGATTTTCAAAGGAGAAACTGAACCATCTTTATACAATGGAGGGATAAACATGAACTGTTTTGAGCTTCATTAGAGATTTTCTATGAGGATCTATGAGCTGGAGTTCCTAAAACATAAGGCTATTAGAAGCAGAGGACATGCCGTGGGGACAGGCTTTGAGAGGAGTCACTGTGGCAAAAATCCTCGTGGGATAGGGGGAGGCCCGGTGGATCGATCGGATACGATTGTCAACATCTCATTCTAATATAGATAAAATCCATGTGTGAGCGAGGATTTGTATCAAAGCCCTGTTCGTTAAGGTCAATAATAATAAAATTTTTGTATCCGTTGAATTGAACAAGTTGTGTATGTGTATTGGCATTCATGTATCATACCAGAACTCATTGTCATCCTTAGGCGTCACCATTAGTTGACTAAATAAATAAATAAATAACCCACTAATATATATTTTAACAAACTCTAAAATTAAATTATGACTCCGCCTGACGATATCGACCGTATAATGACATTCCTAACTATCAAATTTATGTAGTGTGAGTCCAAAAGATTTAGAAGAACCTTAGAACTGGAGGTTAAAGATGAGTTACCTTGACCTTTTATATTGAAATGTTCTTGAGAGCGTCTTATGTCCATCCAAACAAATGACATTTCCTTTTTACAAGTTCACCTCTTCAAATAATAGTAATGGTTACTTGTATTATATATTATTTATTTTTTTACTTATTTTTTTTTATAATTTTTCTGTGTCATCTAATTACAATTGATATATAACTTTTGGTGATTAAAAAGCTATTTTGATTCTTATTATAGAAACTCAACATTTAAATTTCCGGAAGTAGAGATTGTATTGTTTTTTAAAAAAGTAAAATAATTATCCGTAATAACCTTATTTTATCTAATAATATTATTTTTTAATTAGTATAATGTGGGTTGAACACATCTTTAATTATAATTTCATATCATAATAAAAACTATGTACTTGGCACTAGTTGTCATTATACCCCCTTAAATTCAGATTTAACCATTGTACCTCTTGTATCCAATTTTCATGTTTGGAAGAACACTTAAACTTGGAAAAACATCGGTTTTAAACACCTTCGTTAATGAGAAAAAACGGTAACAGACATGCACGATGATTTGGCAAAATTATATTGGGTGGTACTCACAGTAACATGTGGATGCCACCTATTTAATGAAAAAGAAAAGAAAAGAAAAGAAAAGAAAAATAATAAAACAAAGCTCTGTTCCATTTGCACATTTTTGAATTCTTCATTTGCATTTCTCCGATCGACAAAGCTCCGTTTGCAATGACATTGTTGGAAAGTTGACAGCATCAAGAGACATTTTATTTGAAGCACAAAACTTGAATTCCAGAAAAGATTTATTTTCTATATTATTTCAGAAAATAATTTGATGTTACCGAATGTAATCTGATTATTACATTCCTCGCTTGCTCAGGCATTGGAAGATCACACCACATGAAAAATCCACAACTACTAGCCACATGCATTCCTGAATCATAAACATTAATAATCATCATTTATGCCCTAATTGAAATTAATACATAATTGTTACAACATACCCCATATATTTGACAACCAAAAAATCTTCTTCCAAAGTTTGTATTTTTCCATGAAGCTTTTAAAACGATTGTTTGCCCACAATGACACACCGGAACAACGATTTGAGATGGTATTGAATTGAGGTCAGACCTACTCATTCCTATGCTTCTTCAATTTCGTTAGATCTAGTGTCTTTGCTATGTGATTTAAGGTGAAATGAGGTCGGTTGATTTGAGGAGGAAGAAGAACAAATTTGAGAAGTAAATATAGTGTATGGAGGAAGAAGAAAATAATTGAACACTGAGATTGTGTAAACTGTAAAAGAGGCGAGATATTAATTAATTTTTATTAATCAATTTAATCAATTTTTTTCCATGGTGGCAAGACATCTCGCTCCTCACACGATAAATTATGGAGTTGTAACACGCGTTCCTCCATCTCAGCACATAGGTTTTTTTTTTAATCAGACTTATTTTTATAATTTAATAAATTACATTATTAATTAAATAAATTAATATGTTTCTTATTTTAATAGGAAATTATATTTTTATATTGTAATAGATTTCTTATTTTAATTTTACAATTTAATAAAAAAAATTATAGAGATATTTTAATTTTATAATTAAATAATAAAAATGAGATTTTATTTCTATATTATAATAGGTTTCTTATTTTAATTATTATTATTTTAATTTATAATTTTAAAATAATAAATTAATTTTAGAGATATTTTAGTTTTATAAATTAATAATAAAAAAATTATTTGTAGAGATTAGGTGTCACATATTAAATTAATAGGTTTCTTAATTTAATAAGAGATTATGTTTGTTGACGGCGGATTTCGGTCTCAGGGCAATATGAGAATATTACTCCCGAGACAATCCTCCATCAATAGTGAATTTGTTTGGTTATGGAGGACCAAAAGCAAACTTAGCAAAAGACAAATAATACGCCAATCGACAATGAGATTTAACGTGGTTCGGCGGATCTTGGTCCAATCTACGTCCACTGGCACAAAAATGATGATATTTTTTATTACTCAAACACGTTTCTCGACTCTGCTTCTGGTTTTTTACAAGTCAGATGGTAATGATTCTGATCTTGATATTGATTCTCATATTGATTCTCCTCCCTTAAGCATACTCTACCCTCCTATTTATAATAGTGCATAAATCAGATTCATTCTTTTACAAGAGTTTCATAGTTGAAACAATTTTCCTTTCCCATAAGGATTCCTAGTCAAAAACTACATTTACTTCCTTTATCATATTAGGACATTGACTTACTAGTTTACCCCATGAAAGTAGGATAACTTATTATCTTATCTTGTATGGATAGAATGCTTTATCTTCCCGAACATGTCTTGCCCTATGCTCGGTTTTCACGAGGTCGGTCTTCATGTGGTCGGTCATAATAGTGTTTTGTACTGAGAATGCTGCTGTCGACCTGATAATTGCCTGATCATCTTGAACTCAAGTGCTCGGTCACTAACCGTAAAGTTCCCGGCCCCTTACTGTTGACTCTTTAGTGGTCGGGTCGGCATTAATAATCTTGACTGAGAAGTGAATTACCTTTTTTACCCCTGTCGTGCTGCTTAAATAACATAGTGCCTGAAAACACCATCAACAATGTTTTTATTTTATAATAGGTTTCTTATTTTATTATTAATTAATTAAATTAATAGGTTTCTTATTTTAATCGAAGATTATATTTTTATATTGTAATATATTTCTTATTTGAAAATATTTAACTTTTATATATATATAATAAATTTAAAAATTTATTCTATTAAATTTATTTTATAATTTTTAATAAAATTTGTGATTGATAACTAAACAACTACAATATTTGTTACCACAAATTTTACTTTTGATAATATAAGCTTTAGTGAAAAATTCAATACTAAAAGTTATTCAACAGAGCCCTAAGGCTACAAGTGCAGCTAAAAGTGCTTTCATATTCCTTAATTTAAGTGATCATCAAGGCTCAATCTTTTTTTGATATGATTTTTTTAAATTTTTTAATCTACAAAAGTTACAATCAAACAATATTTTTGGCATAAAAAATATTTTTGACCAATAAAAATCATACCAAATAGATATTAAAAATGATTATTATGTCTAAATTAATTCTCTTCTTAATTTGATCTAGCGACAACTCAATCACCTCTCCGTACATATGAACAAAGTCCAAGTTCAAATCTCTTATTTTCAATATGAGATTTTAATAACCAATTAATGATGGGAAATAAAAATCATCATAGGAAAGAAATTGATTCGTTTGCTTTAAGATTAATTTGTTCCGGACAATGATTGCTTAATTACAATAATGAATTTTGAATTTATGATTCTCTAAATGCAACTCTAGTGCTCACCTACAATTTGAATAGACTTGGACTACTAAATAATATGATTTAAAAAAAAATAAAAATAAAAAATCTATGATAGGAAACAAAAAAAAACATACACTTAAATTTCCTAATTTGCAAGTAAAATTGAATTTAAGAACTTATATGCGTGGCAAATTGGTCTTAATTGCCACATAAACTAAAGATGTTAACATTAATATTATAATCGGAGTGGCGCAAGGATTTCAATTCTGATATACAAAAATCAATCTACATGATCAAAATGGTGAATTTCATACATAAAACTCATGATATGATCACATTTTATTTGTATATATAAAAAAAAAGATTATGCAAATATCCATAAGAAGGCCTTGCTTGCCCTAAGGGATATGGCTCAGTGATAAATGACTTAGAATTTGGTATCAAATTCTGGATTTGAGTTTAGGGGAGTATTTCTTTGAATTTTACATATTCTATTTAAATCCGGATCGGATAATTTGATGGCGAAATTTTCACATTTCAAAAAAAAAATCTGGCCTCGATCATAATAGGCGGGAGACAGAAATAAATGCTGGCATTTAAAAAAAAAAAAAAAAAAAGCCTTAAACCAGCAAATATGAGCATGACATTTCATATCCACTAGTCTAACAATAGTGGTCCTGAAGTTTCTTTTAAAATCTACAACTTTCTACATAAATTTTTATGAAAAAGTCTCAAATGAATGAGAAACAATTCATTATATAGAATTTAACAGCTCATATTTCCTGTAATATAATAAAATCTGATAATAATCTATGGGTAACAAATTAGAAAGAGAGCCATATATATGTACATACTTTGCTTCTTCAACTTGTAAATGTTGGGTTGGTGGGTTGGTGGGAATTTTATTTTATTTTATTTTATAGCTGTGACGTGAAGCATCAAATGCAGCACATGAACATATACAATAATTATAAGTTGTGTCAGATCATAAAAAGCCATAAACAGTACTTTTTTTATTACCATACAACTCCACATATATATAATCTGAAATCTACTGGAATATTGAATACAAATATTTATAGCACATCCAGAATTCTACGTCTACTAGAGACGAAATATCTACTCCCACTCAAATATTTACCCATTAGAATGGGTAAGAAGTTTGGTTGTGTGATATCAAGTTTATAATACCAGTAGTAGTGTCCCCATGTGATGGAGTGGCCTTTGCCTCCCACATGTGGTTATAAGATAATGAAATGAGACAAAAGAGCTTGATAGCATATAAAGAACCTTTTTTTTTTTTTTTTTAAAAAAAATTAGAAAAAAAATCAACTTTTTATTCATCTGAAAACATTTTACATAATTGTATAAACAAAAAATGCCCAAAACCCACAAATGGATAAATAAAATGAGAGTGAAATTAAACAAAAACATTTTACATAATTGAAACTAAAATTAAGAAGACAAGCAAAACCAGAAAACACACACTTCAGTTTTGGAGGTGTGGCATTGGAGGAATAGTGATGTACATTGGGTCTGATTAACAAAATTACTAGTTTAATGAATATAATTGTCCAGGTACTTCCTCATATATAGTTACGCCTACTGATGTGGGATACCCATAATTATATATACCCAAGGTGAGATATGAGATGACCGTGATCATCTGCATCATTCTCATCCTCTACAAAAAAATATGCATCCCGCCGTGTCCCACGCATCTCACGTGTACACCGCATGAACTCAATGCACCCACACCATCACCAATCAATACAAATTTGGCCTAATTAACTAAAAGATTAATCCAATAGAAAGGAATGTTCCACTAACATATAAGTATTTTCCCACATGTGTACATACTCGATGTAGGATATAAGATGATCGTGATATCTGTATCAAATTATTGACAGTTATATTATCAACTACAGCGAAAGATAGTTATCAATTCAAGAACGCAAAATATCTTTGCTTTTCAGGATAAGAAGGGGTAGAGAAAATGACGCGATCTAATGTTATGAGTAGTTGAGTACCAGTGATGATATGATGATTGAGCCCTACCCAATACATCTTCAAGTCTGATGAATCTGGGTAGTGATGAAATAAAAAAGAAAAACATTCTACTTGTTTGAAGGTTTTATTGAATCGTCGTGATTTTAATATATGAATTTTGAGGTTTTAATTGATTCATAGGGTCGTGTTTTAACAAGAAAATTCCTATCAATAATACAGAAAACAAAAATAAAGCTGCCACTGAATATTTGTTCTCCCTTCTTGCTAGGGTTGAAAATCATATTTTTTTTTTTATATATCTATACGATTGAGTCATTGAATTTCCGAAATAATATTAAAAAAAATACTTTAAATAATTGTTATTTAATTTTGACCTGTTCTAAAAAGAGTCGAGATATTTCGAATGTTTGTTGACACAGACAAAATCAATGCAAATTAACTAATGAAAAATTTCTCCAACTTTGGATGATTGATAATCCAATATTTAGTAACTGATAAATTCACTAACCTTCCAAGACTTCCATTTTAATGCCAGCAGATGAAAAAAATAACAAGGTTGATATTTGTATGAGGAAAAATACTATAATGTAATAGTATTATCATATTACTCAATAAATAATTTAATAATATCTTAATATGTGTATTAAGTTATTAAAAAACTATCACATAAATAATAGTTATATTTAATATAACTACACACATCGTATACTTAATTTTTTTTAGTGTTATTACGTCACTCATACGTTCGTTATATCAAATAATTTCTCAAACAAGAGCGGATGAGGCAACTGTACTACCCACTGATAGACTAAAACCGAACTATTTTCATTATTCACTCACAAAAAAACAAAAAACAAAAAACAAAAAACAAAAAACAAAAAACAAACAGTCCTTGAGAAATTTTAAAAAAATTGGTGTAGGGACAAATATTGCAAATTTGCATGGAGATGTTATCTAAAGTCGGGCTGTTTAGCCTACAATTACTACATTATTTACTTGTTTTTCTGCCCTATTATTATGATTACACAAAGTAATTTAATTGAGCATTATTGACATTTGATAATCATCAATACTCCAATATCAGCTGATAATCATACTTTCCATTGCATTTATGATGATCAAATGGGACCCTATTATTGGATGTGCAAACAAAGTCCCAAAGTCCCACATTGGTTAGAAATGAAGAAGATCATGGACATATAAGGATGAACATGTATCTTCATTGGTATGAGGCCTTTTAGGTAAAGCTCAAGAGCAAATCTATGAGGGCTTAGGCCCAAAGTGGATAATATCATACCAATTTGGAGATATGTGGTGTCGTAGGTTCCTTATACCTATCATCAAAATACTGCAAAACATTGATCTCTCTATATATGTACACACACATCATCATCATCATCATTTTACCTTTGCAATGCAAATGCAACATTGCTTTTGCCCCCTCTAATATGATTCAAATTTTTTATATTTATTTGGAAATATCGCCGCCAAATCACCTATTTCGGACTTAAGCGGATTAGGTAAATCCTCATCGGCTATCCCAGACTCTTACAAGAAACGTATTCCCTACATTCAACCTCACAACCTCAATGTTATATCCTAAACCCTACACCACCAAACCACGCTCATTGGGGACTAATGCATATTTGTTTACTAAAACCTCTTTTCAAATTTTTTTGAATTTTTAAAAATATTCAATTAAAAAATCAACTTATATATTAAAATTTACGAGTCTAATTCAATCCAAAAATTAATATTATTTAAAGATTTTGAAAAGACTACAAATTGTTTAAAAGGAAAAGCCCACCGCCCATCAAAATCAATTTAATTGACAAAGACTAAAAATAAATCGATTTTGGGTGGAATTGATGGGTGCCATTAGGCAATACCCCTAATTGACCCCACCTTAAAATATTTTACACAACCTAACCCTATATTACTTGGCTAATCATTATGACTAAGACAAGGGGCAACGATATTCTTCCTCTCAAGTAGAAACAAAAATTCTTTCATATCACTTAAACCCATTACTTGACTATTTTTGCACAAATAGAAAAAAGTGTTTAAGAAATTTATCCATATTGAGGTGGCCAGCTAATTAGCTTATGGGTTTCCAATCTTGACATCTTACCTAATTAAGTTGATTGATACAATTTTTATAAATTTAAGTTTTGGTCGAAACACCGTACTATCGCTAACGTGTCATGTCACATATGTAACATAGAACGCATCGTTCATATTTTGGACCTTATGTTAACATTAAAAGTGCATATTTTTCAATAATCCTAATAATTAAAATATTGTAGTTTCCTTAACCACTAACAATAACTCAAAAATACAATTTTTGGGTGGTGAGGGGGCCAATTTAAACAATGTTGGAGGGGAAGCAAACAGAAATAAACAAAGAAAATAGAGCACAATGTAGACCACCCAGAATAATTCAAAGGTGTTGTTGCCAAAACACAAGATGCAACAGCTGCACCACCAAACACCCATAAATCAAAATACCCAAAAAAAGAAAAAGAAGAATCAAAAATATTTTGAATGAGGCTAAAAAGAGTTGAAAGTGAAAGAAGTGGTGGTACCCAGATATCATATTACATGAAAAATTGTTAGAAACCCATGTGAGGTTGTGGCCCTTTACTTACTGCTGTCCACCTAAAAGAAAGAAGCCACAAAATGAGACAACTGTGTCCTCTAAAGTCACCTTTTATCACATGAAATTACAAACTTTTCTTTACCACTTCCCTTTTACTTTCAGCACCTTTTTTTATTTTTTATTTATTTTTTAATGCCTGTTTCATAATCTAATGGATGACAGATACTGTAATAAATAACAAAGGGGGAAAAAAAATCTAAAAAGTACCTTGTTACAGCTTTTACCTCTACTTCAGTCACTTGAGTTTGAACTAGATATGCTATGCATATGTATTTTAAAAAATGATAAACTTACATACACTTTTTCTTGAGAAAATTTTCGGGAAAAATGTATGTATGTATATCATTTCTCATGTATGTGAGCTTAGCTCATCATGGGTGTTAATTAGTTCAATCGATAAATCTATCAGAGTAGATCCGCCTCCCAAATCTAATCGGATTTGACTTGTTTGAAAGAGAAAAATTTAATATCTTAAGCCCGAATTTAAACCGATGACCTCTACTGTGTGAGATTATCGTGATAAACAATCTTTTGTTGGTAAAAGTTGACGCATAAAATATATAATGCTAGCATTAATATCTCGAATTCGATTGAAATCAGATTTGATACTAATCAATCGGATTGATTGAAAACCGATTAAATCAGAATGAGTTTTGCATTAATCTCTTAGACGATTCAAGAGATCTAAGGTTCGAACCACGTTGGTTTCCACTAAAGTAGTACTATAGACGGCACAAGTAGATACTATCGATTAAACCAACACACACTCATATTTTGACACCTTGGATGGAAAAAGTAAGAGCTAAGAAGTAAATAAAAGTACAAAAAAAAAAAAAAAAACAGTAAATTACAATAGAAGATGCAGTAAATAAATTACTAGTAGCATATGTATTTATTTACTGTAGATATTTTATAGATGTTGTGTGGTCCAGCAAACTCACTCACCCACAAAGAGAGGGAAAGATTGAGACCCCACTCTCATAAATCAGTTCATCTGTCCTTATAACTCTATGCAATTATTTGATTTATTGTATTGATTGTAGTAGTGAGTAGTATTTGTATTGATGATTGATGGATGGTGTTGATCTTCCTGAGATTTTGTCTATAGAGTCTCTTGACATCCTTTTCTTTTCTTGTGGGTATGGTGGCTTTTGGCTATAACAACAACTAGAGGAATTCCCTTTTTCTTCTTTGTATATGCTTCCAATGTTTCTGCAAAAGATGGAAAATTAAAAAATAAAAAACTCATATTTGATTATTTTATGAGTGTGATGGGCTGACAAGATTTCAAAGTGTGTAAAATGATTAATGTGCTTTTTACCTTGACAAGATAAATCCCCCCACATTGCTGGCCATCCTCACTTTTGGTTACTACATGCCAATTGCTCCATGCCCAGATGGAAACCTATTTGAAAAATTCAATGATCATTAAGTTCCTACCTTACTAGTAAATGCACTCAATAATGATCAAAGGATATGTTGGTGGTGTTGTTTTCTAAAATCCAAAATCGTGTTGGGTAGTATTTTGGAAATGAATAAATTGGTCTGTTGGGGGAAACCGCGAGTTTTTATTCAAAAAATGATCACAATACAGCTACAGAAATTTTGAGTAAAAAGAGTTTTTTTTGTGTGCACTATGGCAATGGAAGGTAGTAGCATTACCTGGACATTTGAAGGAGATATGAATTAAAAGAAGCCACGTTGAGAGGAGAAGTTGAGGGAAGTTTTAAATGATTGTTAGTAGATGTAATTGAACTCATATTCTTCTCATTGTCTTCTGCTGAAGCAGAGGAGAAGACCGTGATATGGCCTCCGGCTGATTTCTTAGGAGATGCAAAAAGATTATCCGGCAAAATGTGCTCTAAGCTGCCACATGAAGAACGAAAAAGAAAACAAACTTAATAGAATGAGAAATGTGGTTCGTTCCATGACAAAAATAAAAATTAATCTCAAATGACCAGCTAAAGCAAAATGTGATATGGAGACTACAGTTATTTGTAATCATTCTCTACATCATGAACACCGAAGCTTTTACCTATCGTGGAGTTCATTATCTTCATCTTTGGTGTTATTCTTCTTCTCATTGTGATCACCATCGCCACCGCTACTGTTATTATTATGACTGCTAATTGGATTCCCTTCCTGCTGCAACTGATGATCAACATTTTGAGAATCTGTAAATGGGTTGCCACCATTCTCTGAAGTAACAAATGGAAATTAACCACAATGAAACTCCGGTACTTTTCATATTAGGAAACCAAAATAAACACTATTGAAACAAATGCAATTATTTAATTAACCTTCTGGTGGGACTTCTTCATCAGAGCCTTCAAATGGAAAAATGCGAGTTTGGTTGTTTGGGGTATGAGAAAGAGTTGGCGAGGGAATAGGAGATCCATTTGACAACCCATGATGAAATTGATGATTGTTTTTCAAGTGAAGTTGCAGATTCATTAGCCGTCTCCCTTGCAATTCAATGGCTTGCTGCAAATCGGCCTGCTCCTCTAATTTTTTTCGCAACATCTCTTGGTTATTGTACAACATTCTTCCTCCTAATTAGTTCACAGAAAAAGAGTAAAAGACAGTTTTGATTCAAGTCAAAACTATAACTTAAGCAAACCAATAGAAGATGATGCTCATTGCTTGTTTATTTGCTTACCAAAATGAAAATCAAAGGGTCCAGACGGGCTCGAACAAGCTGATGAATATTCTCCCCTCTCCATTTGTTGTTGCTTTCTGAAAATATAAAATTTACAACAAAACATCAATGTAGAAAAGTGGGCAAAAAAGAACAGAAAATCACAATGAATTAGAATCTAAAAGGCTTTACTTTTCTTGAAGTTTGCCTTTCTCCTTGTAAGGCTTAACAAGAACACGCGAATCGCAAACAAAATGAGGATTCCCTTTAGCCAAAATGAGCTTCACTGTCTCAGGATACACAAAAGTAACAAATCCAAACATTCTTTTCTGCTGATATGGTATCCTCACATCATGAACTGGCCCATATATGCTACACAAATTAAATAAAAACCATTATAATAGAAATTAAATTCTTCTTAAATTTTATTAAAGATTCTACATTCAAAATTCTAAACAATAATGAATTACCTAAAGTAATTTGAAACATCTTCCTCTCTAAATGTACTATCAGCTGGAAATGTCAAATAAATCTGCCTAGCACTTGGGTTAATGACAGATCCAGAGAAATCATTCCTCATCAATGGAGCTGATCTGCAGAAACAAAGCATTGCAAAAATGCCACAATCAAAAGATAATGCAAAAGGTTCTCCAGTGAAATAACTATATATGCATACCTGTGGGTGTCATTAAGGAAACTCATGCACTTGTTATTGTAAGGAAAAGAACCCATGAACTGTTTCCTCTGTTGTACTACCGAAGCATTCGATCTTAGTAGTAATTCTTGGCACTGTTCAAACTCACTGAGCTTACTTGGGGACCCAACAATGGCGGCAGCATCAGGTGAGTGAATCATGTGATGAAACTTGCAAGTAGTCCCATTTTTGCAAAACCCTTTAGTAAAATACAAGCATTGCTTCCATCCAAGCCCAGAATTGGTATCATCATCAGATCCAAAACACACACTAGGTGAAAGAGGAACTGACAAACTCCTCTTAAGTATGTGATGATGGTCAGCAGCATCAGTACTACTCATAGCTAGTTCTGACTCATCAAGAAATGAGAGATGATCTTGCAGCTGCTGCTGATGCAACTCATCAAAGTTACTAATGTTGCTGTAATATTCAGCAGCAGCAGAAGCCGAGGTTCCATTAACAACATTGGCATAAGAAAGTGAAGCATTTGATGGACTACTAGGAGGGAGCCAAGGAGCCGAGCAAGGAGAAAGTGAAGATGGGGTTGCAGAGGCAGAAGCAGAGGAATTTGAGAAGTGGGTTTTGGCTTTGAAGATGAGATTGTGAAGGAGAGTTTCAGGGCCAAAAGCTAAACGGATCATTTCTTTATCGCCATTGTCTTGGATGAGGAGAAACCCCATTATTTTTGAAGCGTTTTCTGGGTCTATAGCTTTGATTCTTGAGAACACAAGCTTTGTTGCTTCGTATGAATCCATGGCTGAACCTGAAGGAATTGATACTGAGAGAACAAAGCAAGAAACAAAAGAAAGATAAGGAGAGGAGTGAAAATGTGGACTTTGTTGAAAAAGGCCAATTACAGATGGGGTGTGTTTAGTATTTATTATTATTATTATTATTATCATGTGAAATACTAACTAGGACACTTTTTAATCATTTATTTTAAAAAAAAAATTAATAACAAAAAAAATATATATATTTTAATAATTTTTTCCGTTTCTCAAAAAATAATTTCAAATCTTTTTTAAAATAAATTCATAATAGTTGTCTTCATGTCCATATTATTATTATTATTATTATTATTATTATTATTATTATTATTTAGTATGATGTTTTTGAATCAATTGACAATGGATATGAAAAGCAGATGCATGACAGAGAGGTCAGAAGTGCTTTGAAGAGCAGCTGCAGACTGCAGCACTTTGCAATTGTCAATTTTTTAAGAGGAAAAATTTCACATGGCCCCCTTGATTTTAATAGATTATAAATTAATAACAGAAATGCTAATTTAAACACTTAATAAGTCTCTCATTTATAATCAGGTATATGTATAATTTTTTATATCCGTTTATTAAATGGATCAGATACATGAATTGATATCACCGTACTAATAAAAATAAAATCCATATGTGAATATTGAAGAATAGCATAGGCACATATGAGTTTTCTAATGTTATTGAGAGAATTAATTGATTACCAACGGATGTATATAGGGACCAGTGAGGGCAGTTAGTTGACCCTGATCCCACAAAAATTTGTTAATTTTTATTTTATATTTTATAAAATATATATATATATTTAAAAAATATAAATATTTAAACAACACCCATAAATATATTATTTATTAATTTTTAAGTTATATTTTTAACATAATATGTAGACTAAAACCCAAATTAGTGAAAAGAAATCCAATACACTTTTGCACCAATCTCATTATTAAATATGTCTAAAAATAAATGACATCCTTGAATTCGTTTGGATCATTATATTTAATTTGCATGTGTATAGATAATTGACTATTTTTCATTTTAAATTTACTCATTTATGTGTTTTTTTATTTTTAAAGGAATGTGAATTCCATTACATTTAAATAAAAAATAATCATGTTTATGCTTAGGTCTGGTTATTAAATTTCTAATTTATCGGTATATTTTGTAGTGATTCTTTTACTAAATCATGTCGTGACAGTTGTAATGTATAAAATATTCATATATCAATATCAATATAAATATTTTATATATTTTTTGTTTATATTTATTTTTCATAACTTTACCTCCACTAATTTGATTTTCTGATTATGCCACTAAATTTAATGGGTGTCTCAAATTGAATGGTTTAAGTTAAATGTTGTTGTAGCTGTTTATATGAATCATGGAGGGTTGGTTATGGAACTGAAATGTAAATTAATAAAGGAATGTAATGGTCACAATAATTGATCATAAATTATTTTCGAATGATGTTGATTTTGGTGAGGATAAAACCTTATATTTTGTCTTACCGTTTATTAGAAAAATTTATTTATCTCTGCTGATAGTTGAGTTGCACTTGTTACATAATATTAATATTATTAAAAGTCAATCTAATACTCATACGAAATTATTTTGACTTATTGATAAAATACAACGATTACTATTAGTAAACAATGATATGTATTTTTTTAATTTGGAATCATATTTTTTTTAAAAACTACTATTATTACCATATAAAAAAAAAAAATCAAAAGCAAATTGAAAGATTTGTGTAAAATTATAATATTAGTTATTTATTTGAATTTAATCAAACCTAATGTACCTATCCGAAATGTAACAATTATTAGGCTTGTGGGGGAGTAAATTCTCTCTCACTCTCTCTGTGCTGCTTGGTTTTTTGGTCTCTCTATTTAATTTATTATTTTAGGGGTTGTGTCTTTACAGAAAAGGACAAGTACATCACCAAGTGGGACTGTAAGATAGATTCACATCAATTTTGATCTCTTAAAAGGGCAAATACTAATACCAATTTCACATTCACTCTCCAAGTCCAAATGATTATTTCTCTATTAATTACTCCTCTCAAAATTTTATATTTTCCTTTAAGTTGTTAATAATAACCTCATTAATATTTTATCATTAGGAATATATCAGAGTCACTCATAATCGAAACTGTATAGATATTCACGATTAATAAAGACGTTGATCTCAAAAAATGGATTGTGACATTTTATATTGTTTAGAAATGAATGATGTTGAGATAGATTTATAAATGATGATTTTTCTTAATTAGTAGGATGTGTTTTGAGTGAGTTTTATCTATACTAAAAACAAAAGTGCAATAATATAGAAATTAAATGTGAATAAAATCATCAATAAAATGACATATTTAGGTCTTTTTTATCTTATTTTTATTTATCGATATTGAAATCATATTTTAATCTTATTATCATTTTCCAAAACAAAACCTGAAAAGAATGAAGACTTTCTAAATAAATAATTTTATTGGAAGAAAAGAATATAAGGGGAGCGAGTGCGTGCACGCGCTAAAAAGGAGCGTGAGGAGAGTTCCCTCCCATTTCATTCAAAATCGTGCACGTTCAATTACTATCTATCATTCTGACAAAACCTCTGAGCGTTGAAATTTAAAATTAAGATTCGTATCTGCAAACCATTATTTGCACTACTAATAATACATGAAAACCCCATGGATCCCTCGATTTTCAGCCGTTGATTTCACATTCTACAAATCAACGGTAACAATAATTATAGGAATTAATAGGCAATATTACGATTTCTTTCAACTTGGGTTTCTGTTTGGGCTGTCACTATCAAAGTGGGCCTATATCTTTAAGAAATGTCCAATTAGGAAGTAGATTGGGCTTAGAAATTCAACAAAAGCCCAACATATTTATATATTGTTTATAGAAAAAGAATACACTAATTTAAATTAGGGAAGAATCCGAAATCGAATTATTAAAAAATTTTAAACTTGCTTTAAAAATTCATTTATCCAGATATACCAGTTTATCCCCGAATGAGGGCAGCAAGTAATCCTTTTAGTCTTGAAGGAGCGTGGCTTGGTGGTGTAAGACTCATAATCTCACATTGAGGTCATGAGTTCGAATTCAGGGAGTGCGAGTTTTATCTACTACGGTTAAGCCATGAAGGGGAGGTTGGCGGCGGGATTTCCAACGATTCCAAAAAAAATAAAAATAAATCTTTTAAATTTTTGGAAAAAAAAAATTACAATTTTTTAAAGCTTAACTTATGTTACTTCACAAAATAAATATGTTGCAATCTTAACTTGAGCCAACTATCACTTGTCAAATTGAGTGTCTAATAGACATAAAGTTGATTATTTTACATATTTTAAATGCACAAGGTTCATGTACTCACTATTAAAATGAGAAGTCAATATTGATATTGATGTTTTATTGGTACAAACAAGTAATTAGATAAGAATCATAAACATTTTTGTTCATCAAAGACTATATATTAACTTTCAATAAGATGATTGAAGCAATGACCAATTGGATTGTCTTGAGAATAAAACTTTATATTGAGAATGACTAAATGGTGCAACCAAGATGTTGGGCATTACAAGAACATAGAAGCTCACATACTAATCAATATTATTATTATGATGATACTATTATTATTATTATTGCTACTACCAAGATTGTAACACCATGGGAAATGAAAAAAAATGTTATGAAATAACTCTTTGTTGAGCCATTAGATATTTGAACATGTATTTATATTCATCCTATATCTTGACTAAAACATTGACAAATATGTTAAATTAAGAATACCCAAAAATTCTCTTCAATAAATAAATAAATAAATAATACCCCCTAAAAATTCATATAGAAAATCACATCCCTTGAACCCATGTTTCAAGGTTAAACAAGTTAAAACAACAACTCTCCTTTCAATTTGTTGCCTTTGGACAAAGTGTTGCCATCAATCTCTCTCTCTCTACATCTTATCCCAACTATTTTTCTCCTTCAATATCTCTAAATATCTTTATTTTGCAATCTACTGGATAATGACCTTAACAAATATATATATATATATATATATATATATATATAGGGGCTGCGGCTTAAAAGCCGAAACTGATATAAAACAGAAGCTCTAATTGTGAAACGAAAGCTAATAATATATTCTAGAAAAAATCATGTTAAATTTGCGTTAGAATTTACTAAAAAGATTTCACAGCTGGTAGTCTTAGGATCAGTTTGGAAGTGAAGTGTTACTTAAGTTTAAAAAGAGATTTCAAATAATTTTAATATTGAAAAATATGATTTTAAGTATTCCCAAACAAATTCTTGGCCGCCAAGTGAACAGCAAGCTACCTAATAAAGGCCTCATATTTTATTTTACTCAGACCTGCTTTTCCAAGTTAAAAAAAAAAAAAAAAAAAAAATAAAAAATATACAAGCAGGAGCTAGTAGCAATTAGCATATATCATTTACTGTACCAAGTGCACCCCTTTGGCCACACAAATTATACTAAAAGCACTTCTTATAAAAATAATTGCAAGTGCTTTCTGAAGAAAATATCTATAAAGTGTTTTTCTTTAAAAGTGCTTTTAAAAAGAACAAGAACAGATCTCCAATCTCCAATGCTTAAATGATAAGATGCTCAACTAAACACTACAAAATTGACATAAAAGTAATTTCAAGTATTAAACAACATCTATTAACCACGTAAAAAGTACTTGTAAAATACTAATTAGTACAATTTATATCTACTACAATCATCAATCATGAGGGATTTAAAAGGGCTTTTAACAATAATAACAAAAGCACTTCTGTATACACACACTCAGTAGGAAATCTTCAATGGAAAGGGACTAGCAAAAAGAAATGAATAGCTGAAAAGGAAAATCAAATTGATGTATGTATGGCCCATTGGATTCTTTGAAATCAATCTCTTTTTCTTAAGATGCTGACCCCATTAGTTAATTTGTAGGTCCCTTAATTTAATAACAATTGTATTCATTATTGAACCCTCTACCAACCTTAGTGACATATTATTGCCCATTCATGTTCCTAAAAAACCTATTCACATGTTTTATATAAATATAATACATTACTATTTTATTTGTTCAATTGTAAGAATCGTAATCGAAATTTGACATATTTCTATTGACATGTTTACTTTGTTTTATAATCAGAATAAAGTATTAGCAAGTTATAAAAACGTCATTTGTTGAAATTATGATTTTTTTTCCACAAACAAAATTAGTTTATTGTGTTATTATTTAATCAATTAATATTAATCATAATATATAAATTTATTATTAATTATTTTACTAATTATTAAATTAATAATAATTATTTATTATTTTATTATTTCACAAATTATCTATTTATTTTTTTATTAGTGGTAATTTTAAGATTTAAGAATGGATAAAATGATCAATCATGAGAATGAGATTCTCATTTTTCATTTTCAAGATGAGGGCAAGTAGTTCTTCTCTGTTCGCGAGTAGTTGTTTACTGCTATTACCAAGGTTCGGGCTAGATAGTATAGGGAATTTGAATTATCATTCTCATTGTTTTGGGTGAATAGAGCACCCAGAGAGCCTTCCAAAGCTGTGACATACAGGATGAGGAGACACCCTTTATATGTATATCACATAAAGACGTCTATCCACAAATTACTACCATAGGCATCCAATGTCTACATTATAAATCATACAGATTTTATTTATTTGAAATTTTTATGTTATGTGAATTTATAACTAAATCGCACTCATTCTTAATGTGAGCAAGATTTGAACGTGAGATCTCTTATTTCTTCTAAAAAGGCATCAACAGCTAAGATTAACAAGTCCCCTTAGATATCACATGATTTTTCAATGGAGTAAGAAATCCAAAAAGGATAAGATAAGCATATGTACCTTTACTTTCTTGCCATAGTAGCTGCATGTGCAAAGGTTCAAATAACCTGGAAAGGACAAAGGTAAAACCATAGGAAAAACTAAATTAATGGTTCACAGATTATTCTCAATGGGATTAGGAGCTGGCTTATGGGTTAAAATCATATAAACCACGCCATGACCATTGTAGTACAAATTTATACGGAAATAATCATATCATCTTGATATTTCAGGATTTGCATCAGACGTCTGGAATTGCCAGTCAGTCATGGATGCAAATTACAATAATCATCAAAAATAGAAATAGCAAAGTGACTCTGGTTTTCCTCTCAAGTCTCAATCCTCACCTCATCTGTTGATATTTCAAAACCTCTAATGCTTATTGCTAGATAAATCAAGCGTGCTTGAACAATTTCATGCTGAGCCAATGAAAATATACAGCAACTACAATGATATGAAGTGTCAAGGGCACCAAAAAGCAGTAATACCTGTCACAGAATAAAAAGCTCAAGTCAACAAAATCAGGCACCAAGAAATGGACGGGAAAACAAGAATATCCCTCAGAAGATCATCAATTTTAATTG
This sequence comes from Zanthoxylum bungeanum, assembly GCA_019454045.1. Classification (NCBI taxonomy): domain Eukaryota; kingdom Viridiplantae; phylum Streptophyta; class Magnoliopsida; order Sapindales; family Rutaceae; genus Zanthoxylum; species Zanthoxylum bungeanum. The sequence goes on along the minus strand of SKCR01026664.1, from coordinate 92,824 downwards.
CTAATTCCCACCAGCAATAGCTCTTTCAATTTCACAGTCAAATTGGAAAATCAGCGAAACATACTAGTATCATAAAAGTAAATTCATAACAATTCTCTAAGAGTTCATCAAAATCATACACAATGATAACTAAAAAGTCATATAACGAACTGACAGCAAGCACAATTGCTACCTAGAAAACTATCATTTCTTGTACTAGCCGGTCTGGCTTGGCTCAAATCAGATTGATTGTCGTTCTTGGCTTGGCCATGGTTTGAAAACGAGTCAATAAATTTTAGAATTACCTTCTGAAGGTGCGCTTTTCTGCGCCTCTTGGATCTACGAGGCCAATTCTCTGCTTTGAGTCTCGACGGATGTGCTCAGGGAGGCTCTCCAAACGGTCCCGCACGACTTTGTCCTTGTAAGAGGCCTCATTCACGTGGATGATTGTTGGGCTGATAGCCTTACCCCACATTATGACTTGAACCATGTACTTCCTCCATATAAGGTTCTTAAGTCCCTCCATGGTACCATAAGGCCAACTCGATGGTTCAAGTCTATGGTTCAAGTCCACTCATAATAATGTGGGGTAAGGCTATTAGCTCAACAACCATCCACGTGGGTGAGGCCCTTACGGGGACAAAGCCGTGCAAAACCATTCGAAGAGACGCCTTGAGCACATATGTCGAGACCCAAAGCGGACAATTGGTCTCGTAGATCCAAGGGGAGCAAAAAAACGCACCTTCACGGTATTGGAACAGAGTATAACTCACATTTTTGTCTTCCTTTCTCCACAAGTCTCATTCTCACTACACTATCATCTTCTTCAAATTATTCAACATGTATTAAAACCATCACACACAATTTTATGTTTTAACTACTAAAATGCAACTATATATAGAAAAAACCAATTCTTTCTAAACCCTGATAATTAATTAAAAATGATGATAAATTAATAGCAAGAGGTGATTAAAGTAAATTCTTAGAAACGATGAATAATTACCTGTCGTTTTGAATGGCTGATAGGATTGGATTATCGGACAATGGAACAAGTTTAGATATGACGGCGGCAAACAGGAATCCCAGAAAGAAAACGGAGCCGATCACGATGAAGAACCAACCCGAAAACGTCGCCGTTTTTGACAAATTAAATTGAGAAGAAACCATTCGTGGTCAAGGAGAGCGGCGAAGAAGCTTTAATATATGTATATATTTTAAAATTTTCTGCTTTTGTAAATCTATTTATTTAACGGGCCGGAGCTTTTCCTTCAACCCGAAGCCCAATTACCCGTAGACAAAACTATCCAAAATTTTCACAAAGCAAAAGTAAAGAAACAGCTCGCCCTCTCCAGGGGAAAAAAACTACAGAGACAAATTAAATTACAAATCCCTAAAATTCTAGACACGAAATGGCGAACCCGGAAGTGGGCGCGCTCGACTTCGAGGATGACGACTTGATGGACGAGGACGGAACCGCCGACGTCGACGCTTCCTCGTCCCCGCGGGCCCCACAGCCCAAGCTTAAGTCCGCCATCACTGGCGGCGCCCCTAAGAAGACCAAAGGCCGCGGATTTCGTGAAGAAGCCGAATCCGAGCGACAAAGCCGCCTCGCTGATCGTAATTTTGAATCTCTCGGCACCGGCACTGGACCGGGTCCCCAACGATGTAATTTCCGAAACCCTTAGGGTTTTGTTTAATTGAATTTTTTTAGTTGTTTTGTTGATTTAGAATTTCGGTTAACTTGTGTTGCTTGTTTAGAGTAATAAGAATTAGTTAAGAAAAGTTGAAACAGAGTGAGATTTTAGGGTAGCCTGTGTTTTATCTGAAGGATTAATTTGTGTGTGCTTGTAAAAAGTATGTGGCTGTGAACAGAAACTTGCATTTTTGCCCTGGGAAGTTTTCTTTAGCTGAGGGTATATTTAAGCTTCTTGGTAATTTTGAAAAGCATTCAGTTAAATGCCCACTTTCACTTACCAGCTAATATTTTACCAACACTCAGTCAGTCACTTACACTTGATTCTGATTCACAACAAATTTGGCAACTTATTCATAAACATACTCTTAAACTTCTATTTGGAAATTTAATTATTTTTAATAGGTGTTAAGTGCATCTGATATTAAAAATTTACTGATAGAAAAAGCTCAATGATGGTGAATTTGTACATTGATTAGATGGGATATTTGTTTCTATATTGTTTTCGGATTTGTTATAGTATCTATATTCCTCATTATTGCTAAAACAATTGTGCAGCTATTGAAGGGTGGATTATTTTGGTTGCTGGAGTGCATGAAGAGGCACAAGAAGATGATTTACAAAATGCATTTGGTGAGTTTGGGGAGATCAAAAACCTGCATTTAAATCTTGATCGTCGTACTGGTTTTGTGAAGGTATGCTTTTACTCTTCATCTTCTCTTTTAGTAAATGAGATGGGAAACGTTCATGTTCTTGTTGATGGTAAACATTTATGTTATTGTTTTTTGCTGGAATTTCTATATATTAGATTGTTTTGCAAATTGACATGTGTATATGATCTGATGGGTATTTCTTTCTGTCTATCATGCGTATATGCTATAATACTAGTTTATCTTGTTGCATTTGTGTCAGCTTAAGGGTCAGCAGACAATTATTTAATTTTATTCAAGAAAAGTTGGATTCAGGTTTTGTTATCTGTTTAAGCAGTGGAGGTCATGGAGGACTGATTTAAGTGAGTTCTATAATTATTTTACTCCGACCATCCTAGGCATTCACCGCAGTCAGCAGTTCCACTATGCATTGCAGTTGCTACTATATAGGTCAATTTCATTGTTGAGGCTTTTGATTAATTGCTATTTAGATTTTAGGTCAATTTTACTGTTTTGATTTAGGGCTGTCTTGGAGTACCCGAGGCTTTCATTTTCAGTTTATTACAAAAATATTGCTTTCTAGGTTGGGAAGTAGTGAGAATCGTTTATTAGGATTGAGAAGAGAAAATTTTGGTGATGAGGATAGGGATTAAGATATCTGGTACAGGTCTGAAGATGATGGTGAGAAATAAGGGGAAATTTTGAGGAGATACTTAATTTTGATGATTTCATACTCGTCTCCAAGAATTTAAACATGTAACATCTTCTTGTGGTAAAATTACTTATAATTAAAAATAACTTTACATTGTAGTTCTTCAAAGTTTCCATAGCATTAGCTAGTATAGCTTATCTTTCACTAGCTAAAATCCTAAAGCATCTCATTTGAAGTGAAGCATGTATCCTCGCTCTCAGTCTGGCAATGAGCAAAGCATGAATTTATAAAGGTTTCATTTTTCTTGTGCTTTGATAAACCTTGAACAGCATTTAGCATTTGGTTTTGGAAACCTGCTTCAGATAAGAGAGGGAAAGAAACTATCTTAAAACTTGATTAAATTTCCATTCTATCTGAAAGAATGATTCTCTTGATATTTGATTAATATGAGATCAGTCAGTAGTTGCTGGTACATAGGATTGACAACTTAGTTAATACAAGTTGTGTATTTTCGAGTTGTGGACATGAATTATCTGCTTGCTGCTTGTATAAATGGATTTGGTTGGACTGCTCAATATTTGCCTATTTTGGTGGCTTGAATTGAGTAAAGATGGAAGGAAAATTGATCCTGAACATCTTTGGTATCTTTGAATCTTAGGTAGTCTTGTGAGAAAAATATTGTTGGGTCTAGGAATATTGATTTGATTGTAACTAGTAACTGATTGATTTAGGTTTTGGATATTCGGGTTCCTAATTCCATGGCTGCCAAAAAAAATGGCATCTATTTTCAAAAATTTCTTTTAGAGTAGCTATTTATTAGGTTGTTCTTTGAGATTATTAACATATCATGAGCTGCTTCTCTGTTATGAAAGGTTTGAGTTTGTGGTTAGTTTTTTTCTTACAAGTAATCTACTTTGAAATATTGTTTTACCAGGGGTATGCTCTCATTGAATATGAGCATTTTGAGGAAGCACAAAATGCCATAACCGCAATGAATGGAACTGAACTACTTACACAGGCCCTCACTGTTGATTGGGGCTTCAGCAATGGGCCTAGCACTGGACCCTTCAAAAGAAAGAACACGAGGTTTGTTTCTATTCATTATTTTCTGTATATGATCTTATAACATTATAGAAGAGGTGTCCTTTGAACTACATGGAGATGATCTCTTCATGTTATTAAGTGTCTAGCTTGCTGAGGGACATGAACAAAAATCTGGTTTCTAGAAATTTACAGTGCAATTGATTGTATAGGAGTTCCATGTCGGGTCTTTCCTGTTACTGTTAGAGTGTTAGTACTAGTATATAAACATATTTCTGAAGTTTTTTTTTGGATTTCTGAGAATATTTGCTTGTACTTTGAAAAAAAAATTCCAGGTCTCGGACACATCGCTCAAGGAGTCCCCGGAGAAGATACTGATGCGAAGCAAGGACAAATGGACATTGCCAAATTGGGGGTTGTCAGTTATCAAATTTTTCATGAAGGATCTAGGTTGATGCTTGTGAATTGCAGCGTTTTATGAATTTGTCTCCGTTTGCTGAGAGTGCCCCGTTCATCTGCCTTTCTATCACATGGTGTATCAACTATCAAGTGATGTTTTCCGTTTACTTGAAATTATAGTAGTAATCAGTTTATTTGACAAACTGGAATGTGTGTGTTTTTTAATTTTCAAGTATGATAATTTCTAACATTATGGCTGTAGGTTTGTTACTGAATTCCCTTTTTATTTGAAGTTTTTTGGGAGAGAGTATTTGGAGTAAACTGTTTAAAAGTTGGCATGTTTATTTTCCATATATGAGTTGGGTTGGAAATCCACTGTGTGCATTTTCCACATACGACCTGAGCAGTTTAATTGGAAATCTGCAGAGTGATTTCCCCTCGGCCTGACTTTCGGATATGCGTATAATTTTTTATATTCGTTAGTTGTATGGGATCATGGGTTGTATTGACATTCTCATACTAATAAAGGTAAAAATATTTATGTGAGCGAGTATTAAGTAAGGGTTTAATACGAGTACAAATTTCATATTTATCGGTTGAACAATTTGAGTACAGATATTGACATCTCTTATCATATTTGGCATTAGTGGTTTAGATAGAATATTGATTCAGTGATGATAAAATTTGATTTTCATAAAAAAAGTGTTAAATATTTTTTATTTTAGCTAAAATAAATCAAAAATTTTTCATTAATAAATCATTTTTTTCATTAATTTATATTATATATTTTAATAAATTTTGGGATTGAATAGGGCCACTATATCATCTCTACGTACCACCATTATTATCTAGCCTATTACCATCTCTAAGAAAAAGATTAAATAATCATAAAACTTAGAGAGATGATTAAATTTTTTAAAGAAAGAACATGAATCTTTCGATAAATAAAGCGATTACGGAAAATTAGAATTCCATAATTGATTGGTTAAAAATCGATGATGAACTAAATCAGTAGTATTTACAAAACAGGATCGACCCGGCAGTCGTTTTTGTAAGCAATCGGTTTGGAACAAACTGTTTCAATTTCAGTTTTGACCTAAAATTGGAATCTCATTCAAACAGTTTTAATTGGATTGTATGGGAACTTTCTAGTGTATTATAACTCCAGGTTTTAAATGAAATTTAAGCAATTTGAAGATTTTGATGTTCTTTATAGGATCTGTAGAAACCTTATTGAAATGACAAAGAGGTATGTTTAGTCATGCTATCATGAGAAATGAGGATCTCCATGCATCCACTGTAATAGTTGAGTAAGCAGTCTAGGAAATTTCGAAAATCAATTTCTTGCAGGGAATTTTTTTTTTTTTCATATTCTAATTTCAACATGTTAATTCTTTTTTAGAATGATTTATTTGGTAACAAGATTGCATTTCTGTTAACTTTTTCATATCACTTTGTATTGTACAATGAGTTGAGCTAGTGTCTCTCTTTTAACCCTTTCTACGGCAAGGGATTTTTATACTATAAAGCATATAAAGCCTCCTGTTATTGGGTTTCCTTTGTTTCCTGTGCCGCTTTTGTATATACATGTGTTTTTCTGTACATTCATGTCTTTCTGATGTGTGCTTTCTCTCTCTAATTGAGATATTGTATTTGATTTCATGATGCCAAAGCAGTCCAATAATTAGCGAAGCAAGAACTTGTCGGAGTGCCAATGGTACGTGACCATACCCAATGTGTTTCATCTACTTGTCGCATTTCTCCCAGCTGCAGTTAAGTAGTGAATTAGTGATAACATTAGCAGCATCAGAATTTTAATTGCGTTAATGATAAAATTTTACATATTTTCTTGAATTGTTAGAGTACATCTTAATGCTAGAGGCTTGCAATGAGTGAAAAGAAATATATAGAAAGTATGCTGGGTTGTGTTTGTTCAAATTTCTCATCAAAATGATTCTAGTATCGTCCCTGAAAATATTTTCCATTAAATATAATATGCATGTTATATGCTAATGGGTTGTGATAGTGATTGCTTACTCTGCCATCTCTTAGCTCGAAGATCACCGAATCTTCAGAGAAAGGAACCGGTCTTGTAGCTGCAACCTGCATATGTTAAAACTCATGAGTAATGATTTTAACACTTATAATTGTCTGCAGGAAGTAAATTGGTATTAACCTTTGAGTCACAGTGGCTTTTAAGATCGTTTAGTTCTTCTGCTTCCTTCTCCAAGCTAGCTTTAAAATCTTCATCGTCACAAACTTCTTCCACAGTGTCTCTAGTCCCAAATTGTCTTTGATCCTCAACATTCTCTTTTTCAGTTTGTGGGAAACCGCAATTTTTCCATCTCCATGTCATTTCGTCCATATACCTCAGATACACTTTCCCATCTGATCCAATCAAGAACAGTTGATTTCCATGAAAGCATGGTCCGGGTGAACCAACCAATGTCACACCTTTATCTGGTGTTCCATGCTCCACCCAATTCCACCCATCCCAGTTATTCCAATGATATTCAACTAGTCCACCATCTTCCGAAAGCATGAAAAGTGAGCCTGTTAGTGATACTGATGATGGCCTCATAGCAGTTCCTGGCAGTATTGATAAAACCAAATGCTGAGATTGATAATGCTCATGCCACAGCTCAGTCACTTTGTTATACTGATATAGCCGACCGTTTCTTCCAACAACAAACACTATATTTTCTCTGAACAATTCCTGATCCACTATGCATCCAACCTTACTATCTAGAGGGTGTCGGCAGTCTTTCCATTTAAACTTCCTTAGGGCCACCTGCAGAACAGTTGGAGTTTTCATTAGTATTATTCTGAAATATTGTTTCCAGTAAATTACAGATTCATATTAAATGGTGAAACTTTCATGCTGACTATAATCAAAAAATTTCTGTGCATTCCTCTTAGTATTTGTGAGGTAACTAAAATGGGTGAAAATAAGTGAATTTTAACCACTAATGGTCAGCATATGCATATCTATGTTTTAGAAGAAACATTTCCATGATTTTCGAAGAATCTGGACTGTGAAAACAGAGAAGCATAACCAATCTCATTTTCTTGTTAATTTAATTTTTTTTTTCCGCTTGACCTGATAGACATATTTTATTTGGTATTTTCTACTTACCGCGAATTGTAGTAATCTTCCATTTTTGCTCACAAAGAAGAGTGCATCTTCTGCAGTGACTTTCATAGCTTTACCTGTTATTCCATCCCATGGAGGACCTCCTATTACTTGCCTTCCTTTCCTCATAGCAGTACAATTTATCCATGCCAGCTCATTGCTGCTTCTTTCTCTGATAAGCAAACTACCATACACATCAACCATATATAAGCTTCCATTGTAGTTTCCCAGTACACCTCTCATAGGTGTTGAGTGGTCATGCCTTAGCCAAATCCATACAGTTTCAGCATAAAGATATTCAAAAGTGAATCCACTGTCGGTGATGAGGAAAATTGATCTGCCCCCTTGCATCACTCGTAGATGGAAGTAAGTGTTAATCCAATTATCTGGTAAAGTATATTCTTCTGTACGATTTTGTGCTGCACCACCTGACGTACTCGGAAATAGGTAATCATATTGTGCCTGGCTCCCCTTTCGCCTTCTTGCCATTCTTGTACTACCTAAATCATTTGGTTCATCTTTTACGCCTGCCATGCAGTTTGTAGGGCTACGTTCTTCTGTGCAGTACTCGGCATTCCATCCTTCGGTCTCTGGGGCATCTAGAATAGACCACACATACTTAATTGATGCTTTTCTTCGAACACTAAGTTGATTTGTTGGCCCTGAATTTTCACCGCCTAGTCCTGGTATATGTAGTTCTGCAAGTCTACCATCATCCAATGGAAAGATTGTTCTGCCAACTTGAATTGATAGTCCAACAACTCTTGCCACTTTTGCATGTGGGGGATGCATATGAGATATCCATCCTCCAGAAATGTGGTTCTCTTGGGCAGTTCCTGTTTTCACATGGAAGCTAACACGTGTTACGTATCCTGCAAATTAAGGTTTATCTACAAATATTTTCATTGGATTCTCACTTAGAACCTGCAAACTCTTATGAATGCTTGGGTATCTGTTGCATATGAAAGGTATTTTAAGAATGATTTTTTTTTAGAACCTAGGAGTTGCTTTTTGGTACTTGGCACATCCGGCAATGGAATTGATTTTTTTCTTTGTTCTTGATCTTAAAAGAACCAAGCTTTCCTTTTTCATCCGTAAATGAAGAAGATATCCAATTACAGTAGAAATCCTTGTGAAATATGAGTTGGCAAGAGAACCAAAATAATTAGGCTATGATCTCCAGAAATAGACAAGACTACTGTGTCCAGTAATAGAAAAGACTTGTGTTATGTGATGGCTTGGGGTCTTAGAGCCAACAAGTTCATACAAACCTACTCTCAAGGATATGATTAGCATATATGTATTCATTCATCACGACATTAAGCATATTAAATATTGAATCTGAAGCTAAGATAACAAATGACAGGTCCTTAGAAATTGTGTATATATCAAACTCTTTTTGCTACGTAGAAAATGTTTCTCTTGAACTTCATCACAAGAGAAAACATTGAGGTGCTTTGTTTATGCTCGATGCATAGAAGCATAAATTTTGAAGTCAAAAGGCAAAATGACTGTATTTGGTGGAACCTCCTGTAATTAAATGGGTTCAAAGACTTAGCAGTAAATATAATCTGGTGACTAGAAGGAATTCTTCCTATAGATTCTTCAAGATGTGATTGTGGATGGTGTGATGGACGTGGCCATGTTTCAGTATTTGAATTAAAGTATTATAGGATGTATATAGTTACGAGTTTTCATTAAAATTTTCTTCAAGGCTATAGTATGTGTGACGAAACTGCATTAAGTGGAAAATAAATATAAATATATATTATTTATCTGCTTAACTCACCTGAATATTTTGGTATTTGATATTCAAAAACAGCTCCAGCAGATGTAGTCACAAATAATGAGAATAACTTCTCATTTGATTCATCTTGCTGAACTGGCGTGATTGATGTCAGATGCTTGTCCTCTGGACTTCCATGGATTATCCATTTCCACTTCCTTTGCTGTATACGTCTCTCAACCAAAGTACCACCCTGTGAATTTGTAATATCTTGTAAAGGAAGGACTTGGAAAGAAATATAACACTGGCAGTATACTTAGTTCAGTTGCAAAGAGTTTCTAGATTTGACAGGCAAGTCTTACTGATCTATACATTATGTCATATCCCTTAAACAGAATTATTGGCTTTGTTAGCATTATTCTGCATGTATGTTAATTGAACGCGATATGATAACTGAATGTTTATTGAATTGTTCTTGAATTTGCTCGAATTAGTAGTACTTGTAGGGACTACCTTAGTTAAAAGAAACAGAGAGATAGAATGATCTCCGATCAAGCCATGTAAGGTACACCCCGTCGATGGTATCAGAGAAGCATTGGCTACTGTTCCTTTGCTCCATATATGCTTCCTCCATGAAGGCTTTGAGATTCTATCATACTCGTAAAGATCACCTGTAGAACTTTATTTTATAGATTCATATTTAGTTTAAACTGTTAATCCCAAACATGCACAAAGAGAGAACAACACAGAGAGATGCTACCTTATAGTATATATAACTTCTGGTCTAATATTACCACCATCAGCTACGGCAGCAACATTTGCACCCGGTGGTCGGCCATGATTTAGCCATCTGTTCTAGGTTTAAGCACAAACGTCCAAGTGAACATTAGAGTCTCCTCAATAGAATCTACAATATAAATAGAGGCTGGAATTCAGAATAGAAGCACTAGCATTAGCTATGATGGCTCCGAATTGCATAGTGAGTTTTTACCTTGGAGGATCAACCTCGCTAAGTTCTAACAACAACCCATTCTTTGTACAGAAATAAAGTCTCCTGGAAGGCAATGAAGAAAACTCAATAGGTAGATAATCAATAACACAGAAGTTTTCTATGAATAAATCATTTAAATCAAACTGAATACATGTACTCACTTTCCATCATGTGAAACAACACCAGACTTTATTTGGATTGCTGATCTTTGTTCTGCTTCTTCGTTTCTGCTTTGATCGAGTGCAGGTGTGAACTCTACCCAAATTGGCTGTGAGTTGTCACCCAGTTGCATCTACAGAGATTAAAAAACAACTAGAAGGGAGTGTTGGAAAAGGTATATGGAATGACCAATCAATAATTAAGGTAAAATCTGATGCATAGTTATTGTTTATTTGGTATTGATCATTTGATTGATGTTCACATGTTAGATATTGGATATCTTTTTTTTGTGATCTTAGGATTCAGTAGTCAAAACATAAGTTGTTCATTATAGCATGCAGTTTTGATATATTGGAAAATTAGAAGCAACAGCTACCTGGTACAAAACACCTGCTTCTGATAGAACAAGAATTGTCTGGTTAACGATAAAAACAGAGATGGCAGGACCTGCTGACATGGGCAAATCATGGGGTGCTATTACCCACTGCACTCCATTCCAGAACCTTTCATATATACAACCACTTACACCAGTAACCCAAATAGATGCCTCTGACATTTTTGTCAGAGAAATTCTTTTTCTCAGAGGCAGAACAATATCAGAACTTTCATCAACTCCACCATCATCATTCTTTTTCGAACTTTCCTTTTGTTTAGTTGTGACTTTTTCCAAGTTTTCTTCTTTGGTTCCTGCGGTTCGATCAATCGAACCCACCTTTGTACAGTTATCATTAACACAAGACACAAGATCATAAGGGAGTTCCACTTCGACCCAACTGCTTGTTTCCTCTCTAAACTCCCAGAACCGATCGGTTTTCTGCTCAAACTGCTGATTGCTTTGTTGAACAAAGTGATGCGGGCACCAGGAAGCAGAGCCAAGAAAAACTAAATAACTTACTGACAGAAGGACCCAGATGAAAAATATTAAATGGAACATAGACATGGTAACTGCTGAAGGAATCTCTGAAAAGGCAGAAAGAGAAACAAAGAAGAGGGCCAGATATATTAGAATTACTTCAAAACTAAGATTTGCATATGGTGTTAGTGACAAGATTTTAGTTAGTTTTGTGCCATTTGTGGTGACCCAGATGGATCATAAACAGAAAAAGGCCACAGTGAACTAACTATTCACAGAAGAAATGATCATTGGTGAAAAAAACACAAAGCTCTTTTCATGGCCTAAACAAAGCCATGAAAAGGAAAGAAAAGAGTTTGTTGATTGTGGGGTAGTTTATATTTTATTGCAGCTGCAGGTTCTCTTAGATTATAAATACCTTTAATAGCAGAGCTTTTTTGTATTTGTCAACTCTAGTGACGATAAAAAATAAAGGCTCTGATTAAATATTAATTGGGTTGCTAAACTTTCTTTCTACTTTGTGACTGCCTTTTCATTTCTTTGGAGGTGGTAAAGTTTTTTCTTACCTAATTCTGTTGACTTTTTGTCAATCTTCCAAAATGGTAAATTTATTTTGTTTGGGACAAGTTGTTTCTCCTTGCTTTTTCTGAAGTAAATCTTTCATTGGGCATCCTGAATGAAGACTTTCACTGTGTTTTGTGTTGCATTCAGGTGAGCTTCACCTACTTTTGATGATCAAGGATTTTTTTATTTTTATTTTTTTATCATTGCAGTCTCTGATCAACTTTTGTGGGCTCCATTTGATGGGAAAATCATGCAAGGTTTGCTTTGCCTTCTTCTATGAGTCATTTGATATTTCTGATTTTATCAGCTGAGGTATGACGTCTCTCTGTCCCCAAGCGGCGTGGTTTGGTAATATAGGATTTAGGGTCTGATCTTCAGATCCCGAGTTCAAATCCAGTGAGTACGTTTCTTGTAAGAATTTGAGACAGTCGAGAATTTTACCTGCTCTACTTAAACCCGGAATGAGTGATTTAGTGGTGGAGTTTTATGATGTCTCTATTTTCTGCTTAGTTTAGTCTTTGGTAAATGAAAATGACTGCACAATTTGGTGCTTAACTCTGGTTTGGTTTCTAAATTCAATATTCAATATTAATTTTGATATGAACTGATCATAAAATTAGTGGAAATAGATTCTAAGACGCGAACCTCTCACGTTAGAATACTCTACCAATCATATCATGACACGTAAATTTATATAAATGAATTTATAGTAGATATTGTAATTATTCTTATAAATAAAAGAATGTAATCAGATCATGTGTCCTTGCTTTATTGCCCTAAACATGTCAATGAGTTGCAACTATAAGAAATTCATATTGAGATTGATCATCCTCCATGGCCCCACCACATGATCATTTTATTGCCGTCGAAGTTGAATACTTGGATTGAGTCATCATTTTGATTTGATTTGATTTGATTGGTTTAGTCCATTACACCAACTCCAATCGAGCGTCATTACGTCAAATCGGCGGCTTCAACCAGATGTCATTAACACCAAATTCAGCGTTTCCTCTATTTTTTTCGTCTTTTTCATAAATTTGAGAGTAAATAACTAATATATAAATAATATTCTATGAAATATTCTCTTTATTATAATGAATTGAATTAGAGATGAAAATAATATTTAATGTAAAAATTACACAATTTTAGTGCAAATTATTCATGATCATCATTCTCTTTCAACGGCGTTGATTTGATTTGATAGGGGCCCGTATCTGGGAACCATAGAGGATGATGAGTGGCCTAGGATTTGCAGCTAAAATCAAGTAGAGGGTCCCACTGGTTCGATTTGGAATCTTGGGGTCGGCCACGTGGATCGGCTGAAGGAATCTTCGCCCATTTTATGTGGCTCTCATCTTGAAGATTCCAATCTTCTACTTGCATTAAAAAATAAATAAAATATAAAGACGTTAATTGACTTTGTGTTTTAAAAAATAAAAATTAACGAGCCACCAAAATATTTTATTCAAAAATGGCCGATTCGTGATTTAAAATTGATTGATTTTTTATATGTCAAAAATTCATGATTTTTTTTGAAACATAAAAATTCATGGTTTTTTATTTTAACATAAAAATTCATGAGTGTAATTATACGATAATGATAATTCGAATACAAACTTAAGATATCTTAAAACTCAAATTTAGTTAGAATAAACCTAAAAAATAAAATATAAAAACAAATTGCATTATTTTTTCCTGTAATTATGGGTGGCAGAAAAGTCCGAGTTCAGTTTAGCTCGACCAAGTCCAGTCTAGCTTAGGCAAAAAAGCTCGAGCACGACCAGAATCAATTTTTAGTAATACAAAATATTTTTTAATTATATAAATTAATTTTTAATTTTAAGTACATATATTTATAACTAAATTTTTAATATTTAATACAGAAAATACTAAAAATGTTAAAATTCTTAATTTTATTTTTCATTTTTATGTATTAAAAATTCAAAAAAAATAAAAATAAAAATAAAAACTCATTTTCTAAATGCTCGGCCTGATATCATCTACCCGAGCCCGGCTCGTTGCCACTCCTACCTGTAATCATCAGGATATATATTCACACTTAAACTGTTTAGGTAGATGAGAAATTACGGGACCAACACGAGTTTCTCATCTCATCCTTAGCACAAAATCAATGACTAAATATATCTGACTAAAAGTGAAACAATATAATACATGCATTGTACATCAAATTTTTACAACAACATATAATCAATTTAGTATAGGACAATTAATAAATCCATGAGATTATGCAAAACTCTCAGAAAGCATCGTAAAGTTCCAGTTTTCACCACTGAATCATATATACTCATTTAGACTGCACCAAATCTTTTATACGTTGACGAAAAATCATTATTCATGTATAAAGCAGAAAAATATAAAATCATCACAAAATTTAGACAGTTATCACTACATATAATATATCTATAGATCAACAGATCTAGGTATACAAAAACTGAAGGAAAAAACCTATGCACTGTTATCATATTTTATATTAAGAATGTAAGAACAAATGCAGATCATTAGTAATATAATAGTAAACATATAATTAGTAAGATGTAAAATTCTGAATAGAATTAATCAAATATGAAACAAACAAAACCGAAACAGTTAATAAAATTAAGATATATAGATAAAATATGAGTTATGTGTAGGCATTGTAGCACACAGTGTCCTTAAAGCAGATTCGCCTCCTACCGTTTGTGCTTATGATTATTTCAGCGGTTGTTTCCCAGGATACAACGGGAAGCAACCAAATTATTTCCAATGAACTTCTAATATATTTGATTTCTTTCCACGAAAAATCTAATACAACTATGATGACATAACGTCAAAATAAAATAAGAGAATATAAGATGGTGCGATTGTGTGATACGTGTTCTCTATATCAAACTCTAAGGAATGAACCAATATATACTCATTCATGAGAAATTCAAAAAGTTATAATCGTCATATAACTTTTCAAATTCATAACTACCGAGTTTAATTATAGACAATAATTTGATAATTAATTAATTATAACTTTTCAAATTCATAACTGTCGTATTTAATTATAATCATTAATTTGATAATTAATTAACTATAACTTTTCAATTTTTAGCAATTAATTCTCTAATTAATTCTAGCAATTAATTAATTTTAGCAATTAATTCAGCTGTTACAAGCAGTTGAATAGTGAAAAAATTATAAGGAAATTACAAAGCGTGACTTATATCGAATCTGACTTGACAAATATCGGTATTCGTGTACGTAGGACGTACGAGTGCACATTGGTCAAACCAATCGGAGTTGAAATTTGCACCTCATGCGGGCACTCATACAGAGAGCATCTACGATTATATTGTTACTCAATCATAAATGAGTAACTATATACTCTTTAACCTTAGTATCATTTCCTATGTAGGATAAAAAACCTTCATTTCTTTTTATCTCAATGTGTATACTTTGAGACAATTTCTCATTCACCCAAACATCATTTGAGTATATAAATATATGATTTCGAAGACTCACGATGGAGAAATCAAATCACTAACGAACTCTAACTTTTACAAAGTATAGTCCGCTCAAAATTATGCTATCAAATAGTATCTTAGCATGCTATTTTCCAAACAAAAACCACATAAAAAAATAAAAAAAATCATGATTTAAAAGCAAAAAGATCTGGAAAATCAATTTTGCTCTTCAATAAATTTTGGTTTTTTGTTTCCTCTCTCTAAAATCGACTGTAATTAAGAATGTGGAAGTCTGAATCACATACCACCACCTCTAATTTGTCATTGACTAGGACGTGCCACGTATTAGATACCTCCTGCCATGCACAACTTGTCACATTTTTTAGGGTTCACATAATAGGAAATTCTTATCAAGTCCCAAGAAAAAATATTAAGAAGCTCCTGGTCAGTTCAATACCCCAAAATTAGGAGCCGAAAATTCCACCAAAAATAATAAAATGGTCTGATTAGGGCTAGACTTAAGCGAGTTCATAAAAATGAGATTCTAAATTATGTTAAAGTTATTTTAACAATATTTGAAAGGATTTAGGGCTTTTAACTATTATTATTTTTTTGTTTTAGTCATAAATAATGAAGATTAGTTAAACATATTAGATATATTTTTTAAAACAAAAGATATATAACAAGAAAAAAAAATTATAAAATTAAATTGGGGATCTTAAAATTTTATAAAAATACGATGACTCTATCAATCACTCATACTCCCTATCCATCGGGAATCGGGACTGGCCCGAATTTTGTTAGAAGTCGATATTAGAGCAAAAGGTTAATGGAGCTAGCTACTTAAAAAGCACCTTAAGAGCAAAGACAAGAAGTGAAGTACACTTGTGCTCAATTGGCCTAATAACTCCAAAACACATGATAAAAAGAAAAATGGGGATATCAATATCTACATTTGTTGGTCACTACAAACAATTTTCATAAAATTAAAGTGATCATCATTTTTATATTGAGGGGGGACACATGCTTCCCCCTAGATAATGCTTATGACTTTTGCTTGTGGATATAAAAAAAGTTGGGTTTTATATTCATTAATGCATAATATCGAAAGGAATTTAATCAATTTATAAAATTTGATGTTTAGTAAAATATAAATATGTATATAGCGTTTGATATAGAATTTGATGAATTTATAAACTAACTTATATTTTCACTGTAATATTTATAAGCTATATTATATTTTCGACCAATACTCTATACTAAAGAGTGTAGTAGTGTCATTAAATTAATTTTGATGATTATTGATGATGAAGGGAAAAAATCAAATTTTAAATTAAGAGAACTATTTAATTCTTCTGCGTAAAGTTGATGTTGGAAATTCTTCAAATCTTCAAATATATTTGTTTGGATGGAGTAGGGACATGTCCCTTGGATGGTACCCCATGGGGACATGTCCTCCAATTGTGTGTAAAGTGATCATATGCTCCAAGGGGTGCATAAGGGGGTATAACCCTTTGGAGGGTTGCACCCCAACCCTAAGGGTGGCTTTGAGACATCATTTCATACTTATAAAATGAAGCTTTATGTTCCCTTTAACACACAAAAATGAAATCTGGATTTCATCCAAAAGAAAAGAGTCTCATATTGTGTCTTGAGTCTGATAGAGTTCCACTATATTCCCAGTTCAAGATCTTGTTAAGGTGTGCCCCTTGAACAAGAGGAATCCGGGTTATCCTGGGAGAACATTAGCCACAAATTCGTAGAGCACCGAGACATGACTGATAAGTTCTTAAGGACATAGATTTTTCTCGATTCGGATCTAAGTTTTCATCAGGTTTTTCTTATTCTTAAGTTTTAAGGTTTTCTAGGGTTTATGCATATTAGATTCAATTTTCTGGTTTGATTTGTTTGTTGTATGTTGAT
Organism: Zanthoxylum bungeanum; assembly: GCA_019454045.1. Classification (NCBI taxonomy): domain Eukaryota; kingdom Viridiplantae; phylum Streptophyta; class Magnoliopsida; order Sapindales; family Rutaceae; genus Zanthoxylum; species Zanthoxylum bungeanum. Next base: position 75,612 of record SKCR01026664.1, on the reverse strand, counting down.
TTCTTGTTTAATGATACTATATGTACCACAATCTTAAGAACTTATCAACTAGTATTGTTAAATAGTAAATCGCATGCGTAGTTAAGAAAATTTCTGGAAATAATACAAACTGTGCATGAAAAACCAGTAGGGCGTTCGAACGCCCGACGCACGCGAAGGCAAAAATCTGAAAATTCATAAGAACGTTCGAACGCGTCTTCAAACACAACTCGAACGCAAGCATTCTTCTGCCTAAGAACGTTCGAACTCGTCTTCAAACGCGAATCAAACGCAGACCTTATGACTTAGTTTGTTCAAACGAGTCCTAAACGTAACTCGAACGCAGACTCTCTGGAATCATTTCGTTCGAACGCGTTCTCAAACGCTATACGAACGTGAACTCTCTGGAATCATTTCGTTCGAACGCGTTCTCGACACTATACGAACGTGAACTCTCTGGAAACATTCTGTTTGAACGCGTTATCAAACGCTACACGAACGTGAACTCTCTGGAACATTTCGTTCGAACGCGTTATCAAACGCAACACGAACGTACACACACTGGACAGTCTCGTTCGAACGTAGATACGAACGCGACACTAACGTAATAGTCCTGGAATTATTATAAACTGCAAAGACTTATATTAATTTTAACTTAGTTAATCATATACTGAATCACTATAATCTTGGTAGTATAAATTTAAGTTATTATTAGGTTGTTCAATTATCACAAGCATACACTTAGTGATAAAGTTGAAAATTTTATTGTGTGTTGCATACTTGGTTGAGAATTTAAAATGTAATTTTACACAAGTAATTTCATCCAATCTTGATTGAAACTTACACATATATCTACACATATCGTATACAGTTTGTGCTATTGAATAAGTGTAATACTGAGTTTGAATTGCTAAAAGATCCTATTGAAAAAGTGTTTAAAGAATATTTTGTCAAAAATGCGATAAGAGCCTAAGTGGTCAGGGATTTAAGTGGTTACTCCGGACCCCCATCGTCCTCTGGGAATATTCATTTATTCATTTTTCTAAAGAACCTTTAGTTGAAATTCAAGGACTTGTGTTTATTGGAACCACCGTCCAATAGAACAACAAGTGGTAACTTAGTATATCACTTTGAGCAAGATCATTGGTTGATCATTGTGTAATTTGTCTTTTGTAGACCTATTGACCCCTGTTGATTTTTCCAAGCGGAAACATCATAGTACCAGTCTCTCATGGAGAAAATCCGGAGAAATTTGGTGGAGCAAACTTCAAACAGTGGCAGAACAAAATGTTATTCTATCTGACAACTCTGCAGTTGGCTAAGTACCTCAAAGATCCTCCGGGTCCTGTGGAGGGTGAATCAGAGGCAGCCAAGGAACTGCGAGAAGAGACATGGTCGTCTGGCGACTTCCTATGCAAGAACTACCTTATGAGTGGTCTTGACAATACCCTGTACATTGTGTACTAAGGCATGTCTTCTGCGAAGATTCTCTGGGAATCTCTCGAGAAGGAATACAAAACCGAGGATGCCGGACAAAAGAAATTTATCGTGGGTAGAATGATGTCTCAGTTGGGTGAACTGCAGTTGATCATTCATGAAATACTGGATGAATGAATGAAACTCTGTGAGACGTTTCAAGTTGCCACCATAATAGAAAAGTTGCCTCCGTCATGGAAGGACTCCAGGAGCTATCTGAAACACAAAAAGAAGCAGATGAGCCTTGAAGACCTTGGAGTTCGATTGAGAATCGAACATGACAACATGATGTCCGAGGAGGCCAGCTACAAGACTATGGAGTCTAAGGCCAACATCATTGAGGGTGTAAAAGGTAGCAAGAAGAGAAACAGTGGAGCTGATTCTTCCCAAGCGAACAAGAAGTTCAAGGGGAAGTGCTACAACTGTGAAAAGAGCGGTCATATGACAAAGGACTGCAGAAACAAGAAGTCTCGGGACAAGGGCAAGAAAAATGAGCCTATGTCGCTGAAGATGAGCAGTTAACTGATGATATTTCAGAAATGAACCTCTCAGCAGTGGTAACTGAATCCAACTTGGTTGGGAATCCGAGAGAATGGTGGGTAGACACATGGGCTACTCGTTATATCTGTGCTGATAGCAAAATGCTTTCCTCGTATCAGAAGGTCGATGGCGGCGATCATCTGACAATGGGAAACTCGTCTACCTCTAGAGTGGTTGGACAAGACACAGTGGTTCTGAAAATGATATCTGGAACGGAGCTTACATATAAGAATGTTTACATGTTCCAGATATTCGGAAGAACTCGGTTTCGGGTTTGTATTTGTTTCTGACAAGATTGTATTGACCAAAAATGATGTTTATGTAGGAAAATGATACCTCGCTGAGGGCCTTTTTCAATGACTGTCAATTGTGCCATTAATAAAACTGAAACTTCTGCTTATATTATTAAGTCACAAAATGTATGGCATGAGAGGTTAGGACATGTTAATTATGATACAATGCGTACATTAATTAACATGGACCTTATACCTAAATTTGCATTGATAGCCTAGAACATCATATAACGAAGTTCTGAACCCTTGGAACTTGTACACACTGATGTGTGTGACATGAATATTGTGCAAACAAGATGCGGTAAAAAGTACTTTGTAACTTTTATCGATGAAAGCACAAGATTCTGTTAGGTGTATTTGCTGAGAAGCAAAGCTGAAGCTATTGAGAGCTTTATACACTGAGAACGAAGTTGCAAATCAACTTGGCAAGGAAATCAAAAGAATCAGGAGTGATAGAGGTGGTGAATATGTTTCATCATTCGGTGAATATTGTTTTGTGCACGGAATTATTCTAGAAACCACTGCTCCTTATTCTTCTCAACAGAACGGAATTGCGGAGCGTAAAAACCAAACGTTGAAGGAAATGATGAACACCATGTTGACGAGTTCGGGTTTACCCCAGAACTTGTGGGGGGAAGCCTTGCTTTCCGTGAACTACGTTCTAAACAAGCTTCCTCACAGAAGATTGGACAAGACACCATATGAGTTGTGGAAATGTTTCGTACATTCCTACAAATACCTTAAAGTGTGGGGGTGTCTTGCCAAAGTAATGGTTCTTAAACCTAAGAAGGTTAGAATAAGACCTAAAACTGTTGATTGTATATTCATTGGATATGCTCGCAACAGTAGTGCGTATCGATTCTTGGTACACAAGTCTGAGATTCATGACATCAATCCGTAGATGATAATTGAGTTAATGAATGCGACATTTTGAAGAGACATTTCCTTGTAAGGAAAGACAAAGAAAAGAGTCTCTCAAAAGAACTGATGATACTGTCAATGACAGTGATCAGGTTGACCAAAAGTCAACTCAACATGAAAATATTGAGGCAAATGAACCTAGACGTCGTCTAAGTCATTTGGACCCGATTTTCTGATATACTAGTTAGAAAATGAGCCTCGAAGCTATGAGAAAGCTATGTCTTCTACGAAGGCACCTCTGTGGAAAGAGGCTATTAACAGTGAGATTGATTCAATCTTACAAAACCATACTTGAGAGTTAGTTGATCTTCCTCCAGGTTGTAAGCCACGAGGCTACAAATGGATATTCAAACGAAAGATGAAAACGGATGGATCAATAGAGAAGTACAAGGCGAGGTTTGTCATAAAAGGTTATAAACAAAAAGAAGACCTTGTTTACTTTGACACCTATTCACCAGTGATTCGTATCACATCGGTAAGAATGCTCATAGCCATAGCAGCTATATTTGGTCTTGAAATACATCAAAAAGATGTAAAGACGTCATTCTTGAATGATGAATTGGATGAAGAGACTTACATGGAACAACCAGAAGGGTTTAATGTTCCTGGATAAGAATAGAAGGTGTGCAAACTTGTAAAATCCTTGTACGGATTAAAACAAGCACCTAGACAATGACATTACAAGATTGACAAAAAGATATTGTCAAGTGGGTTTAAAACCGATGAGTGTGATAAGTGTATGTACACCAAATCAACTCAAAAAGATATGTCATTGTATGTCTCTATGTAGACGATATGCTGATAATTGGTAATAATCATGAGTTGATTCAGTTTACTAAGAAAGTGTTATCCAGCAAATTTGATATGAAAGATTTGAGAGTAGCTAACCTAACTTTTCATCTATCAAAGAATATTGGCTTAAGCGTATCACAATTAGAGTATTCAATGATCATCGGAAGTCTGATGTATCTCACGAATTGCACACGAACTGATGTCGCTCAAGCTGTGAACCGGCTTAGCAGATATACAAGCAATCCAGGACATAACCACTGGAAAGCCATAATAAGTATTTTGAGGTATGAGAAACTTCAAAATATGGGCTACATTACGAGAGATATCCTGTTGTTCTAGAGGGATACAGCGATGCTGACTAGATATCTGATACAGTGGATTCCAAATCTACGATTGGATTTGTTTTCACACTTGGTAATTCAGCCGTGTCATGGAAATCCTCGAGGCAAACATGTGTTGCCTGGTCTACTATGGAATCAGAGTTCATAGCATTAGACAAAACAGCGGAAGAAACAGAATGGCTTAGAAACTTCCTGGAGGATATTCCTAGTTGGGCCAAACCGGTGCCAGCGATTAGCATACATTGTGAAAGCCAATCGGCTATTGGGAGAGCCCAAGTCTCGACACATACGTCAAAGACATAATACCATAGGTCAACTGCTCTCAAGTAGAATAATATCGATCAATTATGTTGAGTCTAAGGAAACCTAGCGGATCCACTAACTAAAGGTTTACTTCGAGAGCAAGTTGAGAAGTCATCAAGTGGAATGGACTTGAAGCCTATAATATAAGAATTGTCACTGTGGAAACCCAACCTAGCTGACTGGAGATCCTAAGATCTAGGTTCAAAAGGGACAACAGAAACTTTGTGCAATTCAAAACAAGCACTGAAGAGTTTTGTACTCTTTCACATTCCGATAATGACGCTGAGTGCTGTCTGTCATTGGTTAGGATAAGCTAAGGCTTTTAATGATCACTATATTAGGAGATGAGTCCTAATAGGGGTAAAGACATATTACCTCTTGATAGTAGATAATCTATTTCAAGTAAGAAGTGAGACCGCTTCCATGAGAACTTTTAAAGGCGGGTTACCCTAAAGTACTTGATGAATCCGGGACCGTTGTTCAGGATCGAAATGAACACAACCGTAGAACGGGAAATGATCGAAGTAAAGCTGTGTGTTGGCAGTTGTCTTGGTTTACACCAACGGCAGAACAGTTCAAGACTATGGGTCACTGGTTTGCCAATTAAATCCCATTGTCATTCACTAGGAAAGGTTCAAGGCGAAAGCTACCTATTTCGATGCAGCTTTAGTTCACATAAACTCTTTCAAGTGTCTGCATGAATATTTGAAGAATTGTGGGGGATTGTTGGAAATTCTTCAAATCTTCAAATATATTTGTTTGGATGGAGGAATGACATGTCCCTTGGATGGTACCCCATGGGGACATGTTCTCCAATTGTATGTAAAGTGATCATATGCTCCAAGGGGTGCATATGAGGGGTATAACCCTTTGGAGGGTTGCACCCCAACCCTAATGGTGGCTTTGAGTCATCCTTCCATACTTATAAAAAGAAGCTTTATGTTCCCTTTAACACACAGAAATGAAATCCGGATTTCATCCAAAAGAAAAGAGTCTCATATTGTGTCTTGAGTCTGAGAGAGTTCCACCATATTCTCAGTTCAAGATCTTGTTAAGGTGTGCCCCTTTAACAAGAGGAATCCGGGTTATCCTGGGAGAACATTAGCCACAAATTTGTAGAGCACCGAGACGAGGCTGATAAGCTCTTAAGGACAGAGATTTATCTCGACTCGGATCTAAGTTTTCATCAGGTTTTTCTTATTCTCAAGTTTTAAGGTTTTCTAGGGTTTATGCATATTAGATTCAATTTTCTGGTATGATTTGTTTGTTGCATGTTGATTTATTGTTTAATGACACTATATGTATCACAGTTGATGCAATTGACTTGTCACGAGTGTTGGGTAAATTTAATGGTGTGTTTGATAAACTTAGTTTATTAAGGAGTTGCTTACTAAATAATTATCTTAGATATGTTTGCTAAATCACGCATAAAAATATATGGCATATATTAAGATGACCAAAGAAAAAAATCACTAAAATTATTGATTCAAAATAATACAAACTTTTTTAATTATGGTGTGAGTTAAGTTATGTTTTTGACTTCACACGTCCTTGTGTGGTTTTTGATTGGCTAGCAATACAGTTGTAGAAAATCCTAAATCTTAATTGAGATTATAGATTTCGTATCGTTTGATACGAGATTTGAGATGTAAAAATCATTCCGAATAAAATTTCAGTTGAGATTGAGGATGAATCTTTGCCATAAATAAAAAATCAATCTAGAATTCGAAATGATTTATTGGTGTTAAATCCTTAATAAAACCTACGAGATTAGATTTCGGGAATGCAAAACCATTCAATTCGATATTCATGATATTTTTTTCATCTCAATTCAAAAAATCGATCGAGAATTAAATTGATTTTTCATCTTAAATCTCAAAATTAAACCTATCGATATGAAGGTGGTATATCATGTTTCGTCGATATGAGAGGTGGAATAATTTTCCATCTAGATTCATAATCATAATTTATTGAGAAAAGACCTAAAAAAATAGAACATCTCGAATACCATCCATGTTTTAAAAATTGCAAGGGTATAGCATGAATAAGGGTGGCAGTTTAGCCCGCGGCCCGGCCCGGGGTGGAAAAAGCCCGGGTCGGGCCTTAAAATGAAAGCCCAGCACGGGCCCGGGGGCCGGCTTTCCTATTTTTGGCCCGGCTCGGGCCAAATTTTTAAAAAACACACACATATATATATATATATTTAATATGCTTGTATCATTTTTATTTATTTTTAACATTTAAATTGTTAATTTATCAATGAAACTTGTGATTTATTTATAAATTGTCTTTGTATATAGTGTAAATATATTTTATATTTATATATATTTAATTTTTAATTTTTTTTTTAAAATTCGGGCCTAAAAAAAGTCCGGGCCCAAACCCGACCCGAGTCGGGCGGGCTTTTCCGGCCCTGTTTTTTTTATTGGCCGGGCTCGGGCCGAGCTTGCAAAACCCCGGCCCGTCCCGTCCCATTGCCACCCTTCGGCATGAAGGTCCCTTTTTGTGCACACAGAAAAAAAATCAAGTAATATCATACAGCCCCCATGTCCTTTATATTATTTATGCTATTTACATAAATTACTGATTATTTACTATAAACATCTAATATATATATATAATGCGTTTCGCTAACGTTAAAATACTCCGTCAAAACGTATTTTTTAACACTAGCGTTAACGTTCATAAAATCATAATATTAATTTTTAATGTTAATTTATACTTTAATATTTGTTAATGCAATACTCTCTATCAAACACATCATTAGAAATAATAAATAAGACCAATCGAATTGCAATCATTAGCTTGAAGCTTGAGCTCATATAACAAAATGCAAAACTGTAGATCTATGGTTGATACTCTATATATGTTCAATTTCTTTTTTTTTTTTTTAAAGTTCAGGTTTTCTTTGTTAAAATCAATTTCACTACTCCATGTTTTCCAACTGATGTATGCGTGACTTTTATGTATAAATCAAGCTATAAATATAACAAGATAAGTTTTTAAAAATTCAAAGACTAATTGAATAATTAATCAAAACATTAAGGATTAAAAGAAAATTTATCCATCAAATCTATTATATGAATTGTCCGAATTGCCCCAAAATTGTGGAACTATTCTTTCATTTAATAAGTTATAATTTTTTTTTTTTTAGCTATTTGCCCTATCTCTTTAATTTATTTTAGCTAAAAATTAATTTAAATTTTATCCGTACCTACATAAAAAAAATATACAAATTTTTTATCCCTCTCACATTCACCATAAAAACAAAGAAAATGTCAAAATGTGTTATATTGTGTGTGGAATGACGACGGCAGTTGTGAAAGAAAACTGGTTCAAGTGAAGAGGTTAAATTTCAGCACGAGAAAAGCAAGCAATGGGACCTATCTGATACAAATGGATTAAATATGTCAATTTTAAAACATGTAAAAGGAAAGGGATCCAGAAGTTATTATCCAAAATTGGGAATATTGGAAAAACCCTAACCGCCAGCTTTTCTCTGACTCACGCAGCTAATTGCCGTGCCCCTGTTCGCTTGTGAGTTTGTATTAGATTAGGGTTTATGCGTCTTCCTTTCGGCTGTAAAACTTGTAGTGGGGTTGCTTGAATTGTATATTTTTATTTTCATCTATATACTTTTGAGTTGCTTGCTTGCTTTCACCAATTGTTTCAGTTTTCATGCTTTGATTGATTGCCCAGAAGTTTAAATTGGAGAGAAACTGCAAGTAAAGGTTTAATTTTTTAATTTTTAATTTTAGTTTGTTAATTGCTTAAAACTGTTTGTGGAAATGCCTAAGAGAAGCTAAGCATTTTTTTTTGTTTCCTTACTTTTGTGAAGCGAGACAACAAATGGATGCGAGATTGGCTAATACGTGGCGGTTAACTGTGAATGAGAAGAAATTCATAGAGACTGCACTAACTTCTGGTATCAGAATCGATGGTCGCAATCCTTATGAATATCGTAAACTATCCATCAAATTCGGCAGGCAAGTGTTAACTCTCTCCTACATAGAGGTGTGAGAGACACACACGCTCGCACACACAAATAAACGGGGTTCTTGGTTTAGGTGATAATATGTTGTAATTGCTTTTGGTTTGTAGTACATATCTTTTTTCACTTAAAAATGAGCTTTGCCCTGCTGTCCTTATATGATATTTTGAAGTTTAATCTTTGACACAGACTATTTTCTATTTTCCGTATTTTCGATTTATACTTTGTACATTTTTTTCCTCGAATTCTTGTTATTGCTCATTGTGAGGATATGTTCATAGGAATTGAATGGTTCTTTTAATTATGTTATGCATAGAGGATAAGCTGAGATAAATTAAATTGTTGTTGCTTTAATTTTCCGGGTGGATTCTATTTTTTTCATGATTGCGTTGTTGTTTTATTGGTTCGGTAATAGATATTTGAATCTCTTATTTTCTTTTTATGTTTATGGTATGATGATTGTGCAGGGAAGATGGTTCATCAGAAGTTCAGCTAGGTCTGACCCATGTAATGGGTTTTGTAACTGGCCAACTGGTTCAACCTTATCGGGACAGACCTAATGAAGGGACATTGTCAATCTACACTGAATTCTCTCCAATGGCTGATCCTTCATTTGAGCCCGGCCGCCCTGGTGAATCTGCAGTGGAGTTGGGACGAATAGTAGATCGTGGTCTGAGGTGACAATTTATATATGTTTTATCAAAATCTACTGTTGTTATCGTTATCATAATTATTGCTTTACAAGATCTGCCTTCGTTAACTTTTAATTTTCAAATTGAGTTTAAGTTTGTCAACTTTTAAATCATTCTGAAGGTCAGAAACTTTTGTGATATATACTTGTTCAATAAATTTGAGCATTAAAAACAATCATGTGATATCTCTCTTCCCAAGTTTGTATCAAAGAGTTAATCATAGTTCTTAAAACGCTAAGGCTTCCTGAAATTTTGGAAAACCTTGTTGGGGGCACTTGGCAATAGTGAGAATTGCCTGTGAAACCTATCTTTTCAGCCCTCGGATGAAAATGCAAGTTTTACCGTTGCAGTTATGCATTCAAATGAAATTTTTGAGTAAACTTGCAGGGAAAGCAGGGCGGTGGATACAGAATCACTTTGTGTTTTAGCAGGGAAGTTAGTTTGGTCTATACGTATTGATCTCCACATTCTAGATAATGGGGGGTGAGTATCCATATTTATGTGTGTGTGTATATTGTTTATATTATTAAACCAATGTTAAATGTCATATTCTGTAAGTTAATTTTTCATCATTGTGTGGGAACAGAAATCTTGTTGATGCTGCCAATATTGCTGCTTTGGCTGCTCTCCTAACGTTTAGGAGGCCTGAATGCTGGCTAGGAGGAGAAGATGGTCAGGAAGTGATAGTACATCCACCTGAGGTTAGTGTTGTTGACGAAAATCTAAATGCTTTTGTCGAACAACTGTATAGCAGCTTAATTTGAACTTGGGAAGCATTCCGTAAGCTTTGAGTCCCACTGTATTGATGTTTCTATTGCTGATATGTTTACTTTCTTAATGTCAGATGATTGGGAGTTGAGTATCTGAGGAATATAATTTGATTTTATATTTTACCTTCAAAATGAGATAGTAAGATATGGATTTTTGTTGTTTGAGAAGTAATGATGAATAATACATTCAACTGCTGAAGAAGGTTATATAGTAGTGAAGGATGAATCTTTCAATGTAACTATAAAAAGATATGATACAACATGAATGATTAGACCAGATTACTCTCCTGCCTAGTCCACCCTTACCAAAATTCAGCTGTTTAATCTTTCTGTTGGATATTATTGTTAACGTTTTGTTCTAATTATAAAATCTTCAATACTACGGAGAACTGTCCCTGACATGTGCAAATCTGTACCTTTAAATGGACACTAGTCTCCATGTATGCTGCCATGTCACATCTGGCTTTAATAGGTTATTCTTTCTGATGGCTGTTTCACCATGTATTATTTATTCACTTGTCTATCAATGTTGCTTTTTGACAGGAGAGAGAACCGCTGCCACTGATAATACATCATCTTCCTATCGCAGTCACTTTTGGATTTTTCGGTAGTGAGAGCTTGATTGTAGGCTAACTTTAATCCTGAAAACTATTTCTGTAATCTTCAAATGCATGTTCCTGCAGCTAATGTAGCTAATGTGACAAAGTGCTGTGTAGGTGATTGATCCAACCCACCATGAAGAAGCTGTTATGGTGGGAAGAATGACTGCTACACTTAATGCAAATGGTGATGTTTGTGCTATTCAGAAACCTGGTGGGGAGGGTGTCCTCCAGAGTGTTATCATGCAATGTTTGAGGCTTGCTTCCAGAACGGCCAGCGATATGACAAAGAAGATAAAAGATGCTGTGAGTTTCTGCTTTTCGAAATAGTGTTTTGAAAGAGGTTTGAAAGAGGAGGTTTTTTCCTTCTTAACCATTTTATTGTATGCATAAACTGTGCTTTATTTATTGCTGATTGAATCTCTGCAATTTTGGCTTAGAAGTGGTAATAGCTAAGCTTGGGGACTGTTCTTTTACCTCTAGGTTTTAGCACATTACCAATTTCTTGTTGAAGTAATAGACAAGTGAACTTTGATCCTTTGTTTTAATCCAAATCAGCATAGTTAAAATGTAATCTTGGTTATTGAGTTGAAGAGTGGGGGGTAAAAGTAAAACAAGACTGGTTTGCTGGAAAATGTGTTGTCTGCTTTCGGAACTGAACCATGAGCTCCAAGATCTATGTATATAGCTAGAGTTGGAAAGCCTTTTTAGCTCCCTGCGATAATGAAATTTGTGTCCTTGGCCTGTTGCTTTGAAAATGTAGTCCTTAGAATGTTATCCATGCTGATTGCTGACATTTTGAAAATAGACAATTTTCCCATAGACTCTTGATCAGCTTTTTCAGGAAAGGAAAGGACTCACTAGTCAAAGAATCAAATGTTTAATATTTCACTTTATATTTTTTTGGGCACCAAATGAGGCTGGTTTTTTAATGTGATTATTGTCTTTAACAGGCGATTTGTTCACTGATTTAATTATTTAATTTCTTCTTTCATATTTTTTCACTGATTTGATTCTGTAATTGCTCCCTGAAGTTTTCTATGATATGTGTAGGTTGAAACATACAACACAGAAAGAGCATTACGTAAGATCAAGCGTCACCCTACTTCCATTAATTCGGATGGTGGTGCTAATTTGAAAGGCAAACAAAATGAATCATCAGGCTATACTGGTGTAAGTGAGTTGTCAAGGAACCATTTGGAGAGGTCAAGGCTGGCATATGGGGAAGGTGCTAGTCCAAGTAATGATGGTGAAGGTGAATTCAAATCATCCTCTGTTGGTAGAAGTAGCAGGAGAGATGGTGCCACTGCCAATTTTGTTGGGGAACCTGGAAGTTGGTATGGTGCTTGCCTTTCTAACTTCCAAATAAGTTTTGCATCATACATTATGTAGACAGGGTTTATGGAAGTACTCGGCTTTCCAAAAGTGATGGGTGCTATGTAATTGATGTCATTCGATTCATTTCATTTTAAAATTTCTTACTAACGTCTAAGTAGATCCCTTTGAATGCATTTGATGGCATAATAAACTTGTTCTATTAATACTTTAATTCCTCGAAAATTAACTCTTGGAATGTTAGATACTCCTTTAGCTTTTCTAAAAGAGAAACCTTTCTCGGTGTGACTGTTGTCTAGCATTATCTGTCTGAGTGATCCATCTTTTGCAAAGGAGCGACTCTTTGCTTAGTTTATTGCAGTAGTTGAATGTTTTTGTAAGATGCAATAATGATTATTGGACAATTGTTATCTTCACAGGACATTTTGCATTTGTTTAGTTCCTTGTTTTTCTAGTTTAACTTGAAATTCATTAGGAGGCAACACATTGTTTTTCTGTATTTACTTCAATTTATTGATTTGTTTGTTTCAACTTAGATATTTTATTTTCTCCTTTCAGGGATCCTTGCTCAAAAGGTGTTGATTCAGATTTCCTGAAAGCTTCTCTAGCTTCTCGGGGTACCTTTCTGAAATTACTCTTTGAAGCATAAGAAATTACATTCCATCTTGTTGCATATGTTTTGTAAACTTGTATTCTTTGAATTATAAACTTCTCTACGATTGGCTAAATAGGGTGCCAAAAATTGGGGAGAGGAGGAGCCACTGGGGCAGGTGGCCTGTAATGCGTATATTGTCTACTGAATGAGTGTGTACCTGACAGAAGATTCATCTGTGTGAAATTTACAACTTGCAGGAACATTAACACCCAAGAAGAAACAACAAGACTCCTTAGGTGAAAGCAAGTCCAGTGAATCAAAGCCGGAGGAACCACCTGAAGATGTTATTCCAGCATCTTCCACGATGGATGTTTCGGAAACTATAGTACATAAAGGCAGAGAGAAAAAATTGAAGGAAGCTGTGAAGCCAAAGCACAAGAGGAAAAAGAGGGCATCCTCTACTGCTGATGCAAGCTAGATTAACTTTGGCCAATAGAACTGATAGAAATATCCCCTTTGCTGGTGTGTTAGTAAGCCCATTCTTCGATCATTTTCTTTCTTTATTTATCTTGGTATTTCTCGCATGCTTCATCTATCGTCTCGTCAGTCAATTCTCTGATTTTTTTTTTCCCAATCAAATGTATGCATTGTTGAGTTCCATGCTATCAATAATCACAGTATGGCAAATAGAAACTTCAAAAAATTCTTACTTGTGATATATCTTTCTCCTCTTGAAAGTCGACTACAAGTTGGTCTTTTTTTGCAGATTCTTTAGGGATGCTCTTCATCACTTATTGGGAGGTAATTGAAGTTGAGATTTCCTTGATGTTTAACATCAAATGACATGAATAGATCACTATCAGCCGAAGTGCGCCAAATAGAAATCAGAAAGAGAACTCTGACTCTTTGGCATCAAAGGTCTATTGTGCTAATCTCTGGGTGAACTAGTTTTCGTGCTAAATGGATCGAACAACTAACTGTACTCTTGTAAAAACTGGCTACGCTTCAGCAATTTTGGTGTAGAAATTGCAACAACTTTAAGCTTGCCAATCTTAGAATGATTCAGCATCCACAAGCACTTAGCTTAGCTTCTATCAAGTTCAAGTGAATAGCTCTTCTCCAATGCTTTGATTGCAACTACTTTTCTAGAATGCTTACTTCCCCATCCAATATGGGCAATGACTCTTTTCTCCCAAATTACTATTTAATTTAATTTAATTTTTTTTTTGGGCAGTAACTTTTAAGAGTTTCGAGAGTTATATACAAATTTTGTATCTCAATTGATGTTGCGCCCATAAAATTTTACCATTAAAATTATAACAAATTAAGATAAAAATTGTAGAACGTATTGATTTAACCCCATCCGGGGGACCGCCACCCCATAGCATGTTGCCGCCAAAATATTTCTTCTAGAAAATCTCTTAATTGTTCCGGAGCAACTAGAAGGAGATTCTTTAACCAGAAAGAATTCAGTTCAGATGTGAGATACCTATCCAGAAGTTTTCGCAACTCAATCATATATGATGGAATTTTCAAAGATTTGACCCGCATCTTTTACAATCCTATAGCAAATTAAACAACAAATGAGAACTCTAGTATTGAAAAGGTGTAACAACTAACAAGTCTAAGCATAATATTTTAACTCTCCTTGTCAGTTGCATGTTTTACAATGCTATAGCAAACTAAACAACACACAAGAACAATAGCATAGAAGAGGGGTAACAAGTCTTGTGATAAAGCCTTCGATTGCATTCCACTATGGGGGGGTCAGCTTGCAAGAATCTACTGTCATGCTTGCCAAGTTCTCATTAGCTGCTGCTGCATCTGAATCTCCATTGAGAGGCCTTGGAACATGAAAGCAACCACCACGAAAAAGATGATGCTGCAAGGCTTCAGCCGCGGTAGGCATTTTGTAGGTGAAAATTCGAATGGCTCTAAGGTTCTAACCCTATGCAGAAATTAAAATCTAACTACACTAACTAAGACAAGTCCTATATTAATGTTTCTATGGCCAAGTCCAAACACACTAAGTCTAATCAATTGACACAATGAAAATTAATGCAATAATAAAGAGCGAAAAGTAAATAAGCAATCAACACCAAGATTTATTGACGGAGTGGAAAACTCTTGAGAGTAAAAAACTACCCGGGGTATAAGCTAATAGAGAAAAATTACAGTGATGATATAAGACCTATGACAATAATTTTGTCGACTCAAATACCTCTATACTGTAATAACCCGAAGAACTTATCGAGCCCGCACCAAGCAGCCTTCTTCAGATCCCTGAAGTCTTTGAGTGAATCCAATCCGTGAACTCGCGATGCCGAAACTCCGACTACTAATCACCTCCTCAGAACTCTGAAGGATTAGAGTATTGGATTAATGTTGTATTTTGTGTTGATGGTTTATCAAAGAACAATCTCACTAAAAGAAAGAAGACAAGGGAATCAATTAAGTCTTCAAGGTGATTTCACAAGAGGGAAGAAACAAAAGATATTATGGCTCTGAATAATGTGTTTCCAACCCAGGTAAAGTGGCTACGTGTCTCTTTTTATAGGTAGGGTTTTCCCTGTCCAAAACTAGCTTTAAAAATGCGACCAAAATAATCAAATCCCGCACGAGCGTTCGAATGCCATAAGAACGCATGACGAACACGAATGTTTCCGCAAAATCGTTCGAACGCCATGTCTAACGCAACTCGAACGCGAAGTCTCTGGTTAGTTTAGTTCGAACGGAATTCGAATGTGACTCGAACGCATGGCCTCTGGAAGCTTTCGTTCGAACGTCATATCAAACCGAGTTCTGAAATCTTTATCCAATGTCTTCCAAATGCCATCCAATTAGCACCAATTCTTCAAGACCCATTACAACTCTATTGTACATAATTTGTTATGTAATTTGCCAACCGAACCCAACAACAGAGATCCTAAGAAAGAAGTGATTGAATGAGGCTCATTTCTGTCACGATCCCCTCCCTAGAGCGGGCCCAACCCTAGAAAGAGGTTCACAGACTTCTTTACCTCGAACATTCTATATGTCAACCAACCATTTAAATACACACAACGATTACATCATAAATTACAAATCCATGAATTGTACACAATTTTTATGATTTACAACACAAGTCTTAAAAAAAAAAATACAAATGATGACTCGAATGTCTGGACCAACCCGAAAATACAACTGCAGCACGTGGATCAAATCTGGTACTGCTACTGCTATGCTTGCGGACTACCTGGAATGTTTGGGAAAAGGGGAGTGAGCTTAAAAAGCTCAGCAAGTAAAACACTCATATTATCAACATGACCTCACCAACAAAATAGGGATATATATATATATATATATATAATATGAAAATAACATATATTATAATATCATCTCAACAATCATCCCACAACAATACAAACATCCATCAAATATTGTTGCTAATCCGAGTCCAGTATAATAATAGATTGAAACCAATGATAGAGTATCTCATCACAACTCCCAAGGTTTCCCACCATATCAAAACTAATGGGAGAGTACCCCATCACAACTCCCAAGGTTTTCCATCATATCATCTCGCGTAATGTATCATCATATCTCATCTCATCTCCGACCGCTATCATATAAAACCCGGCAGCATAACTCAACAACACACATCATCCAATACAATCACATCTCGCTTCCAATCCATCAATCTCATCTCAATATTCATGAATTCATTTTTTTTTTCTCATGCTTTCAATTAATCAATGTTTATGTCTCCACAAAATATATATATATATATATAATTATAATTATACCAACATATTTATATAGACTTTCACGACAACCATCAATCAACAAACAATTATGTTAAGGGAATCAACGTGCATTGTACTTACCTCTATCCTCGAAAAGTCATTAATATGAATATATCCTCTCTAAGAATCTGAAAAATATAAAATTACGATCAGGTCCCTCAATTTTTTCAAAATTATGATTTTACCCCTAAAACTTTCTAAATTTTCATTTTAGCCCCTAAACTTTTCTGATATGTCCAAATAGTCATAAAACTCTTAAATATTACTAGTTAACACCTGAAATCCAGAATTTACATAATTATCCTCTAAATCATGCAAATACAAAATTAAGTCTAAAACTTTCAAATTTTATCATTTACACCCCCAAAACGGTAATAATCACGTACCGAGCTCCAACGATCTCCAAATCTCTCAACGAAGAAGTCGCTGGTCAGCAAATGTCTCAGGGGTCACAGTGATGGTGGTGGTAGGGGCTGAAACACGGCGATT
This sequence comes from Zanthoxylum bungeanum, assembly GCA_019454045.1. NCBI lineage: Eukaryota > Viridiplantae > Streptophyta > Magnoliopsida > Sapindales > Rutaceae > Zanthoxylum > Zanthoxylum bungeanum. Next base: position 58,711 of record SKCR01026664.1, on the reverse strand, counting down.
ATAGATGATCGGTTACACACCGATAACTACCGTATTTTGCTAGTTTCTCAACAATCGAATATTCGATTTAGGCAAACAAAATATCGAACTCGTGTATCTCGACGAGGGGAAAATTCTGTTCCGGGAGGTGTCGTCCACGCACGGCGGCGCGTGAAGCGCGTGGCAACGGCAGCAGGCAGCGCGTGAGGGCGTGTGAGAGGGAATCTCGGCGGCGTTGGATTCGTCTCATCGAGAGGATTCTCCAGATGTGGGCACTTGCCTGAAACGGAGATCGGACGGCGTCGAAAAGTTACTTTCTCTCACTGCCCAAGCACTTTCTCTCTCCTCTGGATGATCATCTCTTCAAGCCTCTGTTTCTCTCTCTAAAAATCCCATGAAATTGCTCTCAAACTTTCTGGAAGGCCTTTAATACTCCTTTCAATCTCTTCACTAAATCACAACTCCAAAATCTTCTTGTATGGCTATGAAAAATATTGAACCTATAGCCAAACACACAAAGCTTCGTCTCTCTCTCTACTGCTATAAGAAGTAGAGACCTACCAGAATTATTTTTCAATCAACTTGAAGCACTAAATTGCAGCAGCACACATCTCCATCCCTTACTTTCCCATTCTCTAACAATAGGTATTGAGGTTGGTTTAGTGTTTGGTTTTCACTGAGCAAGCTAATGAGATTTTTTATTTTTTTTGAGTGAAAATATATGCAAAAGAAATGAATGAGAGCCGAGGAGGTACAGCCATCTCCTAGACTTCTATCATTTCAACGAAAGAAGCAGTTGTTGCTGCCAAAGAAAGATTGCAAATATAATAATTGAGGCCCTGGAGAATTTGAAAGCACCAATTTTAACTTCAGCTTCCGAGAAACATTTTTTTTTTATGGTAAATTGGCTTCTGTCTATCAGAATTGTCTCCAAACTGCAATCCATGTACTCGAACACGAAGTATAAGGTGTTATTTTCACTGATGAATTCTTTGAGCTTCACAATATTTGAATGATTATTCAACTTGCGCAGGCACTTCACTTCTTTCATATTCAAGCATTCTTCCCATGAATAATACTTATACTTCAATATTTTGATTGCTACAACTTCTCCAGATTGCTTGCTTGGTTATTGCTTCCCAGACGCTTCCGAATGATCCCCCACCAATTTTTTCGATCAATGTGTTTTTCTCCATTTATTCAAGATGAATGAAAGAAAGCAAGAACCCACCAAGGAATAAAGAATATATGAGTTCTACAGAACGTCTACAAAAAAAATTGTTACAATTTGTATATAAAGAATAATCATGATAGCTAGGATCCTGATTAATTATTAATCTGCAATGAATTTGCAATCTTTTTGAGAGATTATGTTGAATCGAAATCGGATTTGAGTTCTTAAGAGTTACATAATGATGTGGACTAGGACGAGGTAGTTGTTTATTAATTTCATGACTCTCACTATAACTATAGGCCGAGTTAATTAACAAACAGAAAATTAATTATTAGTCCAATCTTATTAGGATTAAAGACAAATTCCAAACTAATTTTATATTTAATCCTAATTTTTTGAATTTTATTAGCAATTAGTCATTTTTTTAAGATAGTATTTTTACACTTCTCTAACAAGAGTGTGAATGGAAACATCATTGCACCTCCTCCTCCTCCTTTTTAAAAAAGTAGTGTTCACATTAATAGTATATTTTATTGTACACGTGATTTTCAAATAATTTTATTTAACTTATCTTATGAGTTTGAATCTTGTGGACAAGTAGGTGTGTCAATCAGACCCAAATCCGGAAGACCTAGAAGGATCCGATAAGATCCGGTTCGCAAGTGTTTTTTTGTGTGGACCCAATTCCTTATATTTAAGACCCGGCCATAACCGGATCCAGATACGAGTCTAGATGATTCCAGACCCGGATACCAGGGACCCGATTAATTAAAAAAATTAAAAAAAAAATGAAAGTGTAAAAAGTAAAAAATCCTAAAAATCCCTAATCTTATCTTCTTACAACTCATTTGCAATTTCACACTCTCTCACAGTCACCACAGCTCCATCGGCTCCTTCATCAGTTCATCTCATCATCTTCAAGACTTCATCACATCATCTTCATCTCATCATCAGTTCATCTCAAGACTTCATCACATCATCTTGTATTGGAGAATGAAAGCTGGCAGTGCCTCACTGCCACTCTGCCACTGCAGGCTGCTGCTACTGCTTGCTTATAAATTAGAAGGGACTGAATAGTAGAGTAAAATACGGATCCCGGATCCGAATCCGGGTATACCCAAGACCCGTTCCGGGTATATCAGGGTCCGGATCCTGATAAGTTTTCTCGGGTCCGGGTCCGGACCCGGGGCGTAAAAAATGTATGTGAATCCGGACCCGGATCTGTCCAAACCCGGGTTCGGATCCGGATTTTGCCATCGCTATAAACAAGTCTAAATATATTAAATTTGAGTTTTGTCTACATCTTATCTTTTAAAAAAAAAAAAAAGTATAATGTGATCGTAATCAAGCTCAATGTAATTGTAACTGAGATAAATGTGACTTTGTATGTAATTGATGTTTATGTGACTATGACTGAGCTCTATATGACTTACTTAAAATATGACTTAATAAGAAAAAATATGATTGTGAACTCGATCAATGTGACCATGTCTACGACCGAGTTTAATGTGATTATGACTGTGACTGTGCTTTATTTTACTTATTAATATAACTGTGACTATGACTTTGACATTGGCATTTTCAAACTATTTATTATGTACACCACAGAGACTTTGGGGCTAATTTCAGGCTTAATACATTCGAATTTGAGAAAGGTTCATCGATAGAAATTATAGATATTACTATTAAATATATGTAGAATTTTATAGAATGTGATTTGAAGTTTGAATGAAAGAGACATGAGTATTTGAAAATAGTTAGTCGGAAATCACCATTTCTTAACATGTAAGGGTAAGTTTTTTTTATCATTTTTTATTCGTCAAAACATATCAACAATGTTACTAATTTTAAAGCTTACAACATATAGATTAGTAATAAGTTTTTTTTTTCTTAAACACTAATATTCAGTTTTGAAATTTAAAATTACAGAATAATAATAAAAAATTAAATTAAATGCATTTCACGCACTTTGATATTTGACAAAGTTGGTGAAATCAAAACTCAAAAGCAATTCCCACATATGTCTTTTGAAAATTACATTAGGACTAAATAGGACTAAATGCTAATGAAGGTTCAGTTTTGTACTTTCCAATAATATCCCCATTAACTAAAGTGTAGTTTGCATGGACAGCTTTTACTTGACGGTTTAAGTTTATATTTGACCGTTGATAATTTCATATGACTTTTTTTTAATACTATAATTTTCATTTTTTTTTTTGGAATCATTAGAAATCATGCAGTAAAATCATCCATTCCGTGTTTAAGCTGAGCAGATAAAATCCCGGCTGTCCCAAACTCTTACAAAAAAACACACTCTCTGAATTTGAAATCAAGACCTCAATGTCAGATAAATCCTAACACTAGCAAGCCACGGTTATAATTTTCATATCACTTCAGTTAAATAAAAATAATTATATTAAAGAAGTATAGTATCAATAAATCTCATATAATTATTATCCTCCTGAAATTAGGCTTCAACTAGAAAATCTTCAAGTTATGAACTAATTTAAATACTATGTTAATACAACACGGAAGTTATTAATACAGCTGCTATATTTATGCTCAATAATATATCTACTATTCTCCCGAAACTCCGCTAGAAAATAGGAAAGCTTCAATTTATTTTTTCTTCTTTGCCATTGAGAGTTTGAAGAGGAAGTTGAAGATGGATGAACAAGCAGAAGAAAATTCTCTCTTTTTGTTGAGTTTGAAAGATTTTGAAGAAAGAGGAATCGATGTTCACAGAAGGTGGACTGGTCATCAAGCTTTAATGGCGGTTGCTAGTTTGGCTTCTGAGAAGCTTAAAGAAGAAAGTATTAGAAAAGAAACTGTAAATAACCCTGTTGAGGGAATTTCGAATCAACGGAGTGTTTTTGATAAAGGAAGTTCTTCAGGTTTAAGGAACGATGCCCCGCCGGCATTAATGCTCGCTAGGGTTTCTGATGAAGAAGGAAAAGAAAGAGAAAATATCGTGAAGAAACTTGTTACTAACTCAGTTTTTGATAACTTGTATTCCAAGAAAGAACCATGGTTTGAAGAAGAGGGTTCAATTTGTGATGGCTTGTATTCCAAGAAAGGACTAGGGCTTTTCGTTAATAATTCTCGAAAGAAACTTCTGGGTGAAGCTATGAAGGAAAGCAATTGGGTTCCGTATTTGGGTTGCGGGAATGACGATAAAGAATGGGTTGCTGAATGTAGCAAGCCAAAAAATAAATTGAAACCGAATGAAGAGAAGGGTACTTCAAAATCGGGCAAGAAACCGAAAAGAGAAAAACAAGTCATTCCAATTATGATTCAAGATGATTTACCAGGACGATTCAGAGAAAGAATTGAACAACTGAAAGGTTCCAAGATTGATTTGGTTATAGAGAAGCGTTTGTTTGTAGCAGACGTATCTGATGATCAATGTCGCCTCTCAATTCCTGCGAATCAAATAATGTCACCTGAGTTCTTGACAGATGATGAGAAGAGATACCTTGACAATGGAGGCTGGATGAAAGTGAAGTATTTCATTGAACCTTCGCTTCAAGAATATGGCGGTGACATGAATTTTAAGAGACAAGGGAACCCAAAATTTCATGATGAGAATAAGAAGAAAAAGAAGAAAGCAAAGAGTAGCTTTAGTTATTTGCTGATAACAGGATGGGTTCATGTCAGAAAAAGAAATAATCTGGAATATAATGATAAAATTCAACTATGGAAGTTCAGGTCACCTGCTGGAGAACTTTGTTTTGCCCTTGTTTTAGTTGAAAAGTTTAGTGAACATATTATCAAGAACCTTGGAGAAGATGATGATGGCGCAAGAGAAGATGGCAGCAATTAATAATGAGGATGCATGGGATATCCATTACTACTCAAGCTCCCAATACTCCCATGAAGGTGAGTTCGGTCAACAATTATTTTGTTGTCTTTAGATTTTTTTTTCTTTTTTTTAGGTTTTTTTCTTTAAAAAAAAACTTATTTTGGGCTCTATGTTGTGATCTTCTTAATTAGAAAACCCTTTTCTTTATTTTAAATTTATGGATATATATACGAAGCATTTATGCATTAGTGATTTGCATGAATTGTCCCAAAGAGATTTAGTTTGGTGGTGTAGGGTTCAAGATCTCATCTTGAGGTCGTGGGTTCAAAACCAAAGAATGCATTTCTTATAAAAACCCGGGTGGTTTGACGGTGGGTTTCAGACAATTTAAAAAAAAAAAAAAATTGCATCAATTAATATGAAAACATAGTCATATATTTTGGACAGTTGATGTCAGATTCCTTAGTATCAATATGTTTTGACTGTATAAATTTCAATAAAGTCGTTGCATGAAGGAAGATTAACCCTATGGCCTCTCTTGAAAATTATTTTTACCAGTCAAGTCCCTCATAGATAGCGATGTCGCAATTTGGATTGATATTTTGAATATCCACTAATATGCGTCTAAAAAAATTTGATATCCGCAAATAATATATATAAGTTTTGGATATGAAATTAAGTTTCCGCAATAGATATTCGTTCAATAACTAAATATGAGATTGTATAATTTGTTTGTATTGAAATTGATCTTTAAAATTATATTAAATTTATATTTATTGTAACCTTATATGTTATGATTGTATAGAAATTGGTATTCAAAACTATGTTGAATAAATTTATATTGAATTATTGGAATAGTATTAAATGAACCAGTTATCTCAGATATTGTATAATCGTTAGTAGATTTCTAATTTTTCAGATTTTGTGGATATTTGGAACGGATACAGATATCTGCATTGATAGACAGATACATACATTGACTCAAAAAGTTTAACGGATATAAATATATTACGAATATATTATGAATTACAGTCCATCAACTTACGGTAATAGTAAATTAACTCACTCAAAACCTTCTCAAATAATAATAATAAAATATAAACAACAACAACTCAAAACCTATCATGTTATGTGGTATTTTTTTGACACCATGATACAATTTCGGGCATATATAGTCGTCTTTTTATTAAAAAAAAAAAGTTTAGAAAAATTCTCACGGAATTAATGGAAAATTATTTGTTGATGTACGTCTAAAATTATCAAAATGTAGATAGGCCGATGATAATTTTTTTAAAGAAATATAGGAAGAAAATGCATGTAATATATTACTTGTTTTTAACTATTGAATTAATAAACCACTAGTTTGAGTGAAAGCTAATTAAACGTTCAAATTTAATTATTTTGTGTTTAAATCCTTATTTTTTATTTTTAATAATAAATCTTATGCAGCAAATATGGATAGTTTATAGACGGGATAATCCGGATATTTTTTTACCGATGTAGTTTTTAACATCAACTCAGTTGATCAACACTTAATTATGATCATAAGGAAATAAATATAATAAAGCTAAACATTCTTAATTCTATTTTCGATAGGTGCTTTCATTTTCTAACAGAAACAACAGTAACATATTTGGAATACCAACGAATATTTATTTAGAAATTTAATGATTTATAAAGTTAACTCAACTAAAAGTTAGTTTAAAAATTAAGGGTTAACTTATATTTATAGGCTAGGATTAATTTTGTGGAATATCATACAGATGGGCCAATGATGAATTGTTTGTGTAAATTCTGGGCACTTGTAACATCCCAGATTTTCGGGACTGTTCTAGAGGAATTCCGGACCGATGTTATAGTCTCGGATCATGATGATAATGAAGAATAAGAGTTCAAGTGATGTTATATAGGTTGGAATAATATATCATGATTATTCTTCGTGTTGTAAAAAGTGTGGGATCAAAAGTCGGTTACGCGATTTTTTTTACTTTACGAGTAAAGTTCACTATTTTGACCACATAATTTGTAAACGAACTCCGATTGAGTTGATTCTTGAACCATGAGACTCGTTTATTCGAGACGAACAACTTTCGTGTTGAGCACTTTTCGAGAATCGCGCCAGAAGGGCTTTAAAAGTGATTTCTGATTTTACCCTTAGAAGTGGGTGCATTTTAGTCATTTCCAGATTTTAAGATATTTGTGTTTTATTTATTATTATTATCAGCATATACAGAAAATTAAAAAAAAAAAGAAAAGAAGAGAAGCAGGGGACGTTTGACGCGAGAGAGAGAGAGAAAGAGAAAGGAGTTCGCCGGCGAGCTTCTGGCCGGCGTACCGGTGGCGATGGAATCGTCTGGTGACGACGTTCACGATGGTGGCCGGCGATCGCTCAGTCGTCAGCGAACGGCGACGCAGGAGAGAGAGATCAGGCGTGAGTTTGGGTCGTCTGATCCCGGCTCGTCGCTTCGAACCACGGCCCGAGCCACCTACCAAATCAAAGCCCTCGACGAGTACTACAAGTATGCGGTGTTGATTTTACCGAACGGCGGCCGGTTGCACGCGAAACGAGGAGAGAAGCGGCGGTGAACAGTAAACCCACGATGATCAGTATCTCCGATCGAATTTCCGATTGCACCAGCGCGTTCGTATGGCCGTAGGGAGTCCGAATATGGCCTCTGTATTTTGGTACGACTCCGATTAGAATTTGTTATTTTAAAGTGTATTGATTTATATTCGGATGTTTCCGGTAGTTCCGTAGTGTAGCGAATGAGCATGAAATAAATTGAATATGTTTTAATATGTTAAAACGATTAATGTGGTAGAATCCGGGGAGAAACGGAGTAGAATTGATCGATCCGGTAGGATTAGCGAGTTTCCGGTAAAACGGAGTTTCTCGCACGAATGAGCGTAGATGACCGTAACCATGGTTAAGATGTAAATATGATATTGCGAGGATAATTAAGTCATTCTGGATAGGTTCGGAGGGTTCGAGACCTTTCCGTAGCGTTTGCGGAAACTTTTCCGCAAGTTTTGCCGCAAACGCGTAAAATGAGAATCTGAGCCATCTATCTAGTTTAGAACAGTATATGAGCACATAGTACAGTAATGAAGTTGATCAGTAGAATCAGAGAGGATTCGTGTATTACGAGAAGGATCCGAAGTTTATTTTAGAATTGTCCAAAGTTCCGCAAATAGCGGTTCTGATTACGTTTTATGATTTGTTTTGACAGATCGGTCCAGGTTCGGAGTGTCCGCGAAGCCAGGTAAGTAACTCATGCTGTGAGTACTCGATAGATTTAACAATGTTCGAAATTAATAATATAATAAGTTGTATATAGTTATATGCATGAAATCTGTTTATATATAAAGATGAACGTAGAATAAAGAAGCAGATGTGTTTATATACATATATAGATAAGGACAAGCAATTATCAGCAGAGGTATGAGCAAAAGATAAGTATGAGCATATAGAAGTATAGAGGTACATTTGTAGGTATAAACCAGTATGTATATTTAGATAAGAGCATATGAATAATGTCATATTTATGATTAATTAAACGAGACTTGGGTTTGAGGGTTGTAGAAAACTACACCCTAGGAAATGGGACTAAAGTTTAGAAAATGACAATTGTGAGAAGTAACTGTATACGTTCAGTGTATGTAGAATGATACAAGAACAAGAATACGAGTATATACATGTATAAACAAGAGTATGTAGGTTACATGGAGAAATAAGTAAGTATATATATATATATATATAAATTGTTTTTATGTATTTTATTAAGCATAACTAATAATTTTAGAAAATGCTTAAATAAGCCTATTGCTGGGATAGATGTTCTAGTATGATTATAAATGATTAGAGAGATATGGAAATGAATGAATAAGTAAATTTTTATATTTTAAGTCGTATATTCTTTTATAATGATCGATTGTGTGTATGAATGTAAATTATACACTATATTGTTTGTGAGCTATCAGTAAGCTAAGTTATGATGATTTTAATGTGTGTAAGTATACTGAGAATAGTATAAATATATAGAATGTGTTTTAGAAATGATTTTTATGCTAGGATGCACCTCGTGTACATATACGTGCCAGTTATTGCCGTGGGACAAGGTCTCATGTTGCCAGTTATTACCGTGGGACAAGGTCTCATGTTGCCAGTTATTGCCGTGGGACAAGGTCTCATGTTGCCAGTTATTGCCGTGGGAAAGCCCCATGTTGCTAGTTTTGCCGTATTGTCACGAGAGTGCATATAGATGAATGAACAACTTTATTTTTACAGATATTCTTGAGCAGAATGAGTTTTATGAGATTTATGATTTTAAGTATCCGATTTGCTGATATTTCAAGATAGTGAAAGAGAGAGAATTATAATAAATACCTGAACCAGATTAGAAACGAGTAAAGAGAGTATACAGAATTCAGTGTAGTGCATCAGTAGTATGAAGGGACTTCTTATGTTGATGATATAGGAATACATACATAGTTATGTGTTATAGGTGTTTGATAGTGTAAATAGCAAACAGAAGTTGTCAGGTGGTGATCAGTTAAAGGTACAGTAATAAAGTGTCAGGTTTGTGAAATGAATAAGAATCAGTTATTTAATTAAAACTTTATAAGCTTTTGCATGATTGCTTACTGAGTCATTATGACTCACACCACAACATTTTGTCAGCTTTGCAGGTCAGTAGCAGTCATATAGAATCAGCAGAAGTTCGGTGAAGACTTGAAGACAGTGGATCGACCCAATTGCAGTCAAGAAAGTCTTGAGTCCTGGGTCAAGTTATGGGTCATCACGACTCCTTGTTTTGTATTTGTATTTACTAATGCAAATGTATTAGTTTAGTTTTTTTTTTTTTTTTTTTTGAGTTCTGGTCGGAGGCCAAGTAATTACATTTTGTGCATTGAGTTCAGGCCTGAGACCTTGAGGTTGTGATACCGGCCTGAGGCCGAGAGTTGATGATTATATTGTTTTATGGATGCTGGCTATAAGCCAGGTTACATGATATTCTGCATATATCATGCCAAAATTTCGTCACATTCAGAGGCTTATGGAGATGGGCTCTCCTGTCTCCTGTCGGTAGCATCTTGGCCTAGGCGGGATGTTACAGCACTTGTCTTGAATATAATCTTTATTAGTACAGGAGTAGATTAAATCATATGTTACCATATTAGAGAAAGGAATTAGATATAGTAAATATGTTCTTTCAAGCTAGAGCAATGCTCCATGTAGCTAGGTTGCAAACTAATATTTGAAAAGAGTTTGATTCTTCTACAAACAACTTTAACAAAATATTTGTTATGAGAACTTTAGAAATACTTTGTTGGTGCTTGATCTAGTGAATAGGAGAATTAAGACCTTCTTGAGAAGACAGTGAATGCAGAAATTGATGCCTCTTGGAAGGGAAAGGTGGCATTTTCCTGAACGAAGGCCGATTCTTAAGATGATGGAGAGTTCTCTTGGCATAAACTGAACGAAAAACAGGTGAAGCTTTTTCTCTCAACTTGAGAATAGCAAAGAAGATGACTCTGTAGGTAATGAGAATGGAAACAACTGCAGCTAAGTCCCACCACTTTGAATGGTCCAGGTTCATGCCTAGCATCGTTTTCAGGATCACATCGCCTTTCAGCTTTGGTCCATCACGTGCAAAAGGTTCAAACTCGAGCCCGATCAGGTCATTCTTGTAAGCCCCCTACAAATCACAAGTATAGCTAATCAAGGACTCGTTTAGATTCCTCTCCAAATATTTGTATGTGAGTAGATATTTCCGGTATAAAAACCGAGATTATCTCTAGTAGACCTAAATTTTTAGCTGTGCTACAAATATATGTATTCAGTGTCCTAATAAATTTTAGATTGTATATCTGTAAATTTATAAAGTATTAAAAAAATTATTGCATAATTATTCATTTACTTCTTTTAGAAGGCATTTTAAAGTTCTCATAAATATCAAATTTGTTGGTAATTTATCGATAGTCAGTAGTGTTGAATTTTTTTGTTGGTAAAATCTGTCAATAATTTGTACAAAGATGATTTTTATAACATACATAAATATTTCGTTAATAATAATGGATGAAATTTTTCCGTCGGTAATTTAATAATTCCCTCAAGTGTTTGATGATAGGAATGATCCTACCTGCAATGCCCATGCACCGTGATTGATATAAGCAACTGGGTAACGCCAGAAGACCTTGGGCATTTCAGGAATCAACCGGAAGTACCCAGATGTCATCATCATGATTCCCTGAAAACAAATAATTCATTAATCAAAGTTACAGAAAAGCCAAAGTTGAAAGGAAAATAATGAAAAATATTCAATGATGTCAATATTCTTACAAGATATCCAGCTCCTATAACAACTCCTGTGAGGAGATTTGGAACCATTGAAGCTATCATCATCATGCAGCTCTCTATTACTGCAATTGAGATGGTAAGATCGAGGCCAGAATAAATGAAATGTGAAATTCCAGGCCGAAATTTCACCATGTAATAAGTAATAGATGCAGTGGCAAAGGACATCACAGTCAAGAAAGGGAAGGAAGATATTAAATTAGATAGAGTATACACAGCAACCCCATAATGCCCATTGAGCCTTTCACGATAAAATACCTGTATTAGAGAGAAATAAAATGTATTAGTAAAAACCTGAAACCAATTGCTGCCATGTTTAACTGGAATATGGATCCAATACTGTTACTGGATTGTGCTATGAGAAAATGTACCTTCATTTCTTCAATGAAAGATGGAAAGCCACCAATGGACATGAATGTCATAAAACCAGAGATAAATGCCGCACAAGAACCACGTGCATAGATTGCGCTATAGTTTGTTCCAACATCAAAAAAGACAGAACCAACACAAATAGACAGGATTATGTAGATTGCTATCCTTAACCAGTAATATCCGAAATCTCTAGACATGTTCAGCATAGATCTTTGTGTCAATATTGAAAGTTGCTTCCACCATTTTGATTGGCTTCCACTCTTTCTTTCAAATTCAAGCCCTTCCTGAACCATCAATACATGCTCATGAGTCAGTTCAAGGAAAAAAAATCATAGCTGCTATTATAAGATCCAACACAACTAGTCCAATATTGTTCGTTTATGTAACCTGGTCCTCTGTTCCCTCACGGTTTTGTTTTTTACTTAAGTCCATGCGAAAACAAAACCACGAGTTTGCTGGGCCAATCCTTTTACTGCCAAAGCCAATAATATTTTTCGGAGAAAAGGAGAAGATTGAAACAAAACTCAAGTTGAAATGCTTACAATGTTTGAAATTCCTCGAATCCTTCCACTTGCCCTAGTTTCATATTCAGAGCACTGGTATTTCTTAATTAGAATCCTTTTGATCTCTGATGTTGGTAAGTGTCTTATAGGATTTTGAATTTCCTGGAGTCAGTAGATAAAGGACAAATTTTTTTATGAAATGACAACCCAAATCTGAATGTAAGGATTGAAAGCTGAAAGTATAATAAACTGAAGGAATGCAACTAATAACAGTTGAAAGCTGAAATTGTAACAATACATGTGAAATTAAATACATACACATATTCTTTGAGATTCCATGAGAACCTCAGTGATGATGTCAAAGTCTGAATTAATACACTGAAGGAAGTGATCAGAAGGATTTCTCCGCGTAGGGCATGGAAACCCAGCTTCTTCGAAGAACTGCAAAAGTAATACTAAATATTATTAGATTAGGATGAGATTGATTTTTATTCTACTCTCTGCTTTTAGAAGTTGCAGGCATGTCATGTCTATAAAGAAAAGGCAACAATTTTAATTTTACTTTCAGAGTTTTTGTAGATGGAACATGGCAATTTCAGTAACTAAAGTCCTGTATTTTGATGTTCCCCCTGTTCCTAAGATCATTAATTAGCAAATAATGACTTTTAACATTTCAACCGATCAAATCTGTATCGAATTCTAAACGAATCGAATTAAAATGTGATGGATTCGTATTCGATTCGTTTATTAAACGAATCCTAATATCAATATTCGTATTCGATTCGTTTATTAAACGAATCGAATACGAATATTCGTTTAGTTATGATATTATTTAATAAAATAAGTTACCATATTTGATTTATATTAATTCTTCATAAATATATACATATGAAATATGTAATTAATACATTTATTAAAAATACCTCACAAAATATCGAAAATATTACTTTTTCTATGATAATTAACTATAATTTCTAGAATCTTAATTGAAAAATAACAAGAACTAGTAAATAAAAATAATAAAACGAATCCTAAACGAATCAATAAGCTTAAATTCGTATTCGATTCGTTTAATAAACGAATCGAATCGAATTGACTTATTTATTAAACGAATCCATTTTTCAAACCCGTATTCGTTTTAAAGCGAATCGAATCGAACGAATAAGCGTATTCCGACCCAAATTGCCACCCCTAAATCCAACTGCGGTACTAAAACGACCAAATTATAATCAACCGTTAATCAAATAATCCATGCATATGAAAGATACATGGGTTGTTTTGTTTACATACCTTGGCAGCTGACTTGGCATCTCCGAAATAAACAGTTTCACCACCAGATAGAAGAAATAAGTCATCAAATAGGGCAAAGACTTCACTACTCGGCTGGTGGATTGAAGAGATGATCGTTCTACCATCATGAGCAATATTCTTTAGGATTTTAACGACGAAAAAAGCCGCGGCACTGTCAAGGCCACTCGTAGGTTCATCAAGAAACAAAAGCTGAGGTCTGGTGAGAATTTCAAGTGCAATGCTTAATCTCTTCTTTTCGCCGCCACTGATTCCTCTCAAATGCCAATTTCCGATCAGTTGATCAGCACAATCCTGGAGACCCATTTCCATGATTGCTTCTTCTATAATGCCAGTGATTTCTTCATTCGTCATATTGCTTGGAAGCCTCAATTGGGCAGAGTAGGTTATTGTTTCTCTCACTGTTAGTGTCCCCAGCAATATATTTTCTTGAGTCACATAAGCCTGAAATTCGGATTAGGTCTACATGAAACTTCTTTCTTGATTATGGTTCCAAATGCAAATATAAATATGCTTGAATTACAGAAGTTTTATTATTACTGGACTTGAAACCATTTAACAAAAATGTACAGGTTACTTACAACTCCTCCATAATCTAGTCTCCTCTTCTTCCCATTAAGAAGAACATTTCCTGTCATGACAACATTTCCTGAGAGTCTACCTGCATGAATTTCCAAAAGTGACAATGATGATTCCCAAACTAAGCGAATGTTTTTTTCCGCTAGTGATTTATTATATGAATCTTTTGATGCTATTATACTCTTTTCTGAAATCATTGTCTCATTAAGATAACTTAAACAAAAAAGAAAAATAACGTCAAATATTTTATAAATTATGGTGCTTATCTTTTGGCCATTATATACTTTTGATTGTTAAATTTACATCTAATGTGCAGAAGTTAATACACACCAAGAAGAATGATGAATGTTAGGTATTTGTTAAATTTATATTACTCTAATGGTATAATATTTGTCAGTTAGTAGATGAGTTTATATATAATTAAATATGATGATTGGGTTACATGTGTATATATTAATAAAACAAAACCTTGAAGCAAGAAGAACCTGAGGACAAAGTTATATCATTACTTAGATAAGCCAAAGATTAGGCAGAAATTTTTTGTTATCATTAATAAATGAATAAAGCTAAACAACTCATTTGAAGAATTAAACCTCCATTGTAAAAAAAAAAGAAAGAAAGAAAGAATTAGACCTCCATTGTATAAATAATAATATAATTTGATAATTTCTTTTAGCAAAATTAAATAGATCCTGCATTAATGATTTCCAAAAGAAATTAAAACAAATGCATTAAAGAGGCAAAGTACATACTCCACCAACCCCTTGTACTCTTTGCCACCCACCACTCCCCTTTTTCTAGAGAAAATGAATTATTATTGTTTGTGTTTATAAATTTTCTAAGGCTCATGCTAACGAGTGTCCTAACGGTACTCATTAAAGATTCATTTTTGGAAAATTTTCACATCACTTTTATGAAAAATGTAAAAATTTATCAAAACATTAACTACTTTTCCATTTTCATTTTCACATCCTTATGACACTCGTTAGTATTTCTCATTTTCTAAAATGGATTCTATTTTCCAAAATCTATTATGTGTTGAATTTTATTGAATTAAATTCTAGTATTGAATATTGTTCAGGTTTGTTGGTGGTAGTTGAGACGACTATGATTCAGTCTTATATTCTATTTGCACCATTTATTATTATGAGGTTGTTTCCATGTTCTTCAAATAGTGTAACCAGAAATGACAAAAGAAATTAATAATGACAATGACAAAGCCATATGGAGTATTTATTGTTTTTTTTTTGTCTCAAAGGTCCCACATATTTACTTGTAACTTTTCTTGACTAAAAATGGTGAATCAAGCACATTTAAGCCTATTCTTTTGTTCTTCCAAGATTTTTTTTTGTTCTAACGATCATTTGTCATAGCAGCAGTAACAACAATAATAATAATAACCCTAATATTTTGAAGATTTGAATTCAAGTGGTCAGTCAAATAAAATTACTTAAAATCACTCGGTGAAATCATTGAAAATAATTTAAGTAGTTATATATAAGATTAATTAATGTTCAAGTAAATTTAAATTAAAAGAGGATTCTAATTATAATTCTTTTGGGACACCCAAAGTTTGGTTAGTTGTTATTCTGCCGGTGAATATCAATAAAAGTAAAACCCAAATTAATTTTTAGCCCCAATCTTTTCAAGGTCGGATCGAGTGATTTTTAAAATATTCGTTGGGTTTCTGAATCAAAATTTGTCCAATTAAATTGTAATGGTTTGAGGATTTTACGAGTGTTCGAACGCCTTACATTCTTAAGGAGTTCAAACGCTGAAGTGTATTTCGAATTGTTACGTGCTTTTTGAATGCCAAATTAAACCCTAATCTAGAAGTATAAAGTGTGATCGATATTTTACAATTGAGAAAGCCATAAAACATATCCTCCCAAAATCCTCAATAATTTGGAGAACTTCATTCTGAAAATTAAGCCCAAACTATTCATATATTTTCTCATGATTTTAACAATCAAACACTAAAATTCAAACTCAATAGAGGCTTTGATTTTCAGAGTTTTTACTCGTGAGTTTGCTTTTTAGTGTCCCGGTGATATAGTTTCGGGAGTTTTGCCGAAAATTGCTTGGTTTGGGCTTAAAGAGTTGTTTACGGTGTAATAAAGTTTTTAAAATTTTAATATGTCTAAATCATATGTTTAAGTTTTTTTTTACTAATGGATTATGGGATTAATTTTTTTTCCTAAAGTTTTCGACTTCGTCAACCAGATCTATACACACTTCTTAAATTTCTTTATTCATTTGTGTATTTTTTTTATTCGACTTGAAGGTGTATAAACTTAACCTTAAAAATAATATTATATAACTTATCCTAAAAGGTTATAACTAGATTTTTTTCACATTATAAAACCTAATCTATTCGCATATTAATTTTCAATATTAATGTTAAGGTAAATTAATTTAGAATATATAAAAAAAGGATTCTTTTGAAGTTTGGTTGGGTTGTCATATGATAAGGCCAACGAATGTTAGTAAAGGGTGGGATTTATGGATGGTATCCTGTGACCACAAACCAACATCCCATCATCATCCTGTCGCTATTACTATATTATAAGTTACTCGTCGGGTATATGGACCAATACTAGGATGTTTATTTTCTTAAGGTTTTTAGAAAGAATTTAGTTAAATTATTATTCTTTTTTTTTTTTTTTTTTTTTTTTTTTAATGTTCAGTTTTATATAACAATCGCCACACATCTATATATGTATATCAATGGAGGCTTAAGATTCAATTATTTTAAATTTTTTATTTAATAAATACTCATCACATTGTCTAAAAAGGTCAACATAAAACTTAGATCAAAACCAAATCTGAGGTCTTTAACAAAGAAAAATGAAAAAGATTGAGAAGAGAATTTTGATATTATATCCAAAAAGATTTTGGTAGGAGTGGTTATGGTTCAGTCCGGTTCGGTATGATTTTAAAAAAATTTGTAATTATAATTATTCAGTTGTTTTTTAAAATTAATTGTATGGTTTTTTTTTTAAATTAAAAAATTATAATTAATTTTAATTTCCAATTCATTCGGTACAATTCAACTTTTTTTTTTAATAATAACAATAAAAAATTAAAAATTAATAATATTCATTGAATTTAATATTTACTTAAGTTATACCAATAATTTTTTTCATAAGATATAATCATCATTTAAATTTTAAAAAGAATAATAATCAAAGTAAAAAATTATAAATATTTCATGAAATTAATCATCAGTAAATACTAAATAAATTAAATAATGTAAAAAATATAATTATAAAATAACAAAATAATATGATTAGATTTTAAAAAATTCAATAAATTAATGATTTAATTAATTCAGTTCGGTTGTTCTTTTTAGTTAACAAATTATTCCAATTTGTTTTGATTTGTTTTTTAATTAAAATATCGAATATTTATTTTTGAAAATAAAAAAAAATTGTTGCTTTAGTTCGATTTTTTTCGTTCTGTTTAGTTTTCCGGTTTCAATTAATTTTTTATCCACCCTAAATTTTAGACATCAAATAATATTGCAAACGTGTTTTTTTAATATAAATATATATTATGGTTTAAAAGTTAAAAGTGTGCATGACAGTTTGTGTTGGGTGCAATCTTGTAAAGGGAATCTTTTGTTTTTTAAAAATAAGAATGACGAAAAACTTGTTTGGTTTAGTATGTTATGAGATCAAGTACGATGATTTGTGATTTTCCAGGTATTTTAAAAAAAGTAATTACTGATAAAAAACAAATATAAAATTTCACTTTTTTTCAAAATTTTCTATAAAACTTTTTTTTTTTTTTTGTTTTTTTGTTTTTTTCATTTTTGTACATTACAGTTGTGAAAACACATTACCAAAATTATTTTAAAAACAATACCTTCTGCCTTCAAATTTTTTTTGAGAACCTCTGCGAAAGTGAGAGAATTTTATTATAGTGAATTCTTTTAAAAAAACACCTAATCAGGGCATGTAAAAATGAGCATTACTCCGCATAAAACTCAAGAAGCTAAAATAATTTAAGGTCAAAAAAAAAAAAGAAAAAAGAAAAAGAAGGAACCAACAAACTCAATCTGTAGAAAAATTTTAAAATAGTAAGAAAGAAATTTCTAACCAGAAAGAGCATCAAGTAGGGTTGATTTTCCAGAGCCAGAGGGACCCATAATAGCCAAAATCCTTGCAGGTTCAGCGTAACCGGTGAGACCATTAAGCAATCTCCTTGTTGGTCCACTTCCAAAATTTGGAACCACCACCATCACTTCTTCCCAAACCAAATACATTCCTCCTCTTACTAATCCAGCACCGGCACCGGCACCGGCACCGGCTTCGGTATCCGTAACACCACCTCCATTTTCAACACCAGTAATTACTTGCTCTATTTCCATAGCTAGCTAACTTTTGCACCAAACACTTGTGATTTCGAAAGCAAAATGGGTGGCCTTGATTTGTATACTAAGGCATTTGATCAAGTAGTTTAGGATATTAAAGAATAATTTTAAGGGTTTTTTTTTTTTGGGGTGAGTAAATGAGAATCCTTCAGCTTTGTTGCCAAAACTGGCAGAAGTTTTGAGTAAGGACTGTGCAAGAGAATAGAATTTATAGAAAAATAAAAGATGGTTGAATGAGAGATTGAAGTAAATACGCTCTGAGGTTAGTAGCAAAGCTAGTTTCGCATTAAACCTGCCATCAATGCTTTCATTAATATGTTTGCAGAGAGGAAGATAAGAGTGAGAGTACATATCAATTTTTCTTTTCCTTTGTTTCTTTATTGGTGAAAGATTTTATACATGGTCTTTTTTTTTTCCCTTAATTCTTTGCATGTAATTTTACAATTAGGATCCCTTAACTTGTTTACATTGAAAAATACAGAATTCAATGTGTTAGTAAAGAAAATCGCCTTATGACGAACGAGTTCATGAGGGATTTTGTCTCATCACGAGTAATTATTTTAATTTCCTAACTTTAAAATTGTAATTTGTGTGTTTGTGCTCATTGGAGGCGTTTTCATTAAATTGAACACTTCTTACTGGGACTTTGTATCGGGATGTTTGGATTTTACACGCTCATTGACGAAAAATTATGCAAACACAATGTTATTTGTTTTTTAATAGATTTTGGAATTTATATTTTTCTGTTTCTCTCATTAGAAAGTTACTATAAATATATTTCTAATTGTTACTTAGAGAAAATATATGAAAAATAATAGGGTTTGCACACATTATTGCAAAACTGCACAGCTGCCCAATTACTACATTTCTGACAGATTATTATTATGTAACTTCATGTATAAAATAAGGAAAATGCTAACAAGTGACCTTAGGGCATTCCTTAAGAATCCATTTAAGGAAATTTTTATGGGAAAAAGAAAAAAAATCATTAATGATTTGATAATTTTTTATATTTCCCATAAAAATAATGTCAAAACTTTCCTTTTATGGGTTCTTAACAAGTGCCCTTAGGGCACTTGTTAGCATAACCCATAAAATAATTATGTTATTTTCATTTTTCTTTTGTATGTTTCGACAGTATTTATAGTCGAAAATAGTTCTTTAATTATAGGTATTAAAGGGGGAGATTGTTAGTTCCATTTTTATTGCTTATGTGTGCTTCATGTTATTGCATACCAATTTGTTCTTTCTTGTGCACTTTTCTGAGTTTTGATTTACTTCTCGTATATTATTTTGCTAACTGTATGTGCCTGTTAGTGAGGGTAGGGGTGAGCAAAACCGGTTTCGGTTCCGGTTCCGCATGGAACCGGAACCTACCCGGAAAAAATCGGTTCCTAACTAAGTGGAACCGGAACCTACCCAATTAAATAGGGTACCCTATTATTCGGTTCCGGTCCGGTTCCGAATTACCCTATTTATATAACATTGTCAAACTTTAAATTCACGTGTGATAAATAATTACATTTTTAAAGTTTATATTTACTATAATTTCCCAAGACATTATTACCCGATTTAAAATTATATTTGATACGCATCAGGCGATTTGTTTACTTTTTATAGTTTGTTTAGATTGGAAATTGTTATATAGAAAGTCTACGTTATTATGCAGACATGCCTCTGAACAACCTATACTACAGATTGCATTTCAATAATTCAATATACAGTTGTTGCGCCTCCTGAGGAACTTTCAAGTGCAAGATTGGGTTCTGCTATGATAAATCTAATAGACTAATTTCCTTAAAGTTTATATTTACTATAATTGTTATCTATGATAGATGTAGGTTCTACATTCGGGTATCAAATCGGGTATCGAATCCGGTTCTAAATTCGGTTCCGGTTCCGATTCTATGGTCCGGTTCCGGTTCTGATTATTCGGGAACCGGAACCGGAATCGGACCGGTTAAAAATCGGTTCCATCTATTTGGAACCGGAACCGGACCGGTTACAATCAGTTCCGGTTCCAAACCCAGATTTTCGGTCCGGTTCCAACCGGTTCCGGGTAGACCCGGAACCGATGCTCACCCCTAAGTGAGGGGGGGTAATTCCTGTTTGTTTTTTCTCTTACTTGTGTCGTCTCATGTTTTCATGTTATTTTTCATGTTTCCTTTACCCTTTGTCATTTCGTGAAAAAAATGGGGAGAGTAATATATATATGAGAGGGAGTCGTAGATTATCCTTTAGATATCTCCGTTTTAGAGGGAGTTCAAATTAAGGGGGAGAGAGATATCTACGTGTACATGCTTGAGTTTTATTCATGATTATTTTTTACTTGATAATCCCAATATTTTTCACGGTATATTGTTGTTTGTGGATGTTTCAGGTAAGCAGGTTTGATGCTGAGGCGGTATTGATTTCAAGACTACTGGGTTAGGTGTTAGATCGAGTCTTATTGTAATTAGTCACTGTTTTTATTGTTGACAGTTGACTATTTTATTTTTGGATCTATTACCGTAGTCTTTGTATTAGCTAGTGTTTTGTCACGGAATGCCAAAAGGGAGATTATTAGTTCCATTTTTATTGGCATGTGTCCGTGACAAAACAAGTTCAATTGAGTTGTAATCTGTCGTGAAGATCTTTTTGCAATTGAACTGGTTTTTGGCTGTTGTGCATCAGACATGCGTTCTGTAGGGGTTCCCGGGGCTAAATCTGCTAACGCAACGGAAACGGTGGAAAATCAAATTTTTCGATTTCAAATTTTTTTTCTCGGATTAATTAAATAAACATATTTATTTAATTATCCAATAATCAATTTATGAAATAAAATTCAATAAATCATATTTAAGTGAATTTACCGAATTGCCCTTACACTTGATATTTTGTTCATTTTAGTCCGAAATTGATTAAATCAATTTTGAATGATTCTAAATCATTACTAAGATGAATTAAACATGTTCAAAATATCAAAACACCAAAAGCAATCAAAAACCCAAAAATTCTTATTTTGGCCGAGAGCCTCCATGGAGGGGGGGGGGGGGGGGTTGTGCATTTTGTGATTTCATACTTCAAAACACATCAAGATGTAATTCAATCAACATGAAACTTTATATGCATCATATACACATCCTTATACACAACATAAATGAAAATCCCCAAATTTGGACAAGGTCTCAAACCCTAATTTTTTTAATTTCTCCAAATTGGACAAATTAGACCAAATTGGTTAAATCAATTACTTCAATCATCATTCTTCCATCCAACCAAAGTCTCAACACAATGAAGCAACTCTAGATCAAATCTAGGTCATTTAAGAGTCGGTCAACAACTTTATATTAGCAACAAAGTTTCCAAAACCTTAAAAGAATACTTATAACTACACTAGTCACAAGCTTCCACCATTATACATGCTCAACACTTTCACCAAACTTCCATTCATCAAAAACACAAATAATAAAGAAAAGAACAACATGATAACATCACAAGAAGTAACCTAGAACAAACGGAACAATTTCCTCTCTAATAGTAAGTTAAGAAAACTTACTAAATCCAAGCTTTTTCCTTTGTTTTTCATTTCTTCCTCTCTAGCTTATTTTGTTTTCTTTAATGGAATTTTGGTTAGAAAGTGTATTAGGTTAGATACCAAATGAAAAAGAAAACAATATATACTTGTTACACAAAGGCCTTGGCCGAAATTCACAAGCATATATATATATATATAATGTAATTTCAATTTCATTTGATTTCAATTTAATCAACTTGATATAAATTTCTTATAAACACTTTATAGATATTTTAATTAAGTCAACAAAGGCAACTAAGCCATTTAATGTAAATACTAAATCTTAAGATATTTATATTTTAATTAATTTAATCATTTAACAATTAAATAAATAATTAATTAATTAAATACAAATATATTAAATATATGTATTATATTTACATTAAATATTAAATACATATATTCATTTATGATATTAGTCAAATATCTCAATTTGACAATTAATTAATGTGTATTTGAATTAATCAAGTATTAAATGCAAATACACAAAAATTAAGGAAATGACTATCAGGTCCATACACATGTATTTTGCGTTTAACCTTTAAACGACTTTATAAATAATCAATATTATTTATTAATGTTGCTCTAGTGCTCTATGAGTATATTTCATTATTGAGACTCTCTAGATTCAGGCATATCCGTCACGAAATCCAATTTCGTGTCCATAATTAATCCACCCGTAAATTATGACGATCACAGATAAACTGACTAAATCATACAGGTCGAGGTCATGGCAAATGTATAATTCCTCCGTCACAGGTATCCGGATAAATCCCAGAGATATAGATATAAATGTCAAATCTCTATGGGGATTATCCAGTCGACTATTCTATTAGCAATCTCAAAAAAGAATGTTTAGAACTAGTTTCTAAACTGTACTACGGGCCCATGGTTTTTATCTGATTGCTAATCATGTGGACTACCTATGCTCTGATACACAGAACTGACGGATCCTATCTTGATACACATAGGACACATAGGACATACTTTACTGACCAAGTAGTGTAAACCTTGACCAGGAACAATCTGAGAATGACAACGTCATGATACTACTCAATGTCAGTTGCGACGCTTTTGCAACAGTACCATGACTAATCATTCTAGGGTCATTACGTCTTTACCATATTAAAAGATAGATTATATTATAGAAACTGCATATATTATTCATAATAATAAAGTTTTACAGTAGTATTCAAAAGAAATACAACCGAGAATTGGCGCTCTGAGCACCAAACCCAACACGTTCGTGGTGCGTTCATTGCAGCGTTCGAACGTGTGGCGTTAGTGGCACGTTCTGCTTTGGGTTCGAATGGGAGCATTCCAGAGAGCTTACGTTCGTTGTGCGTTCGATTGACATTCGAACGAGTCTTCACAGAAAGGGCGCTTTCGTGGAGCGTTCTAGTATGTGTTCGAACGCGACTACGATCTGAACATGTTATTGGCCTGCAAAATCCTAACTTTTCACCCTACCTATAAATATAACTTATAGCCGACTCTCTCAGTAGTTGAAACACTCTTCCCTTGAGCCAAAATCTCTCAAAGCTTTCAACCTTATTTGATTTCACCTTGAAGAATCTTTGAATCTCTTGTCTTCTTTGTTAATGGTGAAATCCATTATTTGTTAAACCTTCAACACAACTTAACCCAAATTCCCTAATCCTTTAGAGTTATTTAGGAGGAAGTTTGGTAGTCGGAGTTCCGGCGTCATTGGTGATAAAATCTACTCAGAGATTTCAGAGGTTCTGAAGAAACACGTGGGTCGCGGGTTTGAGGAGTTGCCTTGAGTTCTTGCAGTATTGAGGTACTTGAGTCGGTGGAGTTGCCACCATAGGTTTTGACCATCGCTGTAAGTTTTTCTCTATATAGTGGATTTAGGTGGTATCCTATTCCCGACATGGTTTTTTTACTCGCAAGAGTTTTCCACTTCGTCACCAAAATCAATGTGTTGAATTTTGTGTGGTTTGATTTATTTTTCTACTTTAATTTATGTTATTGTTTTAATATTTTGCAGCATAATTTTATTTGATTGTTATTGTGGTTGCATTTTAATTTATCCATAGTAGCAGTAACAGGACTTGTCCTGCTTATTGTTTGTAATTCTGTATAGGATCAGAACCTTAGGCTAATCGCGAATTTTCAGTAGCTGACGAACATCTCTGGTCTCGTTGTATCGTTTGTTTATATAGCCTTTGCCCTCTGCATTTTATGAATTCTATAAACTCAAGGAGGAAAATATAACAACTGGCTTGATTGCACCATTATAAATTTTTATATTCATCAAGTTGTTCAGTGGCATAATCAAGATTTTAATTCAGCATGGGTTCTATAATTAATGTGTTTAAATTTTATTAGGTGTTACTATTGTCTTAGGTATATATTCATGAAATTTGATATTACACAGTGACATGGGCGTTGATGAGTTATCTTGAATTTTATTGGACCCTAAATAAAATATTAAAATAGAATTCTTATCGATAAATAATAAAAAAATATATAAATTATAACCTTTGTCGATTCTTCCAAGGCTACCTATGCATAGTGACCAGAAAATTTGAATTTAAATTTCATAAAACCAAGATTTGTACATTTATAAAGTACGTAGATTGCAAATATATAAGGTAAGTGGTATGTTTCATAGTCCACATTGAATGTTAATTCAACACTTGTGAAAGTTGGTGTGCAATAAATGATATCATATTCCTATAGTCGGTACTTGCCATTTCATTTTGTGTTGAATAAGAACAACCTCCTCTCTTTTGACTCTTACATTCCAAAAGGAGGGAAAAAAATAAACGTGTTTTTTCTAAGTTATCATTTATGATAATGTTGTTGTCACATCCGTCCCCTTAGGTAGGGTAGGGGTGGGACATAAACTTGAAACAGACGGAGTTTCCTCTGTAATATGGATTAATCCTCCAAATATAATAAAATCAAAACTGAATAAAATTTCCTCATTTAAATAGGATCTCCATGATCCATCTCAAAAGAATATCCACAAAGAAAAGAAATATTCTCAAAATAAAATGAAGGCTCAGTGCCTATAACCGAATAACAAAATCTCATAAGAATGGCAAATCTAGAATTATAGTCTCCAAAACATGATAAAGACACTCTACTATTGGCACAACCTTTCTCTACTGGCAGGAAATGATGATGAAACAGCAGATGAAAAGAATGATCTACTAATCTGCTAAACCTGAAATGTTAAAGAAAGGGGTAAGCTCACGCTTAGTGCAATGGATCACAGCTTAGTGTCGTGGATAAACAAGTAACAAGGTGGATTGAATAAGTCTTTTATAATATAAATAAAAACATAAAGCTGTAAATCAATATATCAATATCTACTTGAAATCATAAATCTCATTTCTAACAAAACTCGTTCTGCTCAAGAATATCTGTAAAAATAAAGCTGTTCATTCATCTATATGCACACTCTCGTGACAATACGGCAAAGCTGGCAACATGGGGCATCCCCACGGTAATAACTGGCATCCGAAGCAAAAACTGGCAACATGAGACCTCGTCTCACGGTAAATAAACTGGCACATATAAGTACACGGGGTGCATCCTAACATAAAAATCATTTCTAAAACATATGCTCATATATCTCAAATCATGTAATTTTCTCATATACCACAAATACATGATTTCCACATAATCAATATTCGATACTCTATACCAAAATATAAAGTTTCTAAAACAAAATCATTTAATGCATTATCTTGAAATTCGTTTAAGAAAACATATATACTACATACTTTTGAAAATATCAATGTTACAGGCTTATCCACGCACCTGGTGAGCTGACTATAGAGAAATGAACTATGCAGCAGGACTGTCCCCGCTTACGGTATCACGATCACCTAAAGAGACAAAAGAATTACGATAAGGAACAAAATCCTAACTAGAATAAATGAAAGAATAAGCAAGAAACGTGACTTGGTCGCTCTCATAATCCTAACGAAATTTCGGCAAGGTTTCTTCTATAATACGGACATCCACCATACGACCCATAATCGTTAACGTACATTCGTCTTCTATTCACAATATCCACAATTCAATTCAACATCACTAATCCAAATCTTGGGTTCACAATAATTTCCGCACACAAACTTACTCTATCATATTCTCCAATAAAGTTCATCATTCACTTCTCACCACACGGTAATCATTTATATGGCCCAAACATGTAAACTAATCATACTTTAAAGTTATTTATCGTTCCGAAATACATAACATGCATAAACCGAAAATAACGATAAATTACACGAAAATTAAGATTCGGAGGTCTGTTACTACTCAGAATGGTCTGAAAATCACGGAGGAAGACTCGAAAATCGACACGAACATTCTGCCCGGCATGTGGTGGCTACGCGCCGTTCGCCCAGGCCGCGCGTGGGCCTCACGCGCCGCCGCATAAGGTGCGCGTGAGTGCCATGCACCGGTCGGATCCCAAAAATTCTGATAGCCGGGCGTTCCTCTCCCATCCCGATTCTAATGCCGCTGATGGTTCGTCAATCGGAGTTCCGGATCAATGAGAAATCAAGAAAAACCATAAAAAGTTTCTTACCAGGATTTCTGCGAAAATTGGAAGTTTCCCGAGATGAAATCGCCATAAAAAATCCTCTGGAAGAGATCTACACTATTCCTAAAAGACCCGATCATGATTGACTTCAGATCGGACGGATCGGGACCAAGTTCTCTCTTTTTTTCTTTCTTTCCTTTGTTTTTTTTCTCTCTCTCCCTCTCTCACGAAAAAGCTGATGTTTGTTGGAATTTAGGGTTTGCAAAATTATATACTCACAGGGAAATTTTCAATTACCTCCCTCAACTAGTAACTAATATCATTTTTAATTCCAACTTTAACCACCATAAAAATTTAGTCCTTAAATTTTAACACCAATAGTTATTAAATTTAAAAAAAAAGGGAAGAATAAATTGGGGTGTTACAGTTGTTTATTACTGTTTTTCATTTTATGGGTAATATTGGAGACTTATCTCTCGAAAAAATCTCCTATAATTGTGAATTTGTTTGGTTGTGAGAACCTTATAAACTTAACAAAAGACAAACAATCACAGAAACAAGAATTTACGTGGTTCGGTAGAGAGTGACTCTAATCTACGTCCACGTGAGGAAGGAGAATGCTTTGATTAGGCTGGGATAAATACCGACATGAACACCTAACAAAGAAATTACTATAGGTTTACAATAAATATCCCCTCAGGTTTACAATGTGGTCGGGTATACGATTCACATTCTTTCTCTATTACTAGTTTTCTTTTACTACTTTTGCTCTCAAACTACAAGTGTTTGTGAAATGTAAAAATTACTAACCCTTTCTAATGTGGTTTTACCCTTTGTATAGGTTCTCAGATCATTATTTCAACCAACCTTGACATTAGCTCATGTCACCGAGTCATCATTACAATTCTCAGTTATTGCTTCCACCACATTCTCAACCAATAAAATAAACATGTTTCCCCGCTACTGTACTGTCTAATGACGACTATTGCACTAGCATATGGCGGTTGTTGCTATGCCAATACACTGGCCTATGGTAGGGTAAGGTCTATAATCAATGTGAACAGCTGTTTTATCTCTGTCTTCATTAACCTTCTAGATGCACCACTTTCCAAGTATGGTAGACGCCATGCTGCTCTCATACTGATCGGTGGTCATCCCATCTTTATTCATCGGGTCAGGTAATCGAGACAAATTATACTCTTTCAAATTCAACCCTTCGAAGTCGTTTGGTCGTGCCCTTATGGATGATACTTCATCGGGGTTGGGTTTAACAAACTCTGAGATAACCCTAAAAAACCATCTCTAATGTGGTTGGGTCGAGTACCATCATCACTTGCCTCACCTCAGAATCTCTCCTTAGGGAGAACTTGTTAGAGTTGGTGCTCAGAGTACCAATCTGGATCGTATTTATGTCCGATTCATAAATACGAACAATTATATTTTCCATAATATTACTAATTTATGGTAGCACCCTTGTCTTTTATATGCTTATTCGATCTAATTGCAATTAGATATCTGATTACGATTAGATCGAAACTGAATTTGGTTAAGTGATACGTGCATATTAGACAAAGACCCTAGGATTTACAGTATAGTGCATAGTTACAACGTAGTTTGTAATTGATATTGGGAAGTGCATTATTAGTTGTATGTCCTTGAATAAAGTTCATGGTCAAGATTTGCTAACACGGGTCGATTAATAAAATCCGCTGAGACCAGTACATATCGTATATCATGACTTGGTCCGATGGTTAAACCCAGTGAACCATGAGTCTCGGGAGACTCATATAGATATGTAGGTATTTATATGATAAGACACTGAACGACTCACTGAAGGTTTCCTAATAGATGGTACACCAACATCAATAGGAACCTTCTCGAGTTGAGCGAGCATAATAGTCATTCGACTTGAGATACCACTGTGGATATATGAGCTATCCTCCACGCTTTGATGGTAGTCAAGTCAACGATCGATTCATGATCAGACCTCCGTCTGTTCGTTGGGTGTGAACTAATGCTCATGATATCATGTGTGTATCAAGATAAGATCTGTCAGTCTTGTGTATATGGCATAGGCATCCAACACGTGTTTACGATATAGTAAATCCATGGCCGTGGTATAACTTCGGAAATCAGTTCCGAATGTTATTTAGAGATCGTAAATTGAAAGTTGACTGTACTATACCGAATGAATTTGACGTTCTGATCTATATCCTAAGTATAATATGGATGGCATGCGGAGAGATTATACGTATGCTATGACCTCGGCTTGTATAGTTTAGCGAGATTATTTATAGTCGTTATAATCCATGAGTGGGTGGATTATGGACATGGAATTGGATTTCGGGACGGATAAACCTAAACTTAGAGAGTCCCACAATTTGAAGTGTACTCGTTGAGCACTTGGGCAACGCGATATGAATAATACGGATTATTCATAATACTTCTTCGGATTAAATGAGTTAATTTGGCTCGTTTAATCGGTTAAACAATGACACATGCATTTAGAGGATTTTGGTCAGTCCTAATTATTGTGTATTTTATTTGATACATAATATGATTAGATACACATTAATTATTCGTCAAAAGAGATTTTGACACATTCCATAAATATATGTATTTTTTATTTAATATAAATAAAAATACATATATGCCTGTTATTTAATTAATTAGTTATTTAATTTTTAAATAATTAAATAATTGAAAAATTATAAATATTATCTTTTTTATCATAATTGTTATGATAAATGGTGACTTATAATTGGTACACATGGCATGATTTAAATCAAACTTTGCTTGTCCAATTTTGATTGGTAAATATAAAGTTTGCTTTGATTTGTAGTGACTTTAATTTGATTAAAGTTTCAAAAGGACAAAATTTTCCCTCTTTTTCACTTATAGTTGGTCATTACTCATGTTTTTGTGGGTTGGAAAATTTATTTTCTTTTTCATGATCTTCATGACTGATTATCACCATTAAAGCACTCTCAAATATTTGGTTTGAAAAAATCATGGAGAAAAAGGAAGAAAAAAATAAAGAAACCTTAGAAAAAATTAGAGATTAGAGGTAATATTTTATTCTTTTAAGCTTTGGAAACTTGTTTCTTGTTCTTGATTTACTAGTTTGATTCTAGGGTTTCTTTCTTTTATAAATTTGGGGCTTTTGTTGTTTGATGGTGAATTGGAAGAGATTATGCATGTGTAAAGTGTAGATTGAATGAAATTAGTGTAATTTTAGGCCAATTTAATCAATTATTGTGGGACACTTTTATTGTCATTCTAGAGTGTGATAGCCACTCTTATTATACCTATATGTGTTCTAGAGTTATTCATTTGTGGTGACTTTGGATTGGTGTTTGATTAATTTGATTAATCTTGGTAAGAATTGGATTAAAGCATGAAAATTTGGTCAATTTACCTTCTGGATCAGATATGGAATTTTAAGTGTATATATTGATGTATTTGATGTTAAATTAATGTTATGGATGCATTTTGGGTGTTGGCATAATTACCGGAAAGTGTTTCCGACATGAAATAAGCGAAACGGTCAAAAACGGCGTTACCGGGTGGATTTTGAGCCAACCGGGTGACGGCTGTCCAAACAGTGAATTCGTCACTATTCAGGCAGCCCATGAACTGCCCCAAAACTATTGGAACTGACCTGGGTAGTTTCTATAAGTTTCGGGTAGTTGGTTCGGTCAAAAATATATTTTAGGCCATTTTACGGGAAAACGGTTTTTGTAAAAGTTTCGTGAGTTTTCAACTTATTTATGTCAATATTTGATATTGAATAAATAGGTTTAGATGAAATATGAATAAACTATTCATATTAGATATTGAATAATTTATTTGATATTTTGAAAAAAATTTAAATTAAGATTTCGCCCGAACCCGGGATTCCGTAGCGCCCCATCGCCCAAAACCCCAACAAAAATGGTATCAGAGCGGGTCTGATGCTTCATCCATTACATTATTCATGCTTGATATTAGATATATATATATCCCATTTTTAATGTTCGCACATGCTAGAATCTAGATATGTTTTTTAACTATTCGGTTTTACATTAACGAAAAATATAATAGAAATTTAATAATTAAATTGTGTTATGTTTTCTAAAGTAGAATTGAATTATTAAAATTCTGCATTTGATGTAGATTGTAGCTTCCATAGGAAAATCCCCATTTTTAAATATGGCTGTAAAGTAATGTGTATTGGATACATGTTTCTTGGTCCGTGTTGTCAATACTGTTTATAGGTAACTTTCTATGGTTGCATCTGAGATCGTGCCAAAGCAGTGAGGGTGTAGTTGATAGAATTTTATCCATGCCGGTTTTATATTGATACTAGATAAATTCAAGTGAAAGTGGAAATCCTGAATGTGCCAAAGCTGTCATGACTATATCGGTAGCTTGAGTTTGTCATTGGCAAGTGTAGCCTTGATACGTCTCCCTGTGAACATGCCAAAGCTGTCACAGTGAGAAATGGTCGGGACCGAAACCAGAAGTCGCTAGTGAGTGATTGAAAAAGAGTTATCTACCTAATGAATATACGTAGGCGAGATCGTGACAAAGCTGTGAGTTGAAATATATTTATCGGATCTTACTCCCACTATGAAATTCGATTTGATTATTGAATTCCCATTGTCCGTTTGGAATTACGGTATTACGCAAAGTAGTGGGAAGCACTGCTTGGTTTAAAGTCCATAACTTAAGCAGTGTGTAATTTTATAGAATTTACTGCTTTCATTTTCCTTTTATTCTATATTCTTTATAGATTTATACTTCTAATCCACAACATAGTATATTACTTGAATATATATAGGTTTTCTGACTTTATTTTTGGTTGCGTAGTTCTAGAATAGGTTCTAGAAAGTCAGTAGACTTAGATATTGTTAGATTAGTTGAAACCATCGAGAACTGTTGTTCCGATTTTCTTTGAAAATCAAGATGGTTCGTGACTTAGTTACTAAGTCACGATTAGGTAATATAAAAAGGATATCTGTGTTTAGGATATTATTCTTGTTAGAATTGTTTCTTATGCAATAAGAATTTATCTGAATAGTTCATGTCTTGAGATTCTTTTTGAATAGTTCATGTCTTGAGATTCTTTTTGAATAGTTCATGTCTTGAGATTCTTTACTGGCATTAAGAAAACTCTTTTAGTATTTATTTATCTTTTAATGATATTTCTTGACTTTTAGTGACTTTTAGAAGTCACATGTCTGACACAGTTTGCTAATCAATCATTTACAATTATTGTGAATAATTGAATGCAATTATAAAGCTTAAGAAAGGAAATATGTATAGTTGTGTATAGAGAATATCGATTCTCGTAATACGACAATTGTAGGTATTGGATGCCGGATCTCCCGCCTAGTTAATTAAATAATGTTTAATAACTGTTTTGATATTTGATATCAGAACTTGTGACTATTAGATAGTTATTTGTTATGTATAAACAGTTGTTACATATTTTAATACGACTAGTAGTGTCATTGATGAAAGACGAACATTAAGAAAATATTCGGTAATAAATAGCTTAGAATTGTGCTTTATGAGATTTTATCATAAAAGCATCGGATGCTTGTTCCGTGTGGTAAATGATGGTCTGATATGAGATCACACCACGTTTTCTTATCCATTTAATGAATATTGTATTCAGGTCTTAATTAAATCTCATTTTACCGATAATTATCATTGGACCACAGATTTATTAAACTAATGCTTTGGAAGTATATAGTTTAATGAATTAGTAATTGCCTAAGATGGTTTTCTTACTTCATAACCCAGTCAATGATTGTCATGACTTAGTTACATGTTTATTATAGAAAATATATTGAACGTCTTGAATGGTTCAATAACTTTCAATATATTTCTAATGAAACATGGATAGAATATTTTGAATAGTTCAAAGATATTCTATTTGAAGTATTGAAAACTATAAAATTCATTGCGCGTCTTTGAATTGTTCAAAGATATTTGATTTGATCAAACGCATGAATTTATGGCAATTAGTTCTAAAGTTATTTAATGAATATGATTCTTACTCAATATTAAACTTCCGCGATTCCATTGTGATGGAATTGGTTAGTGGGAGTTATCGAATCTTATATGATTTGATTTGTTGATAATGAGTATTACCGAATTGGTTTTCAATACTCTTGGGGTTATGCTCCAATAACACTAATTCATCTATTTAATTAAGGTTCCATTTATTTCTACAGTTAAATATATGATATGTATAGTAGAAAATTCAAATCTTGAAAAGTTTGAGATTTGAAACTTTCATTTGTATAATGGTTATATAATTGAAAGTACTTGTGCCTCGGAGGTAAGAGTGAAAAGTTTATAATTTATTCTATTTAATGGAATATTATATTATATTTAATAGAATATCTTTTCTACGATCCCGAGTAATAAAATTATTTTGTTACTTGGTAGTTGACATTAGATGTTGACAATTGTAGAAAAGACTTGACTTAGTGAAGTCAAATGTGAGAAAGTGATAAACTGTGATGGAACTACATAATTAGTAAGATGAAATGACCCTTAGATAGCTTCCGTATAAGTACAATAGGATGTCAGAATCATTTACAAAGTATTCGATACTAATTGATTTTGTTGTTTTCTTATCGAATAAAATTATCCTATAATTTATAATGGGAGCGATATTTGATATCGATTCCTGAACTTGCCATTGAATCATAGATTTAAGATTGTTAATGGATTACTACGATCAAGTTTTAAACTTGATTAAGCTTTCGTTATGAATAGTTCATAAAATGTGCAAATTATTTGCGCAGCAAAAGCAAAGTGAGCTCGATAAAGGTTTGACCTTTATAATATGACAGTGAGAAATGTTATGCTCAGTAATCTATTGTAGATTATGAGAAAACTTGTCTCTAGTCGCACTAATTGAAAAATTAAGGATCTATTGGTTACTGTTGATATTAAACTATATTTTGGCTAAATAATGCAAAATGGCGTTCTTGAGTGATTTCTTCGAATGAGAGATCCTTCATGATTTCTTTGTTTGAATAATTCATTCTTGAATGGCCCTAGAGTTTGAATTCTGCTGAGATCACAGTTTGATATATTAGCTTATAGAGTCTATTGTAGACTCAGATAAGCTTCCCAGATATCCATGTTCTCTGATTTTGATATCAATCAGATTGTCTGGTTTTATCGAAGTATAGAGAATACGTATTTGTCAGTAAGGTCAGTGGGAGCGTACAAATTTATTTTTAGTCTTACATATCCCAAGTCTTCTTTTTTCAGTGGAAACAGTGAGAGTAGTCTCTGTTATATTTGATATAAAGTTTTATATATGATATAAAACTGAGAGACTTGTGAGAAATTCCCATTAATAATATATTAGATATGATCTAATAAAGGACACAATTAGACTATCTGTATGACAGTTAGTATAAATGTTTGACAGTTAAGGTGTCTTTTATGTATGTAGTATTCATCTTTCGTAAAGGATGATTCTTTTGTTGAAAGATAGATTGATTGGAATGTCTAGTCAATCTTATGCATCATAGGATGATGGCGTAGTGAGTGCTATACTATGTGCGATTGAAGATATCAATTTAATTGTAATTATTACGAGTTATTTTTATATACAGAAGACCATATGATGGGTCTTGAAACATATTTTTTGTGATCTTTGAGATATTAAGAACGAGTTTATGATTCATGGAGAATTTAGTCAGCAACCATAAGGTCAGATTAGTTTTGATTCTAATTATGACATTAGATAGTATATGTCATATAAATTCAGAAAAGATGTGGTGGGAATGTCACCATTGATTCTACTAAACTGGTAGAATCAGTTGCAACTTATGAAGTATTGACTTCTGAAGTTTGCATAGTGACCCTATAGATTAGAAGTTTACATATTAGTGTAGTGCTTGCGGTTGTCTTATAGTATTTAGATTTGATCTCTAAATACATAGACAACTCAGTAGAAAAAGCACAATACTGATACAACGTCTGAGTCATATTGATATGAAATTTGGATTCTGCAAAATATGAATGATGCTGTCTAAGGAAAACAGTTGGGTTTGTTGGACAGACTCGATCTGTTAAAGCATGCTTACTTGTTGGTGCCTTCCTCTTGAGTGCTGGTGAGCTCTTGAGGGCCATGAGTATGCGATACATATTGAGATGTGTATAGGATACCGTGGATTGACACTAGAGTAAGTGAGAGAAATTATTAGGGTTGGTGCTCGGAGTGCCAA
This sequence comes from Zanthoxylum bungeanum, assembly GCA_019454045.1. Taxonomy (NCBI): domain Eukaryota; kingdom Viridiplantae; phylum Streptophyta; class Magnoliopsida; order Sapindales; family Rutaceae; genus Zanthoxylum; species Zanthoxylum bungeanum. Next base: position 23,937 of record SKCR01026664.1, on the reverse strand, counting down.
TCCGGATCGTATTTATGTCTTATTCATAAATACGAGCAATTGAATTTTTTGATAATATTGCTAATTTTATGGTAGCACCCTTGTCTTTTATACGTTTATTCGATCTAATTACGATTAGATATCCACTTACGATTAGATCGAAACAGAATCTGGTTCAGTGATACGTGTATATTAGACAAAGACCCTATGATTTACAGTATAGTACGCAGTTACAACGTAATTTATAATTGACATTGGGAAGCGCACTATTAGTTGTATATCCTTAAATAAAGTTCCGGGTCAAGATTTGCTAATACGGGTCGGTTAATAAATCTGCTAAGACTAGTACATGTCGTATATCGTGACTTGGTCCAATGGTTTATCCCAGTGAACCATAAGTCTCAGGAGACTCGTATAGACATGTAGGTGTTTATTTGATAAGACACTTAACGACTCACTGAAGGTTTCTCAATAGATTGTACACCAACTTCAATATGAACCTTCTTGAGTTGAGCTAGCATAGTGGTCATTCGACTTGAGATACCAATGTGGATATATGAGCTATCCTCCACACTTTGATGACAGTCACGTCAACGATCTATTCATAATCAGATCTCTTCATTTTCGTTGGGTGTGGACTGATGCTCATGATATCCTGTGCGTATCAAGATAGGATACGTCAGTCCTGTGTACAGGGCATAGGCATCCGGCACGTGTTTACGATCTAGTAAATCCATGGTCGTGGTATAACTTCGGAAATCAATTTCGAGTGTTATTTAGAGATCATAAATTGAAAGCTGATTGTATTATACCGAATGGATTTGACGTTCTGATATCCCAGGTATAATATGGATGACCTGTGATGGAGGGATTATACGTATGCTATGACTAGGGGTGTGCATCGGTCGGTTCGGTCGGTTAATCCTTGATTTTTTAACCGTAACCGAAATTTTCGGTTAAATAAAACTGTGACCGATTTAACCAAATTATGACACATAACCATTAACCAATTAATCATTATATTTCGGTCGGTTATGGTTAATTCGGTTATTAACCAATCTAATAAATTAAAATTTAATATTTTTTATAATTTTTAATTAGTAAAATTATATATGATGTAGGTTCTACCGATTTTTAGGAACGTTTCAACCAGTTCGAACCACTGACGCATTAAATTTTTTGGATCACTAATTCGATCACATATCCGATTCTAAAAAAATTAAAGGATTTGCACACGCTAATATATATATATATAGTTTAATTTCGGTTAATCGGTCGGTTCGGTTATAAGAATCTCATAACCGTAACCGAACCGAATAACCGAAAAAGTTAAAAATTTTAACCGCAATAACCGATTTAACCAAATTAACCGAACCGTAATTAAAAAATGGGTCGGAACGGTTCGGTTAATCGGTTAAAACCGATTAATGCACACCCCTAGCTATGACCTCGGCTTGTATAGTTTAGCGAGATTATCCGTGGTCGTCATAATCCATGAGTGGATGGATTATGGACATGAAATTTGATTTCGTGACGGATAAACCTAAACTTAGAGAGTCCCACAATGTGAAATGTACTTGTTGAGCACTTGGGCAACACAATATGAATAATACGGATTATTCATTATAATTCATCAGATTAAATAAGTTAATCCAGGTTGTTTAATCGGTTAAATAATGACACATGCAGTTAGGGAATTTTGGTCAATCCTAATTATTGTGTATTTATATTTGATACATAATACGATTAGATACACATTAATTATTCATCAAATGAGATTTTGACACATGCCATAAATATATGTATTTTTTATTTAACGTAAATAAAAGTGCATAGATGGTTGTTAATTAATTAATTAATTAATTAAGTGTTAAATAATTAAATATTTGAAAAATTATAAATCTTATCTTTTTTGTCATAATTGTTATGATAAATGATGACTTATAATGGGTACACTTGGCATGATTTAAATCAAACTTTGTTTGTCCAATTTTGATTGGTAAATATAAAGTTTGTTTTGATTTATATTGACTTTAATTTGATTAAAATTTCAAAAGGATAAAATTGCCCATTTTTTCACTTATAGTCAGTCATCACTCTTGTTTTTGTGGGTTGGAAAATTTGTTTTCTCTTTCATGATCTTCATGACCGATTATCACCATTAAAGCACTGTCAAATTTTTGGTTTGAAAAAATCATGGAGAAAAGAAGAAAAAATCAAGAAAGCTTAGAAAAATTGGAGATTAGAGGTAATCTTTTATTCTTTTAAGCTTTAGAAACTTGTTTCTTGTTCTTGATTTTCTAGTTTGATTCTAGGGTTTCTTTCTTTTATAAATTTGAGGCTTTTGTTGTTTGATGGTGAATTGGAAGAGATTATGCATGTGTGAAGTGTAGATTGGATGAAATTAGTGTAATTTTAGGCCAATTTAATCAATTATTGTATGATGAATTTTTTGCCATTCTAGAGTGTGACAGCCACTCTTATTATACCTATAATTGTTCTAGAGTTATTCATTTGTAGTGACTTTGGATTGGTGTTTGATTAATTTGATTAATCTTGGTAAGAATTGGATAAAGCATGAAAATTTGGTCAATTTATCTTCTGGATCAGATCTGGAATTTTCAGTGTATATATTGATGTTAAATTAATGTTATAGATGCATTTTGGATGTTGGCATAATTGCCGGAAAGTGTTTCCGATTTGAAATAAGCGAAAACAGCCAAAAACGGCGTTACCGAGTGGATTTTGAGCCAACCGAGTGACAGCTGTCTAAACAATGAATTCTTCACTGTTCGGGAAGCTCATGAACTGCCCCGAAACTATTGGAGATGATTTGGCCAGTTTCCATAAGTGTCGGATAGTCGGTTCGGTCAAAAACGTATTTTAGGCCATTTTACTGAAAAAATGATTTTCGTAAAAGTTTCGTGAGTTTTCAACTTGTTTATATCAATATTTGATATTGAATAAATAGGTTTAGGTGAAATATGAATAAATTATTCTTATTAGATATTGAATAATTTATTTGGTATATTGAAAAAGTTTTAAAATACGATTTGCCCCGAACTCGTGCTTCCGCTGCTCCCCATCGCTCAAAACCCCAACAGAACCTTCATCACATACCTGTTAGGGTTGGTGCTCGGAGTGCCAATCTGGATCGTATTTATGTCCGATTCATGAATGTGGACATTTCATTTTTTTTTTTCATAATATTACTTACTTAATGGTGGCACCTATTGTTTTTATATGCATATTTGATCTAATTATGATTAGATTGAAACTAAATATGATTTAGTGATATGAATATATTAGACAAAGTCCCTTGGATTTACAACATAATGCGCAGTTACAACGTAGTTTATAATTGATATTGGGAAGCATCACTATAAGTTGTAAATTCTTAAATAAAGTTCCTGGTCAAGATTTACTAACACAGGTTGGTTAGTAAAATCCGCTGAGACTAGTACATGTCGTATATCGTGACTTGGTCCGATGGTTTATCTCAATGAATCATGAGTCTCGGGAGACTCATATAGACATGTAGATGTTTATTTGATAAACACTGAACGACTCACCGAAGATTTCCTAATAGATGGTACACTAACGTCAATAGGAATCTTCTCAGGTTGAGTAGCATAGTGGTCCTTTGACTTGAGATACCACTGTGGATATATGAGATATCTTCCAGACTTTGATGGCAGTCACGCCACCGATCTATTTAGATCATACCTTTACCTGTTCGTTGGGTGTGGACTGATGCTCATGCTATCCTGTGAGTATCAGATAGAATTTGTCGGTCATGTGTACATGGCATGGATATCATGTACGTATTTTCGATCTAATGAATCCATGGTTGTGGTATACTTCGGAAGTGAGTTCCGAGTGTATTTAGAGATAGTAAATTTAAAAGTCGACTATATTATACCTTAGGGATTTGACGTTCTTATCTATATCCCCAGTATAATATTGATAGCCTGTGACATAGGGATTATACGTATGCAATGACCTTGACTTGCATAGTTTAACGAGATTATCCGTGATTGTCATAATTCATGAGTGGGTGGATTATGGACACGAAATTAGATTATGTGACGGATAAACGTAAACTTAGAGAGTCCCACAATATGAAGTGTACTCGTTGAGTACTTGGGCAACGTGTTATGAATAATATAGATTATTCATAATACTTCACCGAATTAAATGAGTTAATTCGAGTCATTTAAACAGATAAATGAAAATACATGCATTATGGGCATTTTAGTCAATTAATAATTAATATATATATTTATATTTGATACATGATTTGATTGGATACATATTAATTAATTATCAAATGAGACTTTGACACATGTTATTAATATATGTATTTGTTATTTGATGTAAATAAAAATACATATATAATAATAATCGCATTAATTAATTATTTAGATATTTAAATGTTAAATATATAGATAATTAAATTATTTCAATATTACATAATTGTTATGCAATATGTTTGATTATTATTGGTTACATGTGGCATGATTTTATTAAGCTTAAAGTTTACAGCTTGGATTTGTTAACTTAAAGGTTATTTTTAATTGATTAGATTATCCTTATATCCCCCTAAGTCGGTTTACCCTTGTATTTAAAGTTGATTTTTTTCTTCAATTTAAGACCTTCATGGCCGAAACCTCTCCCAAATGAAAAGCACCCAAATTTTCTTGAAGAGTCAAGGAAGAAAGTGAAGAAATTCAAGAAAAAAGTTTAAGGAAATTACTAGATTTGAAGGTAATCTTCAATAATGTTAAACTTAGAAAGCTTGTTTCTTGTTCTTGAATATCTAGAATAGTTCTAGGGTTTCTTCCTTTCTTATACTTTGGGGCTTTTTGATTTGGAGGATAGATTTGAAGGCTAGATGCATGTGTAAAGTTTGATTGGATAGTATTACTGTAATATTAGTTCAATTTTATCATTTGATGACTTGTTGTCATTATAGAGTATTATGACCACTCTTGTAACTCCTAGAATTATTATTGAGTTCTTCATAGGTGGTAGCTTTGGTGGTGTTAATGTTGATATGATTAATGTTGAGAAAATTGGATTTAAAGCATGAAAAATGATATTTTTAGTTACCAAATCAGATCTGGAATTTCTGTGATTTTGGTGGTGAAAAGTATGTTGTATAAATGTGTCAGATATATTTTGGGCATTGGAACAATTGCCGGAAATTATTTCGGAGTTGAAATATGCGAAAATGGATAAAAACAGCGTTACCGGGTGAGTTTTGGGCTTACTGAATGTCCGCTGTCCAAAAAGGAATTGGCCACTGTTTGGGTAGCCCATGAACTGCCAAAGTAATATTGAGGCTGACCTGGGCAGCCCCCTGTGTATTGATTGGTCGGTTTGGACAAAAACGTGTTTTATGTCATTTTGCGGAAAAATATTTTAGTAAAAGTTTCACGATATTTCTAACCTATATATGTCGTTATTTGATATCGAATAAATTTGTTTAGGTGAAATATGAATGAATTATTCATATTGGATATTGAATAATTTATTTGGTAACTTTAAAAAGTTTTAAAATTACGATTTCGCCCGAACCTCGAGCTTCCGCTGCTCCCGCGCTAAAACCCCAACAATACCATGGTCAGGTCATGATTCAACCTTCTTCTAACTTCTGGGCCCTTAGATCTTTCTATCCATTTAGTTGGGTGTTACTACAATATCTTCCAACCTTCTCCCGAACATCTGAATCGTTTCCGGATCGATGTTACTGATGAACATCTGACATAATCGAGCATACATTGAGACGTCTAAATTATAAAAGCTATCACATCACATCTTGTGTAGTAGATCGATCTGTCCATATTATGTAATATCTGATTATCTTCTATATCTACTGCATATGACTCAACAATAGAGCATGCGATACATATATTTTGGTATCGAGCGAACGCCTTATTGTTTGAGCAGTAATAAAGAACAACACTAGCCAGAACTTCGGAAATAAGTTCAGATTTTAGACCAAATTCGGAGACAACTTCAGATTTCCTAATAAAATTTGGAGAAAAGTTCGGATTCCTTAATTTGATGGATAATTCAGATATTTTTTATTGTCTTATGTTAACTTCGGAGACCTCAGCCTTATATATTTTAAAACTTCGAATCTCCAAAGTTTCAAATAAAAAAAAAAAAAAAAAGTTCGGTATGGACATTTCGGAGAATGTGATTATTTTTGCAAAATCCAAACATTGTGACTCATTTTAACAAATGACAAAGTTTTGATTAACTAATTTTGTTAAATTCCCCTTTAAAAATGGAATGTTTCATTTTAATATACTAACGTTAGATAATTGCTACGTTGACAAAGAAATTATTACAAAGATTTGACCAAAAAAAAAACAAAAAACAAAATACAGTCATTTCATTTAAGTTTTAAAAAATCACACAAAAAAAATAACTTCATGTGTTTTAGGTTTTTGTCAAATTTTTTCAACACTTTTTTTTGGTCGATTATCATTTCTCATATCGTTAAGATTTGGATTGTTTTTAAGAAATGAGAAGGAAGATCGAGTAAATTCTCAAATAATAAAAAGAAAAGTCATGCCTTACAACTATGGAATCATAAGCCCAAGTTAATACATTATCATAATCAATGTTAATAAGATTTGATATAAAATTAAAGAAACAAACCAAGTTCAACTCTACAACACAATATGAGTGAAATTTAGGATTATAATATTAATGTCTGATTATGCATTCATTATTTCAATTAGAAACAATATTTAATTTCAAACATTTCCCGTAAATAAAACTTCAATGAAGAACTCTGTAATTTTCATAGTAGAATATTGTTCTGTATAAGCAATAATTATAAACTACACAAACAACAGAAACTGCAATATTACAAAGATTATATAATAAGCAGCTGAATTTCAAATTAAAAATAAGCTAGCATTTTTTACTGCTGCTTCTAATTAAGTGGAGAATTGAGACCCTCTTGAGAAGACAGCGAACGTGGAGGTTGGTGACGCCTTGAAGAGAAAGTTCTTGATGGCATTTTCCCGAAGGAAGCCCTTCTATCAAGAAGCTGAAGAGTTCTCTTGGCATAAATTGATTTGAATACTGGAAAAACTCTTTCCTTGAACTTGAGAATTATGAAGAAAATAAGCCGATAAGATACAAGAATTAGCACTATGGCTGATAAATCCCACCACTTTGAACGATCTACTGGCACTCCAAATATTTTTCTGATGATATCTTCACCTTTCAGTTTTGGTTCCCCAGGGAAGATTGGATCAAATTCCACGCCAAGGAAATCATTCTTGTAGGCTCCCTACATATATAACAACAGTGAGCTATATATATATATCAACTCGCATTCTTTCATATTGGACTTGTGCTTCTATTTTATAATTGTAATCTTTCAAACAAACCTTTGATCATTTTAGGGAGATTAATTACTATATTTATCATTTTGATAAACACATTGCAATCGACAAACGATAAGATTATAGTCAAGGGCGGAACCAAGTACATGATGTTTCAAGAAAAATAAGGGAAAGAACTGAAATTCTACTAATTTTTATACGTGTTTTATATTTAATCTCCACATTTTTATGATTTCTCTATTATGGTCCTCATCGTTGGCTCTCTTAGTTTAACTGATTTTACATTATAGTCTACCTAAGTTTATAGTTTCTTCATTATAGTCCCTGATGAACCAAAATTAAGAGATATAAAGAGTAATTAAAAAGTTAAGATCCTAAGGGATTAAAGTGATAAACAATAGTTTATAACTATTTTACCTTTGGAATCATAAAAAAGGCCTCGTACTACTATTTCAGAGTGAGTTTTACATATATAACTGATCAGTTCTAATTGGCCTAACCTAGATAAAAAAATGGTCTGATTTTTTTTGAGGAAGTACCTGAATTGCCCATGAACCATAGCCGATATATGAAATGGGGTAGCGCCAAAATGGCTTGGGAAGATCAGGCAGCAACCGAAAGAAACCAGAAGTCATCATAATGATTCCCTTACATGATCAATAGGAAAAAAGATTATTACCATTTGTAACTAATAAACTTAATGATAGTAAAGAAAACAAGATGCTTGAGAATTTTATTAACATTTCTTACCAGCACTCCGGCTCCGACCACAACTCCCATTAGGTAGTTTGGAACCAATGAAGCTATAACCATCATCAGGCTCTCGATGACAGAAATGCAGAGGAAAATATTGAGAAAGAAGAAGGCAAAATAAGAAAATCCGGACCGAAATTTGACCATAAAAAAAGTTATAGTCGAACTCATTAGAGATATTGCCACCAAGAAGGGGAATGAAGAGAAGAAGTTTGATAGAATATAAACTGTAACTCCATAATATCCATTTAGCTTTTCGCGATAAAAAATCTGTTTCAGGAAGCAAAAACAAACTGTTAGTATATTTTAACACGCGCTCTCATGTGTAATATATCAGCTTAAATTTAAAATATAAGTATTGAATATTCACTCTAAGTTAGTTTTGGATTGAATTAGATTCATGGATTTCAACATGATAACACAAGTATGAGTCGGCCCACACTATCTATTCATGTGACACAGATCAAACAACAAAACGATCCACACGTGAGGGAGAGAGTTGGAGAAAATCTTCCACATCAGCTAATTAAGAACAATGAATGTGTTAAGGAATGTTATGGAATATGAAATCAATATCCAAAATAGAATTCCTATTACCTTTAGGATTGATGATTTTATTATATTTCTCTATTAGATGCAGGTTTCCTATATTTATTATTATTGCTCATTACTATATGATTCCTTTTCTATTTTGGTTTTCTATGTAGCATATATATATAGGCCTTTACCATTGTAAATTCATATAGAGTGAATTCAAGACTTTCTTTCATTATCTAACATGGTATTAGAGCTCAGGTTCTGACTTTTCTAGTTTCACTCTCTTTGATTCTCATCGGCGCGTGGGGGATCACGGCTACCATAATTGCGTGACCCTCACGCGCCCCTCGTTGCCAACCACCACATAGCGTGACCCTTCCGCTCTCTTTCGGGATTTCGCTCTCTTTCGGGATTTCGCTCCCTTTTTCGGCTTCGACTTTATTTCAGGGATTTCGCTCCCTCTCGGGCTTCAGCTCTCTGTCGGGCTTCGGCTCTCTTTCGGGATTTCGTTCCCTTTCTGGCTTCGGTTCTCTCGAGCTTCAGCTCTCTTTCGGGATTTCGCTCCCTTTTTCGACTTCGACTTTATTTCGAGATTTCGCTCCCTTTCGGGCTTCGGCTCTCTTTCGGGATTTCGCTCCCTTTTTCGGCTTCTGCTTTATTTCGGGATTTTGCTCCTTTTCGGGCTTCGGCTCTCTTTCGGGATTTCACTCACTCTCTGGCTTCAGCACTCTCAGGCTTCGGCTCTCTTTCGGGAATATAGAGTGAATTCAAGACTTTCTTTCATTATCTAACAGAATGAAATTAAAATATAAAATTATGTTAAGTTTTTAAATTGAGTTAGACTCATGAATTTCAATATGATATAGAGTCACACTTATATATGATTGAATCCACACTATCTACCCGCGTCACTCAAATGACAAACCAAAAATTGGCATATATGTGAAAGAAAATATCTACCGAGAATGTGAATTGAAATATGCCAAGAAGCAAGAGAACCTAAAAGTGAACCAGAAAAATGAGTTTTGACACCAGAGGAATCAAACTTGAGACCTTACCTAAAGGCTTTAGCTAAACTATAAGAATCCAACAATAATATTAAAGATACAAGTCTAGAAAAATGAATCAAGAACAGTAAATGAAATTTGGTTTGAATTAAATGAATTTGCAGTGGTAATTACCTTCATCTCTTCAATGAAAGATGGAAAGCCTCCAATAGACATGAATGTCATAAAACCTGTTATAAAAGCACCACAAGAAACCCTAGCCAGGATTGCAGTGTAGCCTGTGCCAACATCGTAGAAGATAGTGCCAACACAAATAGACACAACTAGATAGATTACTATTCTTGCCCAGTAATATCCCACATCTCTGGACATGTTCACCAATGATCTTCTGGTTAATGTCCTAAGTTGCTTCCACCAGCTTGCTTTACCTGTGGTTTTTGTTTCAATTTCAAGCCCTTCCTGCAGTTCATATATTCATAAACCTCATGTTATGCCCTTATATACAAGTTTGCTTTCGCTTTAATTAAGTGCAATTGCCTTTAGCATGCTTGTAAAACATATATAACTTTTAACTTTTTTAATATTATAGTGAATTTCTAATGAGTGATCTTTAATTTATTAGCACTAAAAGACAGAACACTGCATTGAAATATATGTTTTTTCTGTGATTTATGACTTAATAAATAACTTAAGGGATTTATTGTTGGAATCTTACTCTTCAATATTGATATGAGTTGTGTTGTATGCTATAATGTTAGTTCACATGAGCATTAAATTGAGAAGATTAATTAATAATGAAGACAGTGAAAATTGGAGAGCTCAAGTGATTAATTAGAAATACTTACCATGGCCGATAGTTCTTGAATCCTCTCTCTTGCTCTTTTGGCATACTTAGAGCGCTTATAGTTTTCAACAAGCCTTGATTTGATCTCAGCTGTTGCCATATTCATGAAAGGATCTGATGAACCTGGGACATCCTGTAATTACATGAAATGGAAAAGTTAAATCTAAGGACCAGGATGTGGATACAATAGTTAACCAAATTAATTTTCCGTTTCATAAAGAGTTTGATGAGCTTATAAGTTAGTTTATACTTTCATTGCAATACTTATAAGCTAGTTTATATTCTCAATCAATACTCTTTACCATATGGTAACTAAGTGTTACTAGCTATAGCTATACGTACTCGAATCCTCTGTGATCCTTTCAGTGTCGTTGTTACAGTATCGAAATCGGAATTTACACAACGCAGGAAGTGATCTGAAGGATTCCTTCTACTTGGGCATGGGAATCCAGCTTCAGCAAAGAACTGCAAAAATCAATATTGAAAAACAATTTATTTCAAGGTGTTGATTTTTTACTTTAATGTATGTTAAAATTCTGTCTTTACTTAATAGCTTACACTTTTCGATGAAGTGGTCATTTAATATAGTATTAAAGCAAAATGTTAATACTATATTCATGAAAGGAGTCAAACTTCAAGAATTCAATTGTAAAAATTATGATTACCTCCACAGCCTGCTTGGCTTCTCCAAAATAAACAGTTTCACCACCAGATAGCAAGAAAAGGTCATCAAAGAGTGCAAAAACTTCACTACTCGGCTGATGAATAGAAGAGATAACAGTTCTTCCATCGCGAGCAATATTTCTGAGAGTCTGAATCACAAAGAAAGCTGAGGCACTATCAAGACCGCTGGTAGGTTCATCAAGGAACAATAAACTCGGCTTTGTGAGGATCTCAAGGGCAATGCTGAGTCTCTTTTTCTCTCCACCGCTTATTCCTCTCAAGTGCCAGTTTCCGATCAGCCTGTCCGAGCAATCTTGGAGGCCTAATTCCAGGATTGTTCCATCTACATGGCTCCTTATATCTTCATTGGTCATAGATCTTGGAAGCCTCAGGTGAGCTGAATATGTTATGGTTTCTCTCACTGTCAGAGTTCCAAGCAGCACATCTTCTTGGGTCACATATGCCTGAAATTTGCACAAACATAAATGTTAAAAATGTTTTAAAGAATTTGTAACATTTGCTCCACTCATTAGTAATAAATTTGGTTTCGGCCCTCCTTATCTCATAATTTATTAGTTGAATTGATATGGGAATTCACTATAATAAATTCAAGTTAATTACACACTTTAAGTGTCCCTTAAAATTTCGAGTAATTCTTTGGTGCAACGGAGGCACGGGTAATGTGGTATGACCAACAAATTAATAAATGACATGTATGATTTAATATCTATTTTTTTAGTTATTTTTTAATATTTTAGAACGTGTGACAATTGATTATTGAATTGTTATACGGATGATATGATATCTCTATTGTATTGTAAATTTTCTCCTTAATTTCTGGTGGAAAAAAACGCACACTTTAAGCCTAAGTTAACGTTAATGGATGAAGATAATTTTAGAAACAAATAAAAGTATGTAAAATTATTGGACAACACTAATTAAATATCCCAATAAATCCAATTGAGATTATTTGATTTATGTACTCGCATTTATTATAAAACTATCTTTTTTTTTTGCTTATGTGGATGTAAATTTAAAGCCGAATCATATAAATTATTAAATTATATTTTAATTTTTCGATTATTTTAAGTCTATAGTCAATCGCAATTTAAAAGCGACTCAATGTTTTATTAATGAAAAGAAAAAATCAATGTCATATTTTCTAGAAAGTCAATTGGATCGAAGTCATTTTTTCACATTGAAAATATCAGAAAAACTTATACTAATTAATATAAACAAAATCATAATACTTACAAGAACACCGTTGTCGACCCTCGTCTTTTTCCCATTGAAAAAGACATTTCCAGTCATTATCACATTTCTTGACAGTCTCCCTGTGACATTATGAAGAAGCTATAAAATTGAGATTTAATTTGAATCAAATTAATATAAATTAATTTTAATCAATGATATACTATATATTATCCGTATGTGAACAAGGTCTCAGATTAATATTATTTAATTAGTTCTAATAGACATGGGCTGTGACCCTTGTTTTCCTTTTGAAGACTTCAATATAAATGAGAACTAACTAAGGCAACCAAACTTGCAAATTCAAAAAAAGTGACCACAAAAAAATAATTAATAAAAGATATATATATATATATATATATATATATATATATATATATTATATATATATATATGTATGTATCATGTATGTCATTGTCAATAAGTTGAAATATGGAAGAGTAATTTGCTGGACCATAGGATATTATGGCACAAGAACTTTGCCCTGCCCTGCCCATCACTCAATTGCATTCAGTTTCTAGTTGGCTATCAATATCAAATTAATGTATAAATTGCCAATTGTCTATCTCTTAACAGTTAAGTTTAGAGTGAAAATTACATATATATAAGCTTTGGTTGATTTTGGAAATTTACCTTGAAATAAGTAACACATAATTCAAGCAATATTTGGGATTAGCAAATTTTTTTGATATTAAGATCATTAAATACATCTCTGTTTTTTAGGCAAGGATATCTATTAATTGCAGCCAAATCCTTTAGCTTTGTAAATTAATCAATATTTGGTCCTCTATCTCAAAAAGTCATTGACACCTCGAAAGAAAATAAAAGAAAGATTACCCTTCATTCCATGAAGCTTTTGTTATTTATTATGATAAATTTTCCCAGTAACCAAACGGGACTCAAAATCCCGGATAATAAATAATTGTAAAAGTTAGCCAAAAAATGTCTTGGGATTGGGCCGCTCAAATTTTCTTGGGGCCTTATACGAAAAAATTTAGCGATTGTTTATTAAATTAAATATAGTTCTCGAAAAAAATAATCATATTATTTGTTAGAAAAATAAGAAAGATTAAGATAAATATTTACTAAAATGTAATAATTTCAATAATTCTATATTACAACTAACTAATCAATTAGAGAAATTTATTATATTATTTACATAAAATTAATATTACCTTTGTAATATACTTAAATATATATGCATAAATTTTTATGGGGTCTCGTATTTAGGATGGGGCCTTAAACGACTGCTTAAATTAACTAAAGATCGAGCGACCTATATTTGGGAATTTACAATCGAAATAAAAAATTCCCATAAAAATTAATTCAACAATAGCTAACTAAATTTTGTTACACATCCCAAAATAATTCCTTCACAAGTGGCGTTTCTTCATTTAGAAATTAGAGTATAAAATGCCAAGGAGAATCTGAAAACCCTAGAGTGGAAACTCAAATCTAAGTTTCCTAACAACCCTTACCTCAAATCATATAAAATAAAAAAAAAAAAAATAGAATCATCCAAAGTAAATGTCTAAAACAAGGGGGGGAAAATTTCTCTCTAAACATATAAATGTATCAAATATAGGGAAGAATCAATTAAAAAATACACTTATTTTTACATCAGTATTTTAAAATTCAACACTGTGATAGAAGAATGAAAGAACAAACCTGCTAGTGAGTCAAGAAGAGTTGATTTGCCTGAGCCAGATGGACCCATAATAGCCATAATTCTTCCAGGCTCAGCATATCCATAAAGTCCTTGAAGCAATCTTTTTGTTGGTTTATTTCCAAAATTGGGCAGCACAACAATTAGATCTTTCCAAACTAAAAATGTTCCTCTTTCGGCTCGATCAAACGACACCGCTTTATCACTATTTTTGTTGCTGTGATGAGCAGTACTGCTGCTTGATGCTTCTATCTCCATATAATACAATCTAGGTTACAAGCTTTGAGTACTTGAAACTGGAAAATGATGAAGGGGAACAGGAACATGCAAGTTTCTTCAATTGATTAGGGTTTTTTTTTTTTCCCAAAAAAGTGATGGTGATTGAACAACAACAAATAACAAACAACTAACTATCAATGATGATGTGAATGGAGAATCATGAAGCTAGAGCATGGTGAAGAGATAAAGAGAGAAGAAGAGAATTTAATGGTATTGCTTTAAACAGATGAGACTCTTATGGGTGGTAAGTGATGGAAATAAATGTGGGTGCATGGCTTGATGTGAATGGCACAGAGGTGCCCAAAAATATTCATTGCACCTCAAGAAAGAAAATTCTACTATGTAAAGCCCAGTACATCACCCATTTAATAATTAAATAATATATTATTACGCATGTTAAAATAAAATAAAAAAAAACTAAATATATGATAATTTTATTAAACACAACTCTACATGTTATATAATAATTGATTAATGCACGTCATCCATACAACCGTTGTATCAAAGAATCACTCATCCTCCAGAAAACTCATGTGTCATTTCCAAATTTAATATATATAATTTTTTAATCATAAAATTGAAGTTTGTCTTATACTTAATTTCCAATATATATGAATATGTTTAATTAGGATTAGTGCTGTAAAAACTCACTGAAGAACCCCAATCAATGAAAGTGATTGACCATGTAGATGTAGTAGGGGTGTGTATGGGTCGGATTAGGATTCAAATCGACCCAATCAGTAAATAGAACGGGTTGAGAAAAATCCAACCCAACCCGACTCGCAAATAGAGTACAACCGGATTCAACCTATTTATTTGCGGGTCGGATCGGATTGGGTTATGCAGTTGGGTTATACAGGTTGAACATTTGACCCAATTTTAAATTAAATATTAAAAATAATTTATAAATAGATTTATTTAAATGCTAAAAGGCTTGAGCATAACAAATTAATAAGGTAAAATTAATGCTAAAAAATCATACATAATCAATTTCACTAAGTTCATAGTCTAAATACATATAATAAATAAATAGTTAATCACACTAATTACATTTTAAAACACCATCAACTTGACCAAGACCAAATGATTTTGTTTTGTTTCTTTTATAGTATTTTTGTTAGGGTTAAATATGTTAAAAGAAATAAAAGAAAGTATTTAATAAATATGTGCGGGTTTGCAGGTTGGGTCAGGTTAAAAAAAATTTCAATCCGACCCAACCCGCAACCCGCGTGAATTGTGAATTTTTAACCCAAATAGGTTGATTTAATTTTTTAACCCAATCCAACCCGCATGGATTGCTGGTTAACCCGTGAGTCGGTTTGGGTTTGCACACCCCTACCCGACAGTGTTAATACAGTTATGTAAAACTTGAAATTTAACTCATTAAAATTTATTATAACAAATATTTTTCACGTTTACATTTAAATCTAATATTTACAATCAGAAATTTATCGTAGCCTCTTAAACAAGTTCTTAAGTTCTTTGATGCACGGTTCGGATGATTGAACCCGATATTTTAAAAAAAAATTAACTTCCACAATATATATGAGAAGATTCAATATGTAGTAAATCCGGTCATGATTCTGGTTTAGAATTGAAATCGAACATGAATAAATCAGATGGTTCTGATTCTTTTCGGTTTCGGTTCCCGGAATCAGAATCGGTTCATTTCGATTCGACTAGGTTCCACCCTAACCGAACCGAAAGGAACCGGAAGATTACAATCAGAACTGCTGGAACCTTCCGATTTTAAGGAACCAGACCGAACCTTACAATTCAATGGAACTATAAGGTTCCATGGTTCCAACAAGAACCGTTATGGTTTCCGTTGGGACTGTTTGTGTATATATATATATTAAAATGACTAAATTACTTTTAATAACAGTAATAAAACGACTATTTTTAGGGACAATTTAGACATCACAAAAAATTAACCAAATAATCTATAAATATGAGCCATAATTCATTTGTTTACACACCAACAATTCACTCATTCTCAATTTTCTTAATTCTCTCATTCCAATTCTCTCATATTTTCAATTTTACAATTGATTTAATTTTATAATTCTTCAATATTAACAAAAAATGGCAAGTTCATATGAGAACATCATGTTCAATGACCCAACCCAATAGAGCAGCCAAAGTGTCAGCATACGAAGAAGAGAAGTTAAATCTCGATCTTATGATATTTTTAAAATTTAATTTCATTTAGTCGAGACTGAAAATGAAGGTCCAAGAGCAATATGCAATTATTGTGGTATATTTTATAAATTTAATGGCCGCTATGGCAATATGAACAAACACTTGGGTAGACACCATGCTGCTGAAATCGGACTTGATTCAACATGAACTCAAATAGGCAGGTACACTTTCTCTACTTGAGGTACAAGTTCTTTATATTTATATAATTTTTATGATGCTAAAAATAGAGAAGAATTTGCTAAATTTATTTGAATGACACATTTTTCTTTAATTGTTAGTGAAAATAATTTTACTAATTACTGTCAAAATACTTTAAATCATGCTGTCTGTTAAATGCCTAAAAATATAACAAAATGATTAAAATTTCAAATTATACACAAGATGGTGAAATTATTTTAAATAAATTATTTAAATATATTAAAAGTCATCTTTTTTATTTGTTCTGATATTTGAAGTGACCATTGACAAACACATGCACTCATACATATGTGTGACTTGTCATTGGATTGATGTATCATAAAACATGTAAAAACGATTGCATTTAAAGCTTTTGATGAACAACATATTGCCCATAATATTTATATAATGATTAGAGTAATTTTTTATGAATATGATTGATTAGGTAAAATTTTAACTATTGGTTTTGACAATACATCTGCAAACACTGCATTAATTAGAAAATTAAAAGGAATATGCCAACCAAATTTAGGGGTCTGATTTCTTCATGTTCGTTGCACATGACATGTCCTTAATTTATGTGTTCAAGATAATTTGACTGAATTAGAAATTCACAATAATTATATTAAAATCACACTTAATTGTATTTGGTTATATTATAATGTTATGGGAGAATAGACCAAAATTTATAAATTAAATGATATTAAACTAATAAAATTTTTCACGAATTGTTTCAACTCGTTAGATTTTAAATTATTTTCTTTTAACTCAAGTTTGCTTACAAAGATGTTTTGGTTCAATTCTGTTTCCCGACCCAAATATGCAGTATATTTTTAGATGATTAGCTCTGTATTTAGTATTACACAAAAGGGACGTTCATATAAATTGCGGCATTTCACCTCAAGTTTTTAATTTCTACGAATGAATATATCAATTAATGGGACATAAATATGGATATAGAGTGTACGTATATGTATACCCAGAAGATAAGCTTATCTTTTTATCGGATCCGGGCGCTTTAGTATATTTTATATTAGAGTCTCTTCCGATATAATTTGAGTCGTTAAATTAAATGACTCAGATTTAAAGATGAAAAAAAAAAAATTATCTATAATTTTTTTATTTGAATTATTGAAATTTAATCGGTTACATTAAAATTCAACTACCTATTTACATCAGAGCTCCAGTACTGGAGGCCCCGGTCCGCTTTTTATCAGCTAAGGTGTATACAGCAAAAATCGTACTGGGTGCTGCATTAATTTCATTTATCTTTATTTTTCTTAAAGATCTATCTTGTGATTGATTGTGGAGCGAACACGTGTCGAATATTTGTTTCCACGCAAGAGTCATATCAAAATGATTAATGAGGGTTCAGTGACTCGACATAACATTCACGTTGGTGTATAATAATGATAATTTGGGTTATGATTCGTTTATTTATTTGATTTGATTCATTTTAAAGTAGTGAATATGAGTTTGAAAAAAATAAATTTTTTAAATAAAAGAATTAATTCAATTCTATTAGTTTATTAAACGAATCGAATACGAATTTAAATTTATTAATTCGTCTAGAGTTCGTTTTATTATTTTCTTTTACTAATTATTATTATTATATTATTTAATTAAGATTCAAGAAATTATAGATAATTATCATGAAAAAAATAATATTATCGATGTTTGGTGAGTTATTTTTAGTAAATATATTAATTACGTATTTCATAGGTACATATTTATGAAGAATTAATAGAAATAAACTATAGTACTTTATGTTATTTATCATGATTAAACGAATATTCGTATTCAATCTGTTTATTAAATGAATCGAATGTGAATCATGATATTAGGATTAAAAAACGAATTGAATACGAATTCATCACATTTTGATTCGATTTGTTTAGGATTCGATACAAAGTTGTTTCGTCAATTCGTTTTACTATGTATGAAAAAATGATAATAATATAAAATGAATAATAAAATTACATAATTTTATTGTTAACATGGTTTTTATGTCATTTTTTTTCACTGATTTGTCATTATTTATACAAATATCATTATTTTGTGTATATCGATTTATGGTGTACCAATATTAATATATATAAAATTTGAATTCAATATTGAGTTAAATTGTATTAAATTTTTCATAATATTTTACCATATTTATTTTTAAGACTGTGCTTGATTTGCAATTAATTGATGGACTTTCAATTACACAGAGTGCCAGGCGTTATCATTTTTCATATATAGTTTTTCTTAAATGATTAAATTGCCAGACTTTCAAGAGTACTGTTAAGCCATTTAACCATATGTTTATAAATTATGATATGAATTTTATATTAATAATAAATCTATTAGATTTTTACACAGGATTAATAATGAATTGCACGTAATATTTTTGTATTATACAAAGCTCAAATTTATTGTACATGTCTAATTTTAAACTAAATAAAATAATTTATATTTTCTGCTAACCTCATTCAATGCTCATGTTCAATGCCAGATTCGCATAATTCTCATCTCAATAAAAATGATATCCAAGCACAACAATAGTAACGTATTGATCGCGATTTTATACCGCACGCAAGCATACGTATTGTTCAAGTAATATAATGACGATATGTTGGATATCATACCCATATAAACTTATTATTTCTCCTATTAATACCAAGACTAACCTACTTAACTTAAAATATTTGTTGAGAAAAGTGGCGATTACTCTGAAAGTAAGTGAAGGTAAATAAATATCAAATAATAATTTTGGAGATAAAAATTATATGCGAGAAAAACCTACGGTTATAACTTCACATAAGCAGGCAAACAATGAGTTCATGCACTTTTCACTCAATTGGGTTGTTATAAATTATTAACTTAGAATACTAAATTATCTACAAGCCTCTTTCGATAGTCAGGTAGAATTATTCAACTTAAATCAATTAACTATATGTCTATATTAATTAATTTAAGCTAAATTCTTTAAGGTCGGGTTATAATTGTAGCTACGCATGCCCTGCAGGTATATTTCTATCCTGAAGGGAAATCAATTTAAAAGATTAGATCACGCATTATTATTTCCACGGCTAACCCAAGTTTCATTTGCCGAGTTCCTAAGGATTTACAAAGACTATTCTATTGTTGGCAAGACAAATAAAACATGCATCAAAGCACATAGAATAATAAATAATAAATCACAAACCCAAAAGAAAAAATATAATTTAATTAAATATTATGCTTACTATCCATTACAACCATAGAGTTATGATTTAGTTACTCATGATAATCAATAAAAACATGTTAATCATTATTGATACAAAATAATGACTCATAAAAGATAAATCAGAGAGAAAACAGAAGAAGAAACTTTCGTTTACAGGCTTCATCTTCAATCTTTAGTACCAATTGAAGCACTCATCTTTGTCTGGCTCTAGGTGTTTTTATATGCTCTAGGACTCCAGAATTGTATTATGAGGCACTACTACAATAAGACATAAAGAAGTCGGTTTTTAAACGATGTCTATTAGTTTATACATCAATTTCAAAAGTGTTTTCTATTCAAGTGTTGTTAAAACTTTCTTCTTTTTAGATAATTTAATAACTGATGTTATAAATATTTCGAAAGACATCGGTTATTCGTAAAAGCGATGTCTTTCGAATTGTCATAGAAATCAATATTTTTATTAATTTCCGATTTCTTTATAATTGTGAAATGAAATCGGTTTGATTAAAACCGACTTCATATCTATTTGAATAGAAATCACTTATACAAAATGATGTCTTTAAGTAAAAAAAGAAACCAGTTTTTATTATATCATAACCATTTTTAAATATTTTGTCAACTGATGTCTTAAAATTCATATGCTTTTTTTATTGCAAATTTAAATGATTCATCATAAAAATCATTAGAACACAATATGATAAAACATAAAATTCATTCAATAAAAATATTTATGAATTTGAATTTTTCCATACAGTTTTTTTTTTCTTTTCATCCTCATTGAAACCCTAAGCCTTAAAAAATCACTTGAACAAAGTAGTTGAGTTTTAAAAAAAATAAATAAAAAAAAGATCAGCAAATTTAAATTTCATATCTCTGATACTATAAATTCTGTCCATTCACTTTGCATCCCATCAATTTCTTCTTGAGTGTATGTATTCATTCCTTGAAACTGCAATAATAACGCATAAAAAAAATTAATTAATCATAAAATTTTTATAGGTGATTTTTCAAGTTCCACTAACATTCACTTATATAATGGATTCACTATTTGTAACTTCATATGGAACAAGTTCAATCACCAAACAACAATATATTTAATAGTAAAATTAATATTAAACTCTTACCTTTTGTATAATAGATATCTGTGGATCTGCAATGATGTCTTTGTGGAGGCTGATTTCGGCCGAGGTCCACAATCGAGAATTAAAATGAAGGGCACTAGCGAACTTGCAAAATAAGGGTAGTAAGAGTGATGAGGTTACTGCCCACCGGTGTGGTGGAGGCTGTAGGCACTCCGACGCTCAAGTCAGTGATATGGATAGGTCCGAAATAAGGAGAACAAGGCTTGAAGTTACCTCAGTCTCCGTTTGTTTGCCGTGAGGGCATGGTATTACAACTTATTCAATGATAGGTAGTAGTGCAATGTGATTTTCTTTCTTAATTCTTCTCTATGCCTTGGCTCTTCTCTTTTATAGGCCCCCATGATGTGGGGTCTCTCTTTTACCCGTTGGGGTTATTGTAACTGGCGAATTTATGGATGGTTTATGTCTGGTAACTGATGACTTTATGATGATGTTTATGAATTTAGGTTTTCTCTTGATCTGATAACTGATGTCCGTTGGTTCTCTTGATGACAATGGGCTTGGGCCCGCGAAGCCTCTTGGTTTGATATTTTGCTTTTTGGGTCGGACCCACTAATGGGCTTCGGGTTTGGTGGTTGGCCCTGGGGTAAAATGTCAATTTTACCCTTGGGCCCAAATTTGGCCCATACAGTTTGTCCCATACTCTTTAAGTCAACGAGCTCTTGACTTGGAGAGTACTCGACGCGTGTGTCGCCTGGGGCGAGAACATAGGATGTCGTAGTACGAATGTCAAGTTTTGAACTTGACTCTATATGATCCACCGTGGATGTATGAAGGTCAGGGTATATGTCATTCGACACGTGTAATCCATGTCCACAACTTGACTCGATATGAGTCTATGGGAGATGTCTCCGGTCGACTGAACTAGATGAAGGTTCATGAGTTTATATCACACGGAATTGTGTCGTGTGGACTGTAGGAAGTCCAGTTCTTCATTTGACTCGACGTGGGTCATCTGGAGGATGCCCCATGTTGACTGAACCATATGATGATTCTGGAGCAGTTTCACTCGACATGTCGTATGGAATGAGTGAATTGTATAATCACATTTTATTCAACACGAGTTACTCGGGGAATATTCCATGTTGACTGAATCAGATGGAGGTCCATGAGTTATTTCACACGTCATTGTGTCGTATGGCTGTAGGAAGACCATGTCTTCATTTAACTCGACATTAGTCATCTGGGGAAGGTCCCCTGTCGACTGAACCAAATGATAGTTCATGAGCAATTTCACTCGACATATCGTATGAAACGAGTGAAATGCATTAACATAATTGACTCGACACGAGTCACCCGGGGAATGTTCCATGTCGACTGAACCAGATGGAGGTTCAGAAATTGTTTTACACGACATTGTGTCGCATGGACTGTAGGAAGTCTATGTCTTCATTTGACTCGACATGAGTCATCTGGGGAATGTCCCATGTCGACTGAACCAAATAATAGTTCAGGAGCAATTTCACTCGACATGTCGTATGAAACGAGTGAATTGCATTAACATAATTGACTCGACACGAGTCACCCGGGGAATGTTCCCTGTCGACTGAACCAGATGGAGGTTCAGGAATTATTTCACACGATATTGTGTCACATCTATGTCTTCATCTGACTCGACATGAGTCATATGGGGAATGTCCCCTATCGACCGAACCAAATGATAGTTCAAGAACAATTTCACTCGACATGTCGTATGAAACGAGTGAATTGCATTAACATAATTGACTCGACACGAGTCACCGGGGGAATATTCCCTGTCGACTGAACCAGAAGGAGGTTAGTAAAATTTTCCCTTCAAAAATTTGCAATTAAATTATTAAGATATTTATTAGTAAAAAATATGACTACGTAGATATTAAGGATTGACTTACGTTCAAAGATATATCACAACTATCATGTTTGGATTTTGGTGTACCTAGACCACGAAGTTTAGGGATATCAAAAAATATTGTTGGAGTAACAAACTGTCCGGCCCCTGTAATTCATCCCGGATTTTGCGGTGTTGGCAAAGCTTTTCCGAAAATATCATTACTACCTTCAATGGTAATATTACCTTTTTAGCATATTCACTGAGTTCTTTCTGCAAGAACATGATGTTGGTACAAATTAAGAATATGTAAACATGAATTCTCATATTTTACTGTAATTTTTTCAAACTAATAAAATAAAAAATTGCTAGTTACTAATTGAGAATGAAACTTACAATAAATTTTACACGACTTAACAATCCATATCCTTCATGTTTTCCTTCCTTATTTTAACATCCAAGCATCTACAAAATGTGGCGACTGATTTCTATCATTTTGCATCATGTCATTGGCAACATGGAAACACCACAACAGAAGCCAGACATTACAATTTTGCATGACATAGGATTTTAACTTATATGCCAAAACCCAAAGTAAATAATCGAGCTTATTGTAATGATTTATAGTAACACCACAAAATTATAGTATATTTTTCAAAAAGAATAGCTATATTAAAATAAAATTCCAGTTTTTGAAAATTTTAAGCAGAAAGCAGGGCATTATGATCCCAAAAAAAAAATAATTAAAAGTTAGTGTGCAACAACAATATGAATTTTAGATTATGTATTACGGAAAAAAATCTAAATAAAGTATTAATAAACACCAAAACTGACCGGTGCGTAATCAAATGCGTATAACACAAGCGCACGTATTGTTCAAGTAGTATAAAAAGTATCAATCCCACGAGGACTTAATACCTAATCTATTAATTTTATGAGGTCAAGTGATTACTAGTATCTAACAGGTTGTTTGATTGATTTGAAATGGTGATAATTCTAAATTTAAAAACAAGTAAATAAAATTGCACAAAAGTAGGTTGAGAAAAATT
>SKCR01026663.1:0-204936 GCA_019454045.1 Zanthoxylum bungeanum | reverse complement strand
AGTGCTCAACGAGCACACTTCATATTGTGAGACTCTATAAGTTCAGACACGTTTGTCATATAAGTCTATCTTATATGTACGCAATTATACCACCTGTTAATTCACGAAGAACACAGACAACCTTTCTGAACTATACAAGTCGAGGTCATTATATATGTTTAACAATCCCTCTGTCGTAGGGTATATGAATTGTGTTTAGAAAATATAGATTACACCGTTAAGTTTTCGAGGCACACATCTCATATTGTCGATATGAGAATGATTCTTTACAACTAATCAGAACAATATTTTTGATATATATGGTCCATCATAGGTGATCGGCTTTGGCTAAAGTCTTAAGAATCGTGACTTACTCACATGGATACCTAAACCTCTTATGGTACACATACAAGCCGGCAGTACCTATCTGGATACGTACTTGATTAATGAATGCATCGGTCCACACTCAACGAACATCTAGCGGTCATACCATGAAAGGCCTCAGACATATATGGCATCAAAGTGTGGAGGATCACACACAAAATTAATGTTATCATATTGTCAAATGATCACATATGCTACTCGACTCAGGAGATTTCTATTAACGGTGGTGTGTACTTCCAACTATTAAGAATCGCATATGAGTCATTCAGTATTCGTTGCAATGAATATCCACATGTTTATACGAGCATCATTTGGTCATGGTACATCGGGTTAGACAATTGGAACTCAAATTCCAATATACGATATGTGCTAGTCTTCTATAGGGGGCTGAGCAAAATCAGTTTCGATTTCAATTCCAACTAGAACCGAAACCTACCTTGAAAAAATTGATTTCTGATATTTAGAACCGGAACCTACCAAATTAAATTGGGTACACTATTTACCAGTTTTCTAATCAGTTCCGGTCCAGTTTCGAGTTTAAATAGGGTATCATAATCACGCATTTGAGATTGAAAAGAATGTCTTTAACCAATCTTGACAACATAAAAAAATACATATTGTATTTCATATAAAAAATAGCATACCAACACAGCAACAAAATAGACAACCAAACAACAACAAAATAGCAACCCAAACAACATCGTAATAGCAGCAAAATAGCATCACCAAACAACAGCAATACAACAGCCAAAAAGCAGCAAAACAATAACTTTTGAACCTCAATGGACCAACAACTTTGAGTATATCAAATATATAATAATCGTCAAGCTGCAACCTCAATGAACCAACAACTTTAAGCCTACCCTACAACATATTTCATTGAGATGAAACCGGCATCATAAGTTCAAATGAAAAAAAATCTTCAACTTCCAGAAGACAAGAGACAACTAAACAAAATACAGAAACAGATCGAGTCAAAAAGGAAAATATACAAAGATCGGGTCATAATAAAATTTATGTCTATAAAAAATATTTGTACAACAAACATCAGAACTGCAAAACATTTCATATAACTCATTCACTACTATACATACTTAATTTCTACCCAACATTGTCAAAATAAATAAACATGCAATTCAACAAGCAGTTACCGAACAAAAAAAATTGGCAGAGCTTTAAGCTTTTCACTTTATCGAGCATTTGAGTTTAAGAGAATAGAGAATGAGAGAGAAAGAACTAGTGAAAGTGTGGGCCGATTCAGAGAGTGAGAGATTGCGAGCCAACATCCTAGCGTGTGAGAGAGAAAGAGAGAGAGAGATAACCAAAATAATTTGTTGACGGCTGATTTCGGTCTCATGGCAATATGGGAATATTACCCCCATGCCAATCCTCCCTCAATAGTGAATTTGTTTAGTTTATGGGAAACCAAAAGCAAATTTGGCAAAAGACAGATAAATACACCAATCGACAAGGAGATTTAACGTGGTTCGGCGGATCAGATCCAGCCTACATCCACGGGCACAGAACGGACGATGTTTTATTACTGAGATATGCTTCTCTGATATCTCTTGTGTTTACAAGTCTGATGGTAATGATATTGATTCTGATCCCACTTACTTACACTTTCCCCTTCTATTTATAATAGTGAAGAAATCAGATTCCTTTTCCCATAAGGATTCCTAGTTGAAAACTATCTTCACTTCCCATATCCTATTAGGATACTGACTCATTAACCTTTCCCCATGAAAGTAGGATAACTTATATCCTTACCCCATAAGAATATGATAACTTATCTCCTTACCCCATAAGAATAGGATAACTTATCTCTTTATCCCATAAGAATAGGATAACTTATCATCTGGAGCATATCTCGCTATCTGGTCAGTCTTTATGAGGTCGGTCACAATGGTCCTCTGAACTGAGAATGATGCTATCGATCTGACAATACCTGTCCACCCGAGCTTAAGTGGTCGGTCACTGATCACCAAGTGCTCGGCCCCTTACCGTTGGCGTATGCAACATCGAATGGTCGGGTCGGCATTAGTGGTCTCAATCAAGAAGGGAGTTACCCTTTTACCCATGTTGTACTGCTTAAATATCATAGTGCTTAAAAAACACCATCAACATCTATCCCCTAGTTCTCGGTATAAACGAGTTTGTGAGTTGATGCTGGGAACTATAAAAAAAGATGGTGTGCCGATGAATCCGTCGGTGGTCACTCCAGGAACCGCAGAGAAAAATGCCTTGGCTGAAAATCTGGTCCTTCCTGCCACCTTCATGTGCTCAGTCAACGAGGATCCTGATATCTACCAGTGGAGAAAATGCTTCGCCCTTATATTGATGACGATCGACTCGGTGTGACGTAACCCGACCCCGAGCTGAAAAGAACATTTGGCTCTGGGGGAATGTCTCCTCCCCAGACCAATAGAGGGCCGACCATGGGGGAGATGCTCCGATCCCATGCCGATGATAAGTCTCTCGGTGGGACGTATCCCGACCCCGAGCTGAAGAAAGACTTGGCTCTGGGGGAATGTTACATCCCCAGTCCAAAGAAGCCGACTCGGTGGGACGTAACCCGACCTCGAGCTGAAAGAAAGACTTGGCTCTGGGGGAATGTTACATCCCCAGTCAAAAGAAGCCGACTCGGTGGGACGTAACCCGACCCCGAGCTGAAAGAAAGACTTGGCTCTGGGGAATGTTACATCCCCAGTCCAAAGAAGGCGACTCGATGGGACGTAACCCGACCTCGAGCTGAAATAAAGACTTGGCTCTGGGGGAATGTTACATCCCCAGTCCAAAGAAACCGACTCGGTGGGACGTAACCCGACCCCGAGCTGAAAGAAAGACGTGGCTCTGGGGGAATGTTACATCCACAGTCCAAAGAAGCTGACTCGGTGGGACGTGACCTGACCCCGAGCTGAAAGAAAGACTTGGCTTTGGGGGAAGTTACATCCCCAGTCCAAAGAAGCCGACTCGGTGGGACGTCACCCGACCCCGAGCTGAAAGAAAGACTTGGCTCTGGGGGAATGTTACATCCCCAGTCAAAAGACGCCGACTCGGTGGGACGAAACCCGACCCCGAGCTGAAAGAAAGACTTGGCTCTAGGGGAATTTTACATCCCCAGTCCAAACAAGCCGACTCGGTGGGACGTAACTCGACCCCGAGCTGAAAGAAATACTTGGCTCTGGGGGAATGTTACATCCCCAGTCCAAAAAAGCCGACTCGGTGGGATGTAACCCGACCCCGAGCTGAAAGAAAGACTTGGCTCTGGGGGAATGTTACATCCCCAGTCCAAAGAAGCCGACTCGGTGGGACATAACCCGACCCCGAGCTGAAAGAAAGACTTGGCTCTGGGGGAATGTTACATCCCCATTCCAAAGAAGCCGACTCGGTGGGACGTAACCCGACCCCGAGCTAAAAGAAAGACTTGGCTCTGGGGGAATGTTACATCCCCAGTCCAAAGAAGCCGACTCGGTGGGACGTAACCCAACCCCGAGCTGAATAAACCATAAGGCCTCGACGGAATGAAATCCAGCCCCGAGCTGAATAACCAAGTGGCCTTGGCGGAACGAAATCCAGCCCCGAGCTGAATAAACAAGTGGCCTCGGCGGAACAAAATCCAGCCCCGAGCCGAAACAAACATCGATCTCGGCGGTACAAGAGCAGACCCGAGCCGGAAAGAAACATCGGTCTCGGATGTACAAGAGCAGGCCCGAGCCGGAAAGAAACATCGGTCTCTGCGGTACAAGAGCAGACCCGAGTCGGAAAGAAACATCGGTCTCGACGGTACAAGAGCAGACCCGAGCTGGAAAGAAACATTGGTCTCGGTGGTACAAGAGCAGACCCGAGCCGGAAAGAAACATTGGTCTCGGCGGTACAAGAGCAGACCCGAGCCGTAAAACATATATCAACAAAATGGACTCGGCGGTACAAGAGCAGACCCGAGCCGTAAAACAAATATCAAAACCATTGTGTGGGCCATAACAACAAGCATAATCAAATGTCAGTCTAAAACAGAAGAGGTCTTACTCACATTTTTTGGATCCGTTGCCTTCCGTTTTTTCGCCTCTTCTCCAACTGGCTCCGGCTTCAAGCCCCTCATTATTCGTCTCTTCCATCCTCTCCAGTTTGTCCATCATGGATTTTAGAAGGATATGATTTTCCTCCCTATCTTTCCTCATATTTTCCTCCATCTTCTCCATCCAATCTGCTATTGAACTCCCTGACGACCGGTGATTTCCATCTTCTGCCATCGTCTTACCACGAGAGCTGCTTTTTGTTGGAGCTCCCCACAGACGGCGCCAACTGTTGACGGCTGATTTCGGTCTCAGGGCAATATGTGAATATTACCCCCAGGCCAATCCTCCCTCAATAGTGAATTTGTTTAGTTTATGGGAAACCAAAAGCAAATTTGGCAAAAGAAAGATAAATGCACCAATCGACAATGAGATTTAACGTGGTTCGGCGGATCAGATCCAGCCTACATCCACGGGCACAAAACGGACGATGTTTTATTACTGAGATATGCTTCTCTGATATCTCTTGTGTTTACAAGTCTGATGGTAATGATATTGATTCTGATCCCACTTACTTACACTTTCCCCTTCTATTTATAATAGTGAAGAAATCAGATTCATTTTCCCATAAGGATTCCTAGTTGAAAACTACCTTCACTTCCCATATCCTATTAGGATACTGACTTATCAACCTTTCCCCATGAAAGTATGATAACTTATCTCCTTACCCCATAAGAATATGATAACTTATCTCCTTACCCCATAAGAATATGATAACTTATCTCTTTATCCCATAAGAATATGATAACTTATCATCTGGAGCATATCTCGCTATCTGGTCGGTCTTTATGAGGTCGGTCACAATGGTCCTCTGAACTGAGAATGATGATATCGATATGACAATACATGTCCACCCGAGCTTAAGTGGTCGGTCACTGATCACCAAGTGCTCGGCCCCATACCGTTGGCGTATGCAACATCGAATGGTCGAGTCGGCATTAGTGGTCTCAATCAAGAAGGGAGTTACCCTTTTACCCATGCCGTACTGCTTAAATATCATAGTGCTTAAAAAACACCATCAACAGATTTCAATCGATTGAAAGAGAGAGAAGAAGAAGAAGCAAACAGCTTTAAGAAATTATAAAATGAGAAAACAATGTCGTTTGTTTAAAGTGAGATTGGGTTTAATGGGTTCCAAAACTAGTTCTACAATTGGTTCCTAAACTGGTTCTTTAATCAGTTCCAGTTAAATGGTCCAGTCTTAGTTCTTACCATTGTAGAACCGGAACTGGAACACTTAAATTCGGTTCCTTAATTTTAGAACCGGAACCGACCCTAAATGAATCGGTTCCGATTCTTTACCCTAAAAAATAGATCGGTTCTAATCGGTTTCGGGTAGAACCGTAACCGATGCTCAGCCCTAGTCTTCTAGGTTATAGGAATTCGACCGAATTTCGAAACTAACGACCAAGAATATTTCATTTAAGAATAGTTTATAATAATAATAATATCAGAATGTTAGAAAAACCAGTGTCCCTCATCTGCATGATATGATCACGTACTCCTCTAACACTGGTGAGCCTTAAGGATGAAAACTTCATAATTAGGGTACTGGAAAGTGCTTTATCTGAAGTTTCAATCTGCTCATCAATGGCCGTCAGTAATGCGGCCGGGTCATTATCATATTGCATAGAGTAAACCACGTAAACCAGCATCGATCTTGGTCTTTATGAACGCCACACTGAGGCGATTAGATCACTATCATCGTTCATAGAGAGCAATTTCACATGGAGTGGTGATCTTCGATAATTGTCAATATCCATCCACCCCAAATGAAGAAGAATTTTCTCATTCATCAAAACATTATATCCCTAGACTTTGATGAGATCACGAAGGGTACAAGGAAATAGATTTTCTGGACCATTGATGAGATCAAGGAAAAGATGTTAAAGCGTAGTGATTCGTTGCGTCATATCCCTAGACTTTGTAATGATTTTGCCCATGAGATTGCAAAAATAGCCTTAAGGTTTCTTTGTCCTGTTCAGTGAAAGGATATTTTTCCTTCAAAAGTAAAATGTATTGTTGATTCTTTTCAGTAATGAAATTTATATTTGTTTCAAAAAAAAAAAAAAACATTATAGGTATCACCTTTTAACTCGAGAATGTTGCATTTAATGTCATAAATATTACAGGTTGTACAACTGTATAAATTTAAAAATAAATGCTTACATTATTAAAATTGAGACTAATTATTCAATATCATGTTTTACCAATGTAAATCATGTTTCATTAATATAAATTAAATGACATAAATTGCATGTGGGTTAAATTTTTAATACAAGCAAATTCATATATTGTTTTATGATAAAACTATTAAATTATATACTAATATTTAATTATTGTGGGTAAATTAAGAAAATAAATTGATATTTTATCCTAATTAATTATATATATAGTAAACATTCATGTGGGATAAAATTTATTATATTAAATATAATTAATCACTATTAATATCATTATTCTTTATGTAATCCCAAAAGGACTTAATATATAATTTTTCATAATTAAAGACGTTGTGGCTAATCTCTAATTAATTAAAATTATATGGTTCACTAGACATTAAATTTATGAGTTAAAATTATTCATACGAATCTCATGCAACAATATATAAATAAACAAAAACTTACGAATAAGTATGAATAAATTTCAAACTAGATATTACTCGTGCCTACGGCACGGTGTTACAGAATTTACAGAGAGATTAAGATTATGTTATTTAATCTATTTGTTAATTTTTAGAGATATTTTATAATGAAATGATTTTATTCTTTAATTTATTTGGTAGTTTTCATTTTCAATTTTTATAGAGATTCTATAATGAAATGACTTTTTATCAGCCGTTAGATTATAATGAAATAATCTGAACCACCAATTAAGCCACATAAAGATAATCTTTAGATACATTATCTCTCTTAATCTTAACCATCCGCTATACTATCTTTCCTTCCCCACCATTGTGCTTTATAATATATATATATATACTAGTTTTTGCTCGTGCCTACGGCACGATGTTACAGTATTTGCTCGTGCCTACGTGCCTACGGCACGGTGTTACAGAATTAAATGATTTTATTTTTTAATTAAATGATGCACGTGCCTACGGCACGGTGTTACAGTATTTGCCCGTGCCTACGGCACGGTGTTACAGAATTAAATGATTTTATTTTAACTTTCTATTTTTTAATTTGAAAATTTGAAAATTTTTGACACTTTCCATCAATCAATTCACTCTCTTTCCTCCAATTACCAATGAAATGATCTGGGCCGTCAATTAAGCCACATAAAGAGAGCCGTTGGATACACTCTCTTTCCTCCAACACCATTCTCCTTTATTATATAGATATTACGACCATTGTAGCTCAGTGGGCAAAATGTTAAAATTAGAAGCTGGGGTCGTGAGATTTTTTTTTTTTTTTAAGACAAACGACATGTCGTTTAAAATTCGAAGGAAACGACATGTCGTTTATTCCAAATGACACCAAAAATCATCCAGAAACAACATACGCTACCAACCAGTAGGGGTGTTCACGGATCGGGTCAGGTCGGGGTTTTTGTATTTTTTTAATGATCCGTTCGGGTCGAATCATTTGGGTCATTCGACTCGAAACCCGAAATTTGAGAAAGTGACCCGCGCGGGTCGGGTCAGAACAGGTCGGGTCAAAAACTGCGGTCGGGTCGGGTTGGGTCAATATAATATGCAGTGGAATATAATATATATAGTTTTAATGATACAATTTTGGCAAAGTCAGTGTGTAGTTGAAATGACAAAGTGTTTGATTAATTTATAAGTGGTCACATGTTCGATTCTCAATTTCTATAATCTGAAAATTTACTTTTTCACCCTTTACGTTATGCTGGGGCGCACAAATATTGAGTGACTTTTTTTATATATATCATTTACATCAGGTCGATCAGATGTAAATTCGCCTGAACCCGTGACCCGACCCGTAATTTCGGGTCTGGTTCAAAATGACCTGAAATTACATATTTTAAATTATAAACCCGACCGGATCGGGTCGGGTTGCGAGTCGGCCCGACCCTATAAACACCCCTACTAACCAGAAACGACATAACATTTATGCTACATTTGAAAAACCGACATGTCGTTTTATGCTCAAAAGCAAAAATGACATGTTAGTCATCTTCATCCTTTAGTCGGGTCTGTTTGACTCGTACTTGACCCAGTTGACCCATTTTCAAAACCCGAAGTTTTCAAAGTATTTTAGTACCAAATTCAACATCGAAACTTACAAAAATGCTAGAAAATCAATTTCCATGTGATTTTTAACATCCATTCTTTATATAAAAACACTCATAAAATTAAACTTAAATTTCAAAGAAATTTATGAATATTTTCAAGATTTTCAAATTTTACCCAAAATATCAAGGCGGAGATAAACATGCTCTAATACCAATTGTAAGACTTAATTTTATCTACCATTCATAAATAAACCGAATTGCATGAGATTAAAATGTGGAAAATTCAATGAAAGTTTACTAAACTCCCGCCATTGATGTTAATCTCTTGGGCTGTAAAGTTTATCAAGTTTTTGGCTCTTCTAAGCTTTCAAAGGATCCCACTGATGGTGTGTTTTCTTAAGAATGAAAATAGAGACTTCAAGTTTACAAATATATATATATAAAAGTGATAAAAATAATCATCATAAAATATATATATATTATATTTAAAAAATAATACATATTATATGTTATTTATGATTAGTTTTTATAAGCTCTTTGAACGTTTATAATTCTTCTATAATATTCTTTATGATTAGTTTTTATCACTTTTTTGTATGTTTATTATTCTTCTATAAATTTTAGGGGATTTATCAAAAAGATCAAGCGGAGAAAAAAAATTTAATTTAGTCCACCAATTTGAATTTGTTGAGAGTAGAAGAGTTATTTGAACTTTATCCAACAAAAACACACAAAGATGCCCTTGTCAAACTCCAAATTAAAAGTTAGTATTTTTTTTAAACTTTTAATTTCAAAACTAATTATCTCTCAAATTTAAAATATTTCATTAAAAATTACATATTATTCATCTACGAATCATAAAACTTTAATATTAGTACAATTATTGATATGTTTTAATGAATAACAAATATGGATAAAAAATGACTTATACATTTTAGGAAATTAATGATTTCAAACCATTCATTTTCAAATAATTATATATCTTTCATTCATACTGCATATCATAATCTATAAAATTCTACCTACACTTAATATTGATACATAGAACTTCCATCAATAAACTTCTTTCAAATTCAAACATATACAAGGTTGAAATTAGCCTAAAAATCTATGCTCACAAATCATTTTCAAACACTCATATCTCCTTCATCTGAATGCTATAACACTCCACCAGAAGCGGGATGCTACCGGTAGGAGACAGGTTCAACCCGTCCCTCTAAGCCTCAAAACTAATGAAAAATGGACATGACACACTCTAAAATGGACAACCTGGATCACAATCCAGCACCTAAAAGACCTGTACAAATATCAAATAGGCAAACATAACCTCTGGTCCAAACTCAAAATAATATAAATCATATCATCAATCTTCAGAGCTCCATGCCCAAATCAAATCATACAATTATATAATAGCATGCTTTGACCGATTATACATATAATTACAAATATATAATAGCATGCTTTGACCGATTATACATAGACAAATCTAATATGATTTCTAAACTATATGACCATTCCCAGGACTCTAGGTTGGGTGACTGCAGCCTGGGTGATCCGGCGTCTCGAGCATGAAATCCAAAGCTAAAGTGGTTGACCAATTAGGTTGTCAACTTGCAAAACTAACACACTAGTTTTGTGTAAGCTAGAAGCTCAGTAAGTAACCATGCTCAACAAAAACATACAAGTCAAATATATTCAAATATATTTCATATTCACATGCATGTACACTTTCAGAAAACTTAACTTATATTGATTTTCATATCTTTCACTTACTAGAAACACATACCAGAAAACACTTCCAACATTAACACATTTATGTACATTTATATCCAAACATATTATATGTCGCATAATCGTCAATAACATCATATGTGCCCCTCGAAATGCTCGAGAACACATGAATAAATCATAATCCTACATATGGTTGACTTATTGACCGGTGCGAAATCACACGCGTATAACGCAAGCGCACGTATCGTTCAAGTAGTATAAAAAGTATCGATCCCACGATGACTTAATACCTAAGCTATTAATTTTATGAGGCCAAATAATTACTAGTATCTAATGAATTGATTGTTTTGATTGGGATGGTGATTTACAAATTAAAAATTAAATCAAGTAAATAAAATTGCGCTAAAGTAGATTAAGGAAAATTCAAATTTATAAAAACTATCTAGAGTTGTGATTTCTTCCAATATCTAATTAAAGATGAAGTGGTTATTTTATGTTTGTGTAATATATCGGTTTACTAACCTGTAACACGAAATTATGCAAAAGCCTTTGTCGATGGTCAGATGCAAATACCCAGTATAACCAATTGAACCATATGTCTATGTCAACCAAATTACATGGATTCATTAAGATTAAGTTCCAATTGTGGTTACCCCTGCCCGACAGGTATATGTCTATCATATAAGGAAATCTATTATAGGGTTATCTACCCTCAAGGAAGATCGTGGGTTATTAAGTCTAAGGCTAAAACCTAAAATTCTTTTGTCAAGTTTATTTTAGATTTACCAGATCAATCTTATTAATGTCCAGTTAACAAGACGCATTAAGCTTAAGACTTAATAAGTAAACCTTTAAATTACCCAAATTATAAAATAACCCATTATAAACCGGTGATATTGGAATTCATCACAACCCTAGATAATTAACTTAGTTATGACACATAACTAGGGCGAGTAGAGAAACTTAAAAAATAAAAGACATAAAGTAAAATGCTGAAAAGTAAATAAAGAAAATTACAATAAAAGAAAATGCTAGGGCTAGAAGATCTACTTTTATCACTACTATTTTAGATATCCCTTAATATAATATATTAACTTGTGTGATATTACCAACCAGTCATATAGGCGGTAACCTCATTAAGTCAAATTACGTCCATAAACCAGCCATATAGGCGGAAATTACCAATCGACCAACCAGGCGGTATCCATGTTTAGTCAGATTAAAACAAGTTTATAAATGATTACCAACCGACCAATATAATGGTATCCTTGTTAAGTCAAATTTTAAATAGTGAATATATTATAATTAAGGGAGATTAATCTAAATAGCAGTAATAAAAGTTTTTACCTTTCACCATAGCAGGGGGAAGTTACCTCCTCATGTTGAATAGTAAAAATTGAAAAAGTAAAGAAAATAAATTATTATTATAGAAAGTAATTAAAATTAATTACAAAGCTGAAATTAAAATAAACTAGATATAAAACTCCCTATTTACATCAGAGAATTCAGAGAGGAAGGTACATCTGAAATCAGAAAATTGAGCTGAATTTATAGGCCTTGGTAAGGTGTGCGCGTCGCGACGTGCCACGTGTCGTACTCTAGTTGGCTGCTTTAGATTCTTATCGATGATGTGGCGATGTGGATAATTGACTCAATAATTATGCTGACGTGGCGATGACACGTGGCACGCTGTGATTGGCTGATGATGACGTGGCGGTGATGTGGCAAAGTTGACTCGGTCTTCTGCTGACGTGGACGATGATGTGTCAGACACGCGGGATGACACGTGTCAACACGTGGTGATGGTGATTGTCGGCACCATATGATGATGACACATAGCATGGCGCACGTTAGCAGATGGGTTGTGATGTTGACACGTGGCACGGCACACGTTAGCAAGTCAAACTTTTCAGATTCTGACACGTGTCCCTCGGCGCATGTTAGCAGCTCATGGCGTATGTTAGGCGTCGCGACGCACAAAATTACCAAATTGTCCTTTTATCATTTTTCACTGTTTTGGCCCAAAATCACCTCCTGAATGTCCTGAAACTTTATTTATCTACAAAATAACACAAAACACATCAAAATATTCACAAAACTCAAGAAACTATATAAAATATTAGGTCAAATGAGTGGGAAAAAGTGATATATTTACCACTCATCACTTATGCAATGCGAATCATCAACAAATATCCATACACATATACATATATATAACATACACAAACTCTGATATGAGCTAATTACATACATCATCCACTTCAAAAGGGGATAAGCAATCTCAATCAATCCATCCATCTACTATTTTCAAACATAGATTCCATACAATCATTCATATACATCATCAAACGAAGAACATAAAACAGTTTCTTTAAAATCATTTTGAAAACTCATTATAAAACTCTTTTGTTGTAAACAAAATCAATTGAAAATCACATTTCTCACAAATTCTTATCAAGTATCTAAGACCAACTCAACTAGACGAAATATAACAAGCATCCAGTACCAACTCAACTGGACGAAATATGACAACCATTCAGTACCAACTCAACCCGAAGAAATATAACAAGCATCAAGTACCAACTCAACTGGACGAAATATGACTAGTGTCCAAGGTCTGAATCGCACGCTCAGACCGGACAATGAATGAAACAAGCTCAAGTCGACAAAGGATCTCGAGTCAGTTCACTACATTTGGACAAAGCCCTATGATTACACCCAAAAAGTACTTACGGTTATTGCAGTATAGTTGAGGTGTCGATTCCTCAGAGAGATATTACGAAATAACTGAATCACTTAGTACGAACGTCAGTGATCGATGAAATCACTCACGTAACGCAAGCGCATGTATCACTAAAGTGGTATAAAATGTATCGATCCCACGAAGACTTAATACCTAAGCTATTAATTTATGAAGCCAAATATTTACGAGTATCTAATAGATTAGTTGTTGATTGTATGGTGATTTTGAACTAAAACAAGTAAATAAAACAGCCTGAGTGTAACTCAAAGGAAAATTCAATATTATAAAACTATCTAGGGTTGTGAATCCTTTCAATATCCTTTAAAGATGAAGTGGTTAT
The DNA here is from genome assembly GCA_019454045.1 of Zanthoxylum bungeanum. Classification (NCBI taxonomy): domain Eukaryota; kingdom Viridiplantae; phylum Streptophyta; class Magnoliopsida; order Sapindales; family Rutaceae; genus Zanthoxylum; species Zanthoxylum bungeanum. The sequence goes on along the minus strand of SKCR01026663.1, from coordinate 191,483 downwards.
CTCACATTTGTGCAATATATTGATTTATTTGCCTGGAACACGAAATTATGCAAAAACCTCTTTCGATGGTCAGATGCAAATACCCATTGTAACCCAATTAATCATATTCCTATGTTAACTAAGTTATCTGAATTCATTAAGATTAAATTTAAATTATGGCTACCCCCTCTCGACAGGTATATTCCTATCATGTAAGGAAATTTATTAAGGGTTATCTATCCTTAAAGAAGATCGTGAGCTATTAAGTCTAATGCTGAAACCTAAAATCCATTTTCCAAGTTCATTTTAAGTTTACCAAATCAATTTTATTAATGGCCAGTTAACAAGAAGCATTAAGCTTAAGGCTCAATAAATAAACATTTATATTACCCAAAACGTAAAATAACCCCTTATAAACCGGTGATATTGGAATTCATCACAACCCCAGATATGGTATGTAGTTACAACACATATCTAGGACTAGTAAAAACGTAAATAAATTAAATGACATAAAGTAAAGCTTGGAAATTAAAAAGGTAAATAAAACAATAAAGAAAATGCTGGGGGTTAGAGAATCCATTTTTATTACTTCTATTTTAGATATCTCCCTTATTATAATATATAAACTTTGCATGACATTACCAACCGACCATGTAGGCGGTATCCTGATTAAGTCATATTTATGATTAATTCCAACCGACCATAAATGCGGTATCCAATTTATTCAGGTTAAAATCAATTTAATTAAGTCCAACCAACCATAAAGGCAGCATCCCATTAAGTCAGGTTTTAAATAGTTTATATTTTATAATTAAGGGAGATCAATCTAAATATTAGTAATAAAAGCTTTATCCTTCACCCCAGCAGAGGGGAGTTACCTCCTCATACTGAAAAGTAAAATAAAGATTGAAAAGTCAAATAAATAAAGAAATATTGCGTAAAATAAAAAATTAAATATGGAAAGCTGTAAACAAACAAGATACAATCTTCTTAGTATTCTTAAGGAAATTCCCAGAAGAAATTATGAATTTTCCTTCTGATTTCAGCTTGAATTTATAGGTAAAATTATGCCCCGCGTGTCGTGACGCAAAATCATTGTGCGTCGCGACGCGCCGTTGATTCGACGAGATCTTGACACGTATCTGTCGGTAAAATAAATGGCTTGGCATCGTGACGCATAATGCCTTGCGTGTCCCGACGCTGACATCAGCAAAGACGTGGATTGTCGGTAGCATGGGATGATGACACGTGTCCGGTGCATGTTGGTAAAATTGTTATGATGTTGACACGTGACAGACGCATGTTAGCAAGTGCGCATGATAGCAAGTTTCTCAGATTTTGACACGTGTCTGGTGCACGTTAGTGGCACATGATATTAGTCGACACATTTTAGCAGGAAATTTATATTTTTTTCCCTTTTTGTCCGTTTTTCGATGTTTTGGCCCTAATTTGATTCCAAAGAGTCCTGTCATTTTATTTATCTACAAAATAACACAAAACACATCAAAATATTCACAAAACTCAAGAAACTATATAAAATATTAAGTAAAAGGGACGGTAAATATTGATATATTTACCGCTTAATAATCAGCAATAACTTAATTAAGAAAATGATTGAATTGGCTGTTTAGATTAAAGATTATGAAAAACACGTAGGAATTATCAATAGAAAGAGGCAGCAAAGCGTCAGAAATCCCTCTTGTATCAAGTCCTTATATTCAGTAGTTGATTCCTTTTATTACTTAATTGAGGGTTTCACTTCCCAAACCAACAATCGAAAGATATTTCAATTTAAAACACATTAAATTTTAAGATAATCGATGAATTATTTTCTCTATGTTAACATCACACTATGTTATCTCTAGGCTGTGGTGTTTGAGTGGGCTGTTGAGACTCATGTTTCCAACTGAGGTTTGGGTGGTTCTGCCAACTAGGATTATACGTGTCTAAATAAGGTGTATAAGACTTCTTGTACATTCCTAAGGTATATCATTGTTCCTCATATGTTTCCCTTATCTCACCATATAAAAGACATTCTTGGGCCATACGATCACTATCTTTACACACAAAACATACCCCTTAAGGTTCTAGCTGGGCTACCACATGTATAGTCTTGCTATCTTTGGCTTTTAAAGCTCATATCTTTCTAATCAATAGCTCAAAATGTGCTCTAAGATTATCATATTCCCTAAAGTGGTGTATGCCCCTGCCAGAAGGGGTGGAACGTGTCCTATCAGTGCTATCCAAGGCATTAGGTTCAGTCCAAGTGTGAGAATTTTCAACTATGTCATTTAAGTACTGGAGTGCCTCGTCAGGGTCATTTCATACAAACTCACCATTGCACATTGTCTCAACGAATTGGCGCTATCTAGAGGTTAGACCATCATAAAAGTAACTCACTAAGCGCCAACTCTCATACCCATGGTGAGGACAACTAGCTAGCATCTCCTTAAACCTCTCCCAAGTTTGATAAAATGGTTTCACTGTCTTTCTGAGAGAAAGTAGAAATCTGTCTTTTCAAAGCATTAGTCTTATCGTGTGGGAAGTATTTATTGAGAAATGCATGTGTCATCTCACCCCATGATCCTATTGAACGAGGTCTCAAAGAATACAACCAGCTTTTAGCTATATCTTTAAGGGCGAAAGGGAAGAACTTAAGTCTAGTTGTGTATGTAGTCCCAAATTGGTCATGGAAGGTTGCTACAACCTCTTCAAACTCCCTAATATGCACATAAAGGTTCTCATTCTCCAAACCATGAAAGGTTGAGAGATACTGTATCATTCCAAGTTTAAAGTCTATATGAAGTGCATTAGGAGGAAACATTATGCATGATGGTGTAGATGTGCGAGTGGGGTGGAGATACTCCTCAAGAGACCTAATGGGTGGCCTCTCGTAATCAATCATGTAGTGTGTGCTAGATGTAGATGGTGTGGCAAAAAGGTTATCAAACAGACTATCTGAATCGAAAATTCCTCTTCAATTCTAACAAATCTACCAAACCAATCCCTAAGTCTAGGAATGCACTCAAACAAAAATAAAAATAAGAAATAGAAATAAAAGAATTAAAGCTAAAAATTAAAATTTAAACTAAAGCTAAAACTGAAATAAAATAAAGAAATAAAAATTAAAGATGGAACGAAGTTACCACTTTGCTGTTGACCAAGCAAACCTGCTCCTTTTGATCGTACACCGTCTCCCCGGCAACGGTGCCAAAATTTGATTATGCCCAAAAAGTATTTGCGGTTATCGCAGGATAGTTGGGGTGTCGATTCCTCAGAGAGATGGTTATGAAAGAACTGAATCACTTAGTACGAACATCAACAATAACTTAATTAAAGAAAATGATTGAATTGGCAGTTTAGATTAAAGATTATGAAAAACACGTAGGAATTATCAATAGAAAGAGGCAGCAAAGCGTCAGAAATCCCTCTTGTATCAAGTCCTTATATTCAGTAGTTGATTCATTTTATTACTTAATTGAGGGTTTCACTTCCCAAACCAACAATCGAAAGATATTTCAATTTAAAACACATTAAATTTTAAGATAATCGATGAATTATTTTCTCTATGTTAACATCACACTATGTTATCATTATGACCTATCTAACGTCGACAATATACCCACAGACAATACTACAACATAAGATTAACTCATAAAATAATAATACCAGTTACAACTAGGTTCCCCAATCACACATAGAAAAAACATGACTATTCCTATATGAAAATTAGTAAAACACAATCTCTGTATTATAAATCAAAAGATAATAGAGAATAACAAAACATCAATTGTATTAAACGTTGAAGATCATTCAGGAATCAAAAAACATGAATATAAGAAGTTAAGTACAAGAGTTCATCCATAGCTTTGCCTAGGAGATTAGTTCTCCCTAGAAAAGAAAGACATAGCTTGAAGGGATCGGAGGGACATCCTGTCTGGCCTGAAGCCTCATTGTTCTTCTCTCTCAAATATGTGATTTCAACTATTTTTTGTGTATTTCTTCTCCTTTTTAGGGTTTTGGACAAGCTTGGATATATATAGGGAAGTCCCGGAGTCCTTGTACATGTAAAACACGACTAAATTAAGTTTCTGGGCATCTGTCGGGGCACCGCGGTGTCGAAAAGTGGCATTGCGGCGCCTAGCTCTTGGTAAAACTCTATTGAGGCAAGCTGAAGACGCGTCGCGACGTCAGAAAGTGGGCATCGCGATGCACGACATAAATTCTGGTTGCTGTTTTACGCATTTTTCGCTCTTTCCGCGTGCTTCTGATGCGTCTGTAAGGTCCCAAAACACGTACAATTGCTCCAAGATCCATGTTCCATTGCGTCCTAATAACAAAACATAAAATAAACTACAATTAAGATTAAATATTCAATAATAAAGCTGAACTAGTGATGTTCAAAGTATATTTTCATGCACTTATCACCCTATATAAGCGTCACTGTGGATTCGAGAAATCATAAAACCAACAAAATATAGTATAAGCGTCGTGGAAGAAACATATCATGTCATGTCATAAATGAAATCAGAGATATCTCTTTCAAAATGTAATTCTTTTAAAATCATTATTTCTCTAAAACACTATGTGTATCTTAGTCAAAGACAAATCTTTTGAAAACGAGAATGGAAATCGAATACATATCATTCAAAATAATTCTCTTATAAACACATTTTTCAAACACTTATCAAGCGTCCACTGTCTGAATCACGCGTCCTGACTGGATAGTGTACGAACATGACCATATCGACAGAGTAGCAGGTCAACCATTTTCTAATCGTCAGGACCCCATAACAAGCATCCCGACGGAAACATAATCATAGGTCCAAGTTGGTGGCCATCAAATAGTTCTTCTGCAAAAAGATTATATTGGGTCAGTATATAAAGAAAAAGCTAATAAATGAAAGGATCGAGATAAAGATTTTTTTTACCTTCTGAAGGAAGGTGACAAATTTGTTAATGGCCTATTCGGGTGAGATATTTTTGAAGAAAATGGCATCTTCGAATGACATCACTTTGGCTATGTGGTTGATGGTCGGGATGAGGTGGCCCATTGTGGACTCAAGGTGTCAGGATAGGCGATTTCCTGTTGGCAGGGTTCGTTGGGCCTTCCCGCATGATTTTGTAGTTCGCCTATATAGGGTTCGCTCATCTAAGTTCTGCTCAGTTGTATCACTACCGACTTGGTATGGTTGCCTTTTATGTCGCCTTGAGGGATGGGGTGATGGTGTAGTGGTTTTTTGCCTTGGTGGTGGTGTAGTGGTTTGTTGCCTTAGTAGTAGTGGTGATGGTGGTAGTGGTGAGTTGGGGTCGGATAGAGCTCGATCCACCCCGTGCTTGTCGTTTGCTTGAGCCAAAAACATAAAAGAGGTTGATCATTTTTCGGCCATTGTTGTACACGAAAGAAAATGCAAGTTAGAACGTAACAAAAGCAAATCGGGTCGGCAAAAAATAGAAATTAGTAGAAGCTATAAATAAAGCGCAAATAAGGTTAGTAATTACTAGGCTTTCTACCAGATGGATGAGGGTTGCCCAATATAAGACCCGCCCCCAGCTAAGGAGGAACTGTTGACTAGGTCTAAGTAATGACCTGCATATTGGCCGGCCACCTTTATCATCATCCTTGTTTGGTGATGCACATTGTGTTGGGGTTTTAAGGGGGAATATCAGTAACGCTGCGGAATAGTGGAAAATCAAAATTTTTCGATTTCAAAATTTTTCTCGAATCAATTAAATAAACTTATTTATTTAATTATCCAATTATCAATTCTGAAAAATTACACAAGAGATCAAATTTCTTGGTAATTACCGAATTGCCCCAAAACTTTGTAAATTGATTATTTTAGACCAAAAATTATCAAATATAATTTTGGATGATTCTAAATCATTTCTAAAATGTTTTTCAACACATCTAATGCATCAAAATCAGATTTCACACAAATCCCCAATTTTTCTAAAATTGCCGAGAGACCCACAAATTTCCAATTAATTACGATTTGGTCCTTTTTGTTCAAAACAAGCGAAGATCAAATCCAATCAACCTAAAATTTTACATGCATCATATTCATACCATAATACATCACATATATGAAAAGCCCCAAATTTGGAGTGGGTTATGAACCCTAATTTTTCAATTTCATCAAATTGTCCAATTTCACCAAATTTACAAAATCCAACACTTTAATCCATTCAATACTTCACCAATCAAGTCTCACCACTTTGAAATAACTCTAGAACAATTCTAGGTCACCAAGGAGTGGCTTACTAACTCTAAAATGGCAACTTTGATTTTCAAATAATCAAAAGTAAGCCTTTGAAACCATTTCAAGGCTACTTACATACACACATCTTTCATTCAAGTTCACAACAATTAAAACACAAACTATAAGTAGAGAGACAACATCAAATCAACACAAGATGAAGCTAAGCATTTTAGAAATATTTTTCATGTTGGAAGATTTGAAAGAAAACTTACAAAACCTTAAGATTTCCAAGTTTTTCATTCTTTTCTTCAAACTTTTCTCTCAACTACTTTTGTGTTTCATTTTGTGACTTATGAATCCTTAAACCCTAAAAATGAAACAAAACAATATATACTCACCCAAATCAAGCCCTTGGCCGAAATTGTAGTAAGAAAAAATATCTAGATAATTTTCATTTGTTTCATTTAAAGCTTACTTTAATCAACTTGCAATTTGATCATTACATCTTTAATGAAAATTCAACAAGACAACAAAAGCAACTTAAAAATATAACAATTATATTTATATAGGTATATGGCCGAAAATTGATAAAAAAATAAAGGAAAAAATATTTCAATTTTAACAATTTAAAATAAATATTCAAGGAAGTCAAATCCAATTTGACTACCATTTCCTTTACTTTAAAGTCAATAATAAACACTTATAATCATTTCCTAACTTTATCATTTGGTGAGATATTTATATTTTAATTATATTAATCATTTAACAATTAAATAATTAATTAATTAATTAAATACAAATATCTCAAATACATGTATTATATTTGCTTTAAATATCTCAAATACATATATTAATGATATATGTCAAATACCTTTATTTGACAATTTATTAATGTGTATTTAATAATATCATATATTAAATACAAACACACATTAATTAGGAAACGACGGTTCGGCCCGTTCGCATTTATATTTTGTTTAACGTTTAAACGATTTATAAATCATCATCATTATTCATCAAATTTACCCTAGTGCTCTACGAGTATATTTCATTTGTGAGACTCTCTAGATTCAGGTATATCCGTCACAAAATCCAATTTCGTGTCCATAATTTACCCACCCGTAAATTATGACGACCACTGATAAACTAGCTGAATCATACAGGTCGAGGTCATTGCATATGTATAATCCCTCCGTCACAGGTATCCAGATAATACCAGAGATATAGATGTAAATGTCAAATCTCTATAGGTATTATCCCGTCGACGTATCTATTAGCAATCTCTAAATAACATTCAGAACTTACTTCCGAAGTATACTGTGGCCACAAATTTAACAGACTGCTAATCATATATGGACTACTTATGCTCTGTACACAGAACTGACGGATCCTATCTTGATACACACAGGATATCCTGAGGATCGGTCCACACCCAACGAACAGGCGGAGGTATGATCTAAATAGATCGGTGACGTGACTGCCATCTAAGTGTGGAGGATGTCTCATACATCCACAGTGGTATCTCAAGTTGAAGGACCACTATGCTACTCAACCTGAGAAGATTCTTATTGACGTTGGTGTACCATCCATTAAGAATCTTCGGTGAGTCGTTCAGTGTTTATCCACTATAAACACCTACACGTCTATATGAGTCTCCCTATACTCATGGTTCATTGGGATAAACCATCGGACCAAGTCTCGATATATGAAATGTACTAGTCTCAACAGATTTGACTAACCGACCCGTGTTAGTGAATCTTGACCAGGAACTATATTTGATAATATACATTTAGCAGTAATACTTCCCAATGTCAATTACAAACTAGCTTTGTAACTGTGTACTGCATTATATATTATCGAGTCTTTGTCTAATATATACATATCACTAAACAACATTTAGTTTCAATCTAATCGTAATCAGATCGAATACGTATATAAAAATAAGAGGTGCAACCATAAATAAGTAATATTATGGAAAAAGGGATGTTCGTATTCATGAATCAGACTAAAATACGGTCCGGATTGGCGCTCTGAGCACCAACCCCAACAATTTCTCCCACTTGTTCTAGTGCCAATCCACGGTATCATATACACATCTCAATATGTATCGTATACTCATGGCTCTCAAAAGCTCACCTAGCACTTAAGAGGTAGGCAACAAAAAGTAGGTCCACTATTACATATTGAGTTTGTCAAACAAACTTCATCGTTTCCCACAGTCAGCATCATTCATATTTTGTAGAATCTAAATTATACATTAATATGACTCTGATGCTACATCATTATTGTGCTACAACTACTGAGTTGTCCAATATTTAGGGATCAAATCCAAAATACTATGAAGACAACCGCAAGCACAACAACAATACAAAACTTCTAATTTAAAGGTCACTACGCAACTTCATAAGTCAATACTTCTAAGTTGCATCTAATTCCACTAAATAGTAGAATCTTTCGTGACACTCCCACTGCATCTTTTGTGACTCTTTATGACGTAGACTGTCTAACATCATAATTAGTCTCAAAACTAATATGACCCTATTGGTTGCAGAATGTATTCTCCATGAATTAGAAACTCGTTCTTAATATCTCAAAGATCATAAAGAACGTGTTTCAAGATCCATCCTATGGTCTATAGCATCTCTCTAAAAATATGTTTTGAACTCTTGAGTTGTGTATTAACCTACCCTTTAGGGTTGGTTTTGGACGTGCTTATGTATTTATAGGGAAGTCCTGGAGTCATTATGCATGTAGAATACTGAATTTTGATGTTTTAGGAAGCCTACAGCAGGGTCGCGAAGCCAGAATTGGTGTCGCGGTGCCCATCTCTCGGGAATAATATATATGCCATCTTGTCTGGGCGCTGCGACGCTACAATGGGCGTTACGACGCCGGAACAAATTTCAAGATGAGTCATTTTTACGTATTTAGCCTTCCTGCGTGCTTCTGATGAGTCCGTAAGTTCCCAAAACAAGTCCATTTGCCCCAAGATCCATGTTTCAATGCTTCCTATCAATAAAACATAAAAGAAACCACAAAATACATTAAATGACATGAAACCTAATAAAATAGTAAGATAAGAATACCTGAATATGTGGGTATAAACCACACTTATCAAACACCCTCAAACTTAGGATTTTGCTAGTCTCGAGCAAAAGAATGAATAAAAACTAAATAAAAATAACCAAACAAAAATAACAAAATTAACTATGCCATTTTCGTAGGGATCACGATTGCATTTAGCGTATGCAACAAGCCTTTAAACCCCTATGCGGCCCCAGTGCACGAATTATAGTCTCGTGAGGGCTTACATCGACGACACCCACAAACGTCATTAACACAGATGCAATCATGCAAAAATAAAATAAAATAAAATAAAATAGTCCCAATAATTACACATAATATTGTCCTCAAAGATTGCCTATCAATGAAATCAGAGAACCTTCAAAGTAGTCAATGCAACTTAAATCCAAGTTCTTGAATAAAATCATCTAAGCCACACTCACAGTGTGTGTGTGTGTGCAAAGGTTCGGTCATATCTTGACTCAAGCCAACTCGATGATTTCGTCTCAAAAATTAAGATCCAATGGGTCAAACCAACCTAGATATCTCAAAAGTACTATGTAATTATCTTTCTTTGCTCAATATATTTTTTTCTTTCATTTTTTCATTTTTTTTCAACACACCTACTGTTTAAGGTAGTTTTTTCTCCTGTGGTGGTCCTAACACTCGCCCATGGGTAGCTTCACGCTTATCGGTTATAGATGGTTTAACTTCTTCTTTTTTCTTTCTTCTCACTTGCTTTCATTCTTTTTCAATCAATGTTTTCTTTTTTTTAATCTTACCATACATCATAACACTAGCAAATCAAGATAGTTATCTAAGCAAACAGTCATTCATCTGCAAGCAATTTCTTCAACTAGTCCCTTTGCCAACTACATAGGTTCTTACTGCTAAAAAACTTATTATTAAGTGTTTACGAGTCTAACCTAGATCACATACTCAAGGCATCAGATAAATTAAATTGGACACTTATTGTTTCTAAGATTTCATCATAAAGCAAACAAAATTCATCATTAGACTTATGTTTTACTACCAATGACATAAAAAATTAATTTTTTAAAAATAAATAGTAGGAACTATCACTACATGCACACACCCCCAAACTTAAAACTTGCATTGTCCTCAATTTAAGATAAACATAGAGAAACAAGAGTGATGTACAACATTACCGTGCATGGAGTTGATCAGGCTTCTGCAGCTCAAAATTTGATTACGCGGGTTGTGTGGGTCGTGCTACCTGCATAAATAACATGCAAAGTAATAAACAAATAAATAACATAATAAAATAAAGTAAAGTAAAGTAAAGAAAATAAAAATAAACAAATGCAAATGCAAGGGTTGCCTCCCCGCTAGCGCTAAATTTAACATCTTCAGCCAGACGCAACCACCCAAGTGGTCATGGTGGCTTCAATGTCGTGGACCGAGTAGTCTCATGTGCTTTCTTATTTGGTATCCACCAGTTGTTATGACATGAAAAAGATAACTTGGCAGGCTGTGGCAGTTTATCCATGGATGGTCCCCCAGGGTCTGTATATTTTCCCCTAGCTTGAAATTTTGGACTGCACATTCGGTAAAATTGGCTCGACCATTTTTTGAGCTTCACAGGGACCATCTTCAGGTGAGCACTGATTTTTCTTTTCCTCTTTTTTGTGACGCTTTGGGATCATTTCCAGTTTTGGCTGTGGGGGATCTTTATTTATGCACGGCTGCACTATGCTCGTAGGTTGCTGGAATACTGATTCGCCCTGCGTGTTTAAAACTCCCATTTCTACAATATCTACCCTATGACATTCTTCATCACCATGAGGACTCGACATGACTTTGAAAACACTGAAGGTGACTTCTTCATCTTGAACTCTCATTGTCAGTTCACCTTTATGCACATCAATGACCGCTCTGTCAGTTGCCAAGAAAGGTCTCCCAATGATGATTGAGACCTCATGATTCTCCTTTATATCAAGGATAAGGAAGTCAGCAGGAAAATAGAACTTATCCACCTTAACCAACACATCCTCTACTATTCCTCTCGGGTAGGTAAGAGATTTATCTGCTAGTTGTAATGTGACTGTGGTTGGTTTTGCCTCACCTATGCCCAACTGTTTGTAGATGGATAAAGGCATGAGATTTATACTTGCACCCAAATCGTATAGCGCCTTACCAAAATATCTATTCCCAATAGTGCACGGTATGGTAAAGCTGTCAGGATCTTTCAGCTTCAGAGGGAGCTTCTTCTGTATGAAAGCACTACACTCCTCTTAGAGTGCTACTGTTTCAAAATCTGCCAGCTTCCTCTTCTTGGACATTATCTCATTCATAAAATTCACATAATTTGGCATTTTTTCCAAAGCATCTTCGAAGGGAATGTTGATATGGATCTTTTTAAGATATCTAGAAATTTAGCAAATTGAGCATCCAATTTCTTCCTTTGAAAGCGCTGAGGGTATGACAAAGGTGTCTTTGGGATGAGTGGTGGCTTATATGGAGGAACTACCGCACTGTTCTCTTCTTCTGTTACTGTTTCCTCTTGAATTGCTTCTTCTTCGCCTTGACTGCCTTAGTCCTGAGAGGTATCTTTGGTCTCTTTTCCGCTCCTGAGGGTTATGGCTTGGCACTGCTCTTTGTGTTGACTTCAGTATTACTAGGAAATACCCATTTCTGTTGATTGGCCATGGAAGAAGTAATCTGCACTTCTAAGGACTTCATCATTGCCTGATAAGTGAAAAATATATCAATATTTATCGCCCCTTTTACTTAATATTTTGTATAGTTTCATGGTATTGTGAATATTTTGATGTGTTTTATGTTATTTTGTAGATAAATAAAATATCGGGACTCGCTGGAATCAAATCGGGCTAAAATGGTGAAAACAAATGAAAAAAGGTAAAATGAGAATTTTACTTCTCGGGCGTCGCGACGCGCAAGCGTCATCACATGTGTCAACACTGCATCATCACTGCATCATCATGACATCATCACAATTATTGAATTGCCAACACTTGTACAATATTGTAGCACGTGTCGCGACGCGAAACACTTTGCGCGTCGCGACTGTTGGACAATTATGACCTATAGCATCACTTTTTGTACATAACATGGTGTTGTTGTACAAATTAACTATGTGACAAAGGAAATTGCTCTTTTATCATTTGTAATTGGATTACCAAGATATATAAATGATAAAAGTCCATATGATTAGTACCAGATTAATAAGATATGAGACAGTATTAATCCATTAAGGTTTAATCATTAAACATCCCTAGTCGTAGTATTATCGAGACTGGACATCGATAATGTGGAATAGACTAGTATTGCACTTGTGCGCGTTGTGGGAGCATAACGACATAATTCTCATATATTTAAGTATTGGATACTTATGCAAGTGTGATATGAGGTTGTCTTTACCGATGGTACGGAAACAGCATCGCTCTGGATAGACCCCTCAGAATCCCATTGGTAGTATGACTATGTGTCGATGGGAGTCTGAATCAGGGTAGGTGTATTTGGTCTTAACCTGAGACTTGCATCGCTAATAATTTATTTACCGCGCCTTATTATGCTTTTAGAATGCATGCTTAAGGGTGTATGATGACCTAATCAAAGATAATTAATTGGTTGCCAATTACGCGAAAATATTAAATGTTTTCCTTCCATTGAGTGATTCTCTCTCAAGATCCAAGATTGACACTAGTTTGTTAGCCAAAGTCAAGACCTTTGTCCATCGCAGATGTGTTTGAATCATGAAAGATTTGTTCCATATCGCATGTCTTGTCCAAGTTGTGATTTGTTGGCCAAAGTCAAGATCACTTCTTGTCCATCGACATCGATTACGAAGCTTTCCAAAGTCAATGGGTCACGCTTAACTAGAATCATTAAGCTTGTTGAGCCAAAGCCAAGGCTTAGTTGATTTAAAGGAAAAAGGTTAGGGAATATATTGGATATATTGGCATATATTGGATATATGTTTCGGACTTGGATGTCCACATACTGGATCTGGAAATTGGATGGGATCCAATTGATCTTAGAAGATCTACCTAGTTAAGTTTCATACAATTTGTTGGCCAAAGTCAAGGTTGTGTGATATTTAACAGGATCCTAGCCCACTAGGAAACTAGGTTTCCCGAGTACGCAACAGAGGGTTAGAGGCTCGTCGAAAAATAGTGGGAGGCAAGTATTAAATTTGCAATTTCGTTTAGATACTTGCCAAAACGCGCTCATTTCATTTTTCGTCATTATTTGTATATATATTAGTTGGACTAATATTTAATTGTTGTTTTAAATTAAACAGTTGGACTGTATTCAAACTACTTCATTTATAATTGATTATATAATTGGATTACAGTAATCAATAAATTTGAATTTAACCAATCAAATAATAGTTGATTATATAGGTAGACTATAGTAATCTTTATATTTAATTGTACCCGAAATCGTTGATTGGATAGTTGGACTATTGGAATCAAGATAACTGAAAGATTATCGTTTAAATCATAATCCTGGGTGAAAATATCTTTAAGCGACTTCAATTTCCAGATTGGGAATAGAACCTCAGGATAGTCCTAGGAACTGAGAAGTTATTCTATTTGATAGAGTGACATCTCGGGCCTGAGCCCGGAGTTGAGCAAATAGTGGAGCATGAGTTTTGGAAAACTCATGGTGATGATAACTTTAGTGCTCAATCCGTTATGCTTAATGCAATGACACTTTAATTTTGTCGTCAAAACTAAGGATTAGATCCTTATACCATGATGTTGAAATTAAAGGATCTTCATAGATCTATTCTTAGATCTTAGAAGTAAGAATTGCAAAAGAAGCTCTTTCACTCGCGTATGTCAGATGGTACATCTATCGAGCACTAGGTGTCGCAGATGATTGCTGACATTGATCAGCCATGTTAGCTGGGCATTACCTACTGTAGGACACAGAACCTGGGCGACGCCGTTCCTAGGCTCGCGGCCTAGTTGGGAAGGATTACATAACATGGAGTCGCCACCCGGTGTGAACCGGGACAAAGATTTAAGGCCGCACTCACCCCTCGCAAGGGAAGACCTCAAACCGTTGGGTTCAGAATGGTCCCTTACTTATGTCACTTGTAATGAAAGGATTCATGTAATAATTTAACTAAGCTTAAGTAACACTTATTTCCAATAGTATCATGCTTCTAAATTCTCATGTGTGAAATAAAAGTGCGTCTAAATATACATATATTTCACATATATCTTACATTTTAATTTGCATGCTTAACATATATCAAGATAGCAACTAACATACAACTTTACTTGCATATCACATTCAGGGAAAAAAAAAACAAGCACACATATTAACCATACAAGCACACATATGGGCACTTTTCAAGTGGTACGTGGAATTGTGGCCCAAGTACAGACCGCATTACCGTCCATTCGGAATCGGCTACGGAATTTACGTCTGGGTTTCCATCCGATATACCGCGAGAAATAATGCTCAAATGTTATCATGACTTAAGCATACGAATTGTGACACCTTTGCGTAAGAAAGATCAACTAATAGGCAATTATGCATGAATATAATAAGACAGACTCAGTTCAGTGTGTGTGCGTTCGTGTAGCGTTCGTAAACGCGTTCGAACGGAAATGAAACAGAATGCTCACGTTCGAGTAGCGTTCGTAAACGCGTTCGAACGGAAATGAAACAGAATGCTCACGTTCGAGTAGCGTTCGTAAACGCGTTCGAACGGAGACGAGACAGAATGCTCACGTTCGAGTAGCGTTCGTAAACGTGTTCGAACGGAGATGAGACAGAAAGCTCACGTTCGTATGGCGTTTGTTAACGCGTTCGAACGGATACGAGACCTGACACATAATAAGGCAAAAACACATGCGCGTTCGGGTTGCGTTCGTGAACGCGTTCGAACGGACACGGACCTGATGCAATACATAAACAGAAAATAAAAGGGCGCGGCGAAGCACTGCCGTAAAGGTGACCTTTTGGGGCTATTGATCTCTCAAAGAGAGACCTTTAGACCAACATGCTAAGCCCATGCGCGTCATATCACACATGCAAGAATAGAACCAATCATATCAACCAAGTATGCCCGATTGGAACGCATCTTACATCCAATCCGAACACACGTCAACCGGCGCGGCAAAGCATCGTGGTAAAGGGCTTTTAGCCCCTCCCCATAGGGGATCTCACAACACACTTACTAAGCCCATGCGCTCGATTGACTTATACATACGAAAATAAAGATAATAATATCAAACTAAGTATGCTCGATTGAACGTATCTTGCGTCCAACCGAACATACATCCAACCGGCGCGGCGAAGTAGTGTCACGAAGGTGGCCTTTTCGGCTCTTTGTCTCACAAATGGAGTACCTTTGGACTAACTCACTAAGCCCATGCGCTTGGTTGAATCATACAAAAATAAACAATATATTGAATTCAAGAGAAAACTAAATAAACAAAAAGCAACACAACGAAAGAGAGATGGTGCCGTTTACTCAAGCGGTACGTGGAGTTGTGGCCCGAGTACAGATCATATTACCGTCCATTCGGAATCGGCTATGAAATTTATGTCCGGGTTTCCATCCGATATACCGCGAGAGTTGACACATCTCTCATTCATCTAATGCCCACAACATATTACATCTCATAATTCATGCATATTTACATACTCAAAAATCACAACACACATTTCAACATTACAATCATACAAGAAATATTTAATAAATAAGCGAGGAAAGGGAAAACAAGTGTGAAAGATACCCTCAGGTCTAACCTTTTAAGCCGTCTCTCGGACTCACGTTCCACGAAGATCGAAAGAGGGGTAAAGCTCCGCAAATTTTCTGGTCCCTGGTTTCAATGTCCTAGCTCACTGCTTCGCTGCTTTGCTTATTGTTCGAACTCCGTTCTGCTCCTATTCGGCTCCTGTTTTGCTGCTCACTGCACGGGCTACCTGTTTCAATGTTTTCAAAGAACTATTCCGAGTTGTGTGGGTTCTTAATGCAATTAAAAGTGATTATTTTTAAGGTTATCTATGTAGTTTTCTAAGTTACTGTTTTTTTAAAGATTTGGGCTGCTGTTAAGGTGATTTAGGAGATTATTTAGGTGTGTTTTAGGGTGTGGTTTTTTTGGTGGTAATTTTCGGTGGTGGAGGGCTGTTTTGGTGCTTGTAGTTTCGGTGATGTGAGGGTGGTTATTTGTGGTAGATTCGGCTATGGAGGAGATGGTTGAGGTTCTTTGTTTTCTTTTGTGTGTGTATGAAGTGTTTTCTCTTGGATGTGTTTGGGGGTGAGAGAGAGAGTTTAGAGAAATTTCGAGAGAGCTTGGGTGTGAATTGTGTTGTGTGAAGGAGAGGATGGCCTTGGTTAGGGGTTGTTTATATAGAGAATGGCTTAGGGTTTACAAGGGAAGGGATTTGTGCATTAAATTAGGATATGATTTAGTTTTAAACAAGGAAATCAAAGGATTGAGGGGGGGACAAAATATTTTACTTTAGGAAGTGTAATTTAGTAGTTTTGTGTTGGTTTAGGAATACAAATATTTATATGGTAAGTATCTTATTAGATTAGGAAGTCAAATATATGATTGGCTTTAATTGGTTATGATTGATTTTAATTTAGTATGATTATCTTTTGATTTAGTATGTGATTGTTTAATTTAGGCATGATTTTAGTTTAAGTTGGTAATTGTTTATTTTAATTGGTAAAATGATTTAAATGTTTTATTTGATGTTTAATATTAATTTAATATTTAATTATTTAATTTGGGATGTGTTTTATGGGCTTTGGGGAGCTAAATGGGCTGGGTGTGAGGCTAGCAGCAAAAACCAGAATTACCGACACCGTTCGAACGCCTCCCTCGAAGCTCATCACGAACGCCCGCAATCTGTTCCCGTTCGAACGAAGTAACGAACGCAGCACCAACGAAGACAGTGAGCTTGTTTATTCTGAATTCCCCCTTCCGATATCCGTTTCCCGCGGGGCATCCGTGACTCAAAAGGTAGTTGTCTCCAAATAAGACTCCTCATCGGGTTTTCACATGCGAAAATGCAATGCCTGCACCTACGTGACCGAGACTACCAAAGATTTGATCTTATAGTCTCTGCCCGAATGCTGGGGCAGATTCATTATGAACCAAGAGAAAACTCTTGCAGAGTTGATGGTTATGCTCTAGGAGGCGGAGCCAGAGCTTCTAAAATGGGCAAAGGCAAAATCGTCACAGTCTTCTGGGAAGACAAATGACATATCCCAAGATGTCTGCCTAAACTTTGGCAAACGGAGTCACTGGAAGTGTGACTTCCGTATGGACAAGGCAGACATGAAGGAAGTGAAGGCGGGGCAAGGCTCCGGCTTCAAGTATGTTTGTCATAAACATGTTCACTATTAGTTTCAAAATTGGATTTTTGATACTAGATATGGTACATAAATATGTACTGATGTGCAGAATCTGCTGATTAGCAAGAGACTGACTTCAGTTGAGATCTACCTGCGAGTCTAAAAACGGGACGTGAGTCGTTGTTTTAACCGTAGAAACCTAAGTTTTGGAAATGCCCTTGGGGCATGTACTTAAATTAGGAAAATGTTATAATGTACCTAGTTTGACTAGAAACATTATCTCTATATCTAGTATAACCCGTTGCGGGTTTATACCTTTATATTATAGAACACTAAGTGTTTATTTTATAAAGATGATATTGAGATAATCACATTAGATGTGAATAACAATATTTATATTTAGAATATAAATGAATCTCATAATATGACATGACAAACAAATAACTCAAACTGAATAAATCAGTTGAGTCTTATTTGTGGCATTGTTGTCTGAGACACATTAACAAGACTCGTATATCCACACTTTCGAAGAGTGGGTATTAGGACGGATTTGATTCTAATTTAAATAATATCTACGAATCTAGTTTATTAGGCAAAGTGCCTAAAACACCTTTTACTTGGTTAAAAGTGCAAGTGCCACCGATCTGTTAGCCCTCGTTCATTGTGACGTAAATGGGCCCATGTCTAGCTAGGCTAGAGGTGGACATGAATACTTCGTAAACTTTACGGATGTGGCATCGCGTTATGGTTATGTGTTTCTTATGAAACATAAATCAGAAACTTTTGATAAATTCAAAGAGTTTTGACACGAAATAAAGAACAGATTGGCAAGATTATTAAAACATCACGATTGGACTGTGATGGAGATACTTGAGCAATACGTTTCTCAACTATTTGAAAGAGTATGATATTCTTTCACAGTGGACTTCTCCCGGAACACCTCAATTTGACGGTGTGTCCGAACAGAAAAACCAAACTTTGTTGGACACAGTTAGGTTAATGATGAGTCGCTCTGAGCTACCATTTTCCTTCTAGGGATACGCATTAAACAGTGCAATGCTTATTTTGAATAAGGTTCCATGAAAATCTGTTAGACAGACTTCATATTAGATATGAACAAGAAAGAAACCGAGTTTTCTCATTCATGAAGATTTGGGAATATTGGGCATATGTTTGGATGATACCAAACTAGATTTGTAGGTTATCCTAAGGAAACCAAAGTATAGTACTTATACAACTCACAAGAGAACAATGTAATTTTTGCTCTCCATGCGGTTTTCCTAAGAGGAATACCTATATGCAGTGGTAAGTGGGAGGAAAGTAAAACTCGATGAAAAATCGGAGTAATATTGTTCCAGGCACCGATTCTTTAACGGAACACAAACAGTTCATCAGGGATGAAACTGTACCACAATCTTCAAATACACAAGAACCGCGCAAGTCGGAGAGAGTCAGAAAAAAACCTGGGAGGTATAGGTGTAGGCATTGCATTTCCGCATGTGAAACCCGATGATGAGTCTCAGTTGGGGCACTACCTTTTTAGCTAAGGATATTGCGGAAAACGGAGGTCGGAAGGGGAAATTCGAAATAAGTACGTCATCAAGTTCATTTCACAAGCTCACTGTCTTCGTTAGTGCTGCGTTCGTTACTCCGTTCGAACGTCAGGCAGATTGCGGACGTTCGTGTGTAGCGTTCGAATTGGCGTTCGAACGTCGTCGGTGTTTCTGGTTTTGCTGCTAGCCTCGCACCCCAGCCCAATTAGCTCCCCAAAGCCCATAAAACACATCCCAATTTAATTAAATTAAACATTGAATTAAATAAAATATTTAAACCATTACCAATTAAATAAAACATAAAATATAATCATACCTAATTAAGATAAATCAAATATATTAACTTCCTAACTAAACAAATCACATACTAAATTAAAAAGATGTCATGCCTAATTAAAATCAATCATAACAAATTAAATATTTTGTATTCCTATCTAGCCAAGATTTGTCCCCCATCAATCTTTGACTTTCCTTGCTCAACACCAAATCTAATCCTCCCTTTAATGCACCAAATCCCTTCCTGTGAGAGATAGGTGAAGCCATAGCCCTTCTCTATATAAACAACCCCTAACCAAGACATGCACGGCCCTAGCTGATACACATAATATACACACAACTCACACAAATCACAAGAGAGAAAAGAAAACAACCTAACCAAAGCCTCGTCTCCTTCACACAATATCATTCACGGTAATAGCATAAAGAAGTAAAAATAATTTCTTCATACACCTCCTTCAATAACCGAAGCACACATATCTCTCAAATCACGCCTAAGACACTCCTCCAAGCTTCTCTTGCACGCCCAAGAGACCTCCAAACTCTCTCATTGCCGCATCCAGCCCACTTACACAAACCGAAACTGACCCAAACCAGTCCCTAAATCACGCCCAAACAGCAGTAATTTAACCCCTAAAATAGCAGCAAAATACACTTAAAACATTCCCTAAAAACCTTAAAGTAATAACATAAAAAAATGCATTCATAATCCTTAAAATAATCACACAAGACTACACTAAAAACCCACACAAAAACTTGGAACAGTCCGTTGAAACGTCAAAACAGGTGACCTGAACAGTGAGCAGCAAAACAGAGGCCGAACAATAGCAGAACGGAGTTCAAACCGCAAGCAAAACAGCAAAGCAGTGAGCTAGGACGCTAAACCAGTGAACCGGAGAAGTTGTACCCTTCCGACGTCCGTGAAACGCAAGCCTGAAAGTTGGCAAAAAGGTTAGACCTGAGGGTATCTTTCACACTCGCTTTTTTGTACTATTTCTTAAATATTGCTCGTGATTGTCATGTTGAAATGCATGTTGTGGCATTTGAGTAGATAAATATGCATGAATTATGAGATGTTGTATGTTGTGGCGCTGGAATAAAATGAGAGATGTGTCAACTCTCGCGGTATATCGGATGGAAACCCGGACATAAATTTCATAGCCGATTCCGAATGGACGGTAATATGATCTGTACTCGGGACACAACTCCACGTAACGCTTGAGTAAACGACACCCTCTTTTGTTTTGTGTTGCTTTGGTTTATTATTTTTCATCACTTGAATTCTGTATGTTGCTTATTTATGCATGATTCAATCGAGCGCATGGGCTTAGTAAGTGGAATGAAAGACCCATATGGGGAGGGGGGTTAAAGCCCTTTACCACGATTCTTTGCTGCGCCGGTTGATGTGTGTTCGGTTGAATGCAAGATACGTTCAATCGGGCATACTAAGTTGATATTATTGTGTTAATTCTTTGTATGCATGACTCAATCGAGCGCATGGGATTAGTAAGTGGAATGAAAGATCCCCTATGGGGAGGGGTTTAAAGCCCTTTACCACGATGCTTGCCGCGCCGGTTGGTTGATATGTGTTCGGTTGGATGTAAGATGTGTTCAATCGGGCATACTTAGTTTGATATGATTGTCTTTATCTTTTTTATGCATGGTTCAATCAAGCGCATGGGCTTAGTAAGTGGAATGCAAGATCCCCTATGGGGAGGGGTTAAAGCCCTTTACCACGATGCTTTACCGCGCTGGTTGATGTGTGTTCGGTTGGATGTAAGATGTGTTCAATCGGGCATACTTAGTTTGACATGATTGTCTTTATGTTTGTACGCATGATGCGATCGAGTGCGTGAGCTTAGTAAGTGCGATGAGAGGTCCTCTAATTGAAGAGGTTAAAATCCTTTACCATGATGCTTCGCCGCGCCTCGCATTGTACTATTTGCCATTTATGTATTGCGTCCCATTTCATGCATCAGGTCTGTTCCCGTTCAAACGCGTTTACGAACGCAACTCAAACGCACATGCATTTTTGCCTTATCATGCATCAGGTCTCATCTCTATTCGAACGCGTTCACGAACGGCATACGAACGTGAGCATTCTGCTTCATTTCTGTTCGAACGCATTAACGAACGCCATACGAACGTGAGTATTCTGTTTCATTTCCGTTCGAACGCGTTCACAAACGCCATACGAACGTGAGCATTCTGTTTCATTTTCGTTCGAACGCGTTTACGAACGCTACTCGAACGAGAACCTTCTGTTTACCGTTCGAACGCGTCTACGAACGCTGAACGAACGTCCACGGTAAACAAATCCTCTTGCATCACATTACGACATGTCCATCTTAGCACATAGTTCCCATTTTTACGTTATGCATTTGTATTACCTCTCTAGTTGTCTATTTATGTATGCGCTTAAATATCTTTTCTTAATATGCATGCTAGTAAGAATGCTATTTGTTTGCGCTTCTGTGCCACCAATGCGTTCATTAACTTGTATGCTTGCCGTATGATAAACCTTATGTATGCAAATTGAGACATAGATTACATGCAAATAGGCTGTATGCAAATTCGAATATGTGTTACATATTAAATTTAGATGAACTTGTTGATGTATGTATGTAGATTTAGAAGCATGATATTCTTAGAAATAAGTGTTACTTAAGCCTGATTAAATTATCATATAAAGTCCTCTCATTACAAGTGGCATAGTAAGGGACCATTCCGAACCAACGGTTTAAGGTCTTCCCTGCGAGGGTGAGTGCGGCCTTAAATCTCATTTTCCCGGTTCACACCGGGTGGCGACTCCATTATTCTCGGTTTAGTCCCCCGTGGCTACTCCGTACTCCCAACCGCCGGCCCGGGAGACCCGGGACAACATGCGTCGTCCAGTTTCTGGTTCCCACAATGGGTTTTGATCTCACCTCGTAAAGATGTCAATCTATTGAGGAACACAAACCGGGTACGTATGAGGAAGTGATACAAGGTTATCGACTCCCTATTATGGAAAGTGCCATGAGTCCGAAATGGATTCCATGTATACCAACCAAGTTTGGATATTGGTTGATGACCGGAAGGCATTGTGCCTATTGGTACTATATAAGTCTTCAATGAAGACAACATGGATGGCAACAAACAAATGTACACAGCTAGGCTTGTACAGAAATGGTATCGTCAACGACATAGTGTCGACTAAGACGAAACTTTTTCACTTGTTGCCATGATTAAATCCATTTGGATAATTCCTGCTAATGCTGCATGTTTCATTTATGAAATATGGCAGCTGAACGTCAAAACCACTTTCCTTAACGGAAACCTTTTGGAGGATGTTTATCAATATCCTGACGGTTTTGTCGTACCAAAACATGCAAACTAGGTTTGCAAGTTAAATCGATACATTTATGGATTGAAGCAAGCATTGCGTTCTTGGAACTAACGTTTTGATAAGATCGTAATGGTATATGATTTTTATTCAAAACGAAAATGATTCTTGTGTACATAAGAAGGTGAGTGGGAGCGCACTGACAATGATTGTCCTATATAATGATGACATGTCATTTCTTGGAAATGACATTCCCATAATACAATCGGTGAAAGCTTGGCTTTCATTAAAATTCTCAATGGAATACTTGGGAGATGCAACCTTTATTCTAGGAATAAGGATCTACTGGGATAGATCTAAAAGTTATTGGCTCTCTCCGAGAACTCATACATTGAAAAAAATGTACGTGACCTGGTGTCTTATATGCTTGAGCATATGGAGTCACAATTAGGCCAATCCAAGTGATAGTCACTGGATTGATGTTAACAACATCCTTAAGTATCTTAGATGAACTAAGGATGCTTTCTTAAGATATGGAGATGGAGAACTTGAAGTAAATAGGTTCACCGTTGCAAGTTTCCTAACCGATAAAAATGACTATAAGTCGTAATAAGGGTACTATATAGTTTGAATAACGGAACAGTGAGCTGGAAATCTTCCAAGCAAGATATTGTTACCAAATAAACAACAAAAGCGGAATATTACTGCAGCTGAGGCAGCAAAAGAAGCAATTTTGAATCTGTAAAATTCCTAATTAGATTAAGAGTAGTTCTGTTAGCAGCTGAGCTAGGCTACAACACAGGCTAAAGAATTAATGGTCTCATCAATGATCCAAGTATATACTTCAACTATTTCATCTGATTCGTCGGATCATACATCGTGGCGATGTGATGATCGAATAAATCGCATCAGATGATAATCTTACAAATCCGCTGACGAAAGCAGTTTCTCAGCAGAAGTTTGAGCGACCCGTACATAGTTCAGGTGTAGGACACTTGAGTGATTGGCTATAGGCCAAGTGGGAGATTGTTGGACAATTATGACCCATAGCATCACTATTTGTACAGAACATGGTGTTGTTGTACAAATTAACTATGTGACAAAAAAATTGCTCTTTTATCATTTGTAATTGGATTACCAAGATATATAAATGATAAAAGTCAATATGATTAGAACTGGATTAATAAGATATGAGATAATATTAATCCACTAAGGTTTAATCATTAAACATCCCTAGTCGTAGTATTATCGAGATTGGACATCGATAATGCGGAATAGACTAGTATTGTACTTGTGCGCGTTGTGGGAACATAACTGCATAGTTCTCATATATTTAAGTATTGGATACTTATGCAAGTGTGATAGGAGGTTGTGTTTACTGATGGTACGGAAATAGCTTCGCTCTGGATAGACCCCTCGGAATCCCATTGGTAGTATGACTATGTGTCTATGGGAGTCCGAATCAGGGTAGGTGTATTTGGTCTTAACCTGAGACTTGCATCGCTAATACTTGCGACAATCAATATACTTTGGTTTTGGTTGTCCAGGGCTTTAACAGGTTCTGTGTACGCCTCTTCTGGGTATAAGGAGAATCGTAGTGTATTGGGTGTGATGTCAAGATGGAAGTATCACTTCAGTCATATGGAGATGATGATCACGTTGGATACGGAACTAGTACTTTTTAGTATTGTAGTCATCAAGATAATATGACTAGGACATGTTTATCCGATTATAGAGACTAGTTACCAGAGATCCGATATATATTTCGTACGGGGCAGGCACAATTCCAGCCCCAGGCCTAGCATGTGACATCCGATACTGGATCGCAATACGTAATACTATGTATACTACGCCTGACATAGATTACATATTCCTTAAAAGAATATTTCTGGAGAATTGGGTAGGCACGTTGTTTTGCTAGAAGTCAACCATGTCTTGTAAATAATAAAAACGTGGTACCGGGTACGCATGTGTTTGGATAGTCGGACAACCGAATTTACTGCCAACATATCCATGGATCTCATGGGTCGCTTCCCGAAGATTCACCGATGACGTATGTGATGAGTGGTAAATCTATCACTATTTCCCACTCATTTAATCTTATATTTTGTATAGTTTCTTGAGTTTTGTGAATATTTTGATGTGTTTTGTGTTATTTTGTAGATAAATAAAGTTTCAGGACATTCTGGAGGTGATTTGGGCCAAAATAGTGAAAATTGGACGAAAATGGCATTTTGGTAATTTCTCGCGTCGCGACGCCAGCACCTTCAGCGTCGCGACGTCTAACATGCGCCGAACAGTGCTAACGTGCGCCGGGTCCACAAGTCAGAACCTGAGAAAAGTTTGACTTTGCTAACGTGCGCCGTGCCACGTGTCACCATCACAGCCAATCTGCTAACATGGGACGTGCCACGTGTCATCATCCTACGGTGCCGACAGTCGCCATCGCCACGTGTCACCACGTGTCATCGCCACGTCATCATCCATATCACCAGGTTGACCGAGTCAAACTGCCACGTCATCGCCATGTCATCATCAACCAATCACAGCGTGCCACGTGTCACAATTCTATGGTACCGACAGTCACTTTGCCACGTGTCGCCACGTCATCACCACGTCACCACCACGTCAGCATCAATCATTGAGTCTCTAATCCTTATCTGACACGTGGCGGATAAGAATCTCATCGACCAATCAGAAGCCGCCACGTGTCACAATAAGAAGCCCAACCACTCTGCCACGTGTCACCTTATCATCTTATCCAGAATCTGCAAACAGACGAACCAGAGCGTGCCACGTCGAAGAAGCTGGCGTAGCGACGCCAAGACCTTCAGCGTCGCGACTCCCAGAGCCTACCAGGGCCTATAAATTCAGCTCGAAATTTCAGTTTTAGAGGCACCACTCTCTCTCATCTCTTTGATGTAAAGAGAGAGTTTCTCTCTCTAGTTTCTTTTAGTTTTTAGTTTTTTTTTTTAATTTTAGTTTTGTAAATAATTTTAATTACGTTTTGTTAATATAGTAATTTACTTTTTTTTTTAATTTTTACAGTTTTTACTATTCACCATGAGGAGGTAACTTCCCCAACTAGGGTGAAAGGTAATTCTTTTACTGTTACTATTTAGATTAATCTCCCTTAAAAATAATATATTCACTATTTAAAATATTGACTTAAAAGGATACCGCCAGATTGGTCGGTTGGTAATTCATTTTAATATGGTTTAAACCTGACTAATAAAGGATACCGCCAGATTGGTCGGTTGGTAATATTATCACAAGTTTATAT
Organism: Zanthoxylum bungeanum; assembly: GCA_019454045.1. NCBI lineage: Eukaryota > Viridiplantae > Streptophyta > Magnoliopsida > Sapindales > Rutaceae > Zanthoxylum > Zanthoxylum bungeanum. The sequence continues at coordinate 165,487 of SKCR01026663.1, read as the reverse complement.
ATTATTTTATGGAGATATCTAAAATAGTAAATAGTAAAAGTAATTCATTTTACCTTAGCATTTTATTTTATTTTACTTTTCAGCTTTTACTTTACGTCTTTTACTTTTCAGCATTTTACTTTATGTCTTTTACTTTTAAGTCTTTACTAGCTCTAGTTATGTGTTAGTTATCTGGGGTTGTGATGAATTCTAATATCACCGGTTTATAAGGGGTTATTTATAGTTGGGGTAATTTAAAGGTTTACTTATTAAGTCTTAAGCTTAATGCTTCTTGTTGTCTGATCACCAATAAGATTGATGTGGTAAATCTAAAATGAACTAGACATAGGGATTTTAGGTTTCAGCCTTAGACTTAATAGCCCACGATCTTCCTTGAGGATAGATAACCTTTAATAGATTTCCTTACAGGATAGACATATACCTGTCGGGGGGGGGGGTAGCCATAATTGGAACTTAAACTTAATGAATCCAGATAATTTTGTTGACATAGACATATGGTTCAATTGGGTTAAACTGGGTATTTGTGTCTGACCATCGACAGAGGCTTTTGCATAATTTAGTCCAGGTTAGTAAATTGATTTATTACACAAACATGAAATAACCACTTCATCTTTTAAATGATATTAGAATGATTCACAACCCTAGATCATTGTGTCTTTTGTTATTTTTTAGTATTTTCTTTTGTCTTTTTATTTATTTATTTATTTAGCAATTCTACAATCAATCAAATCAATCAAGTAATCATTCTCTTCTCCCTCAATTAGATATTTGTAAATAAATAGATTCAACAATTAATAACAACAGTAGGAATTAAGTCCTCGTGGGATCGATATTTTTATACTACTTGAACGATACGTGCGCTTGCGTTATACGTGTGTGTTTACGCCGGTCAAGTTTTTGGCGCGTGCCGGGGACTTATTTTTCTTGAGTTATTAATTTTGAAGCTATCTAATTTACTTATATCTAATTTTCTTTATTTTTATCTGTAATTTTTATCTCTTTCTTTGTTTTCAGGTGATTGAAAAATGGAACATTATTGGGAGATGAGAGATCACGAGCTTTACTAGAAGATACACCCAAAATCTGGAGCAACAGTCCGGTTTTCTGAGGCCTGTTGTCCAGCCCAACAATTATCACTGGATGCCATAACCAAGCAATACCACATTTGCTCAACAAGACGCAATGGGGAGATGTGACATATGTAATGGTAACCACCCTAGAGATTATTGCGAATACAACTACCATCCAGGGTGGCAGAGCTATCAAGATCCTTCATGGTATGACGAGCCATCACATTTCACAGAACCACATTTTCCATCTTATCCACCACCCACCTACAATGATCTTCATCAACAATCAGAACCATCAGAGGAGGAAGATCGGTTGAAACATGCTCGAAGATAGTTCAAGAAACGAAAAGAAAAGTTGGATACAATGCTTGAAACAAACCAGAATCAATTTGAAAGTTTTCAGAGACAATCAGAATTCATTCAGAAGATGACATATCAAATGAGACAATTCACAGAAAACCTACATACCTCAAGAACCAGTTTCAGATGACACTAATGAAGCCTTCGAGTACCAATCATTTCACAATGAAATTCAACAGAGGAGGAGGCTGAGTAGTATCAACAACCAGAGGTATCAGTTCAGGAGCCCGAACCGGCAAAGTCTCAATTTGACTTTTATTATTCAATTCTGACGAGGATGAAGCTGATCTATTTGTACCAACTGCACCAACAACGGATGATCAAACTTTCAATCCTCAAAATGAAGATCTTGGAGCATGCTTTACCATGATGTTTGAAGAAGATCTATCTGAACCATCCATTCCAGTCGTATCAGAGGATGAAAACCTAATGTCAGAAACATCTTTGCATCCTCAGGTTGACAATTTTGAAGCATGTATTTCATTGATGACAGATGAAGAGCTGAATACGAGAATTTTACAATACATCTGTGAAGAAAAGGTGGAATAAGAAGCAGAGCAAATGGAGGAGCAAATGGAGGAGCTTAATAAAGATCCAGAGCATTCAGGAGAAACATCGCTGTTTTGGGGAGTACAAATTAAAGATATCGCCCAGAAGCTTGACAGAATGGAACTCCCATTCCAAGTCAAGCACCATACGAGACCTCCTGATTTTCTTTCTTTCTTTGCAGGAACCACTGGAGCAAAAAGGAAAAAAACGGTTGGCACAAACACTGAATGAGACAAAACAATTTTTGCCACTTTTCCGTTGGAATAGACCCTTCAAAAGCAACGCTCAGGGATTGTCTTTAATAGGACATCCAAAACGACATTGAAACCACCTTAACAGATGGATTTCAGTCACGTCTGGCTGAAGACGAAAAATTTAGCGCTAGCAGGGAGGCAACCCATGCAATTTGTTGTAATTTCTGTTTTCATATTTTGTGTATACATGTTGTAGAGTTTTTAATTTTTGTGTTATTTTTTAGGGAAAAGCACAAACGGAGCATTTTAAGACAGAAGGAATGGTATTTGGCAATCACAAAGATGAGAAACAATTCATTAGCGATGGCTGAGTAAAGAATTAATTCTTGAGACGCATCCTAATGGATTTATATACCAAACGAGTGGCGTATTGCGTACACAATTCTGTTGCCTTAATTATTGTTTTGATTCACTTTTTTGTTGTAATTATCTTTATTTTCGTAGACAGGATCCACTTTTTGACCTTTCACGATTTCATTTTGTTGTTTAGCTAAACAAGCTTCCTATGGAAGATACTAGTGCTATTATTACTCACCCGTTTCAGGTACTATAAATTCAGCTCGTCATTGCACTTTGGAAGGCATCCTGATTTGAGAAAGAAATACTAAAAAAAATGGAAGCCACTTCAAGAAGACGAGTTGAAAACATCTGTGTGTTTTGGGCGGTAGTAGTGTTGGTACTAAGCCACAATACGTAGAGGCAGCACATGAATTGGGTCGAGTCTTAGCTGCAAGGAATATGCACTTAATATATGGCGGATGCAATCTTGGACTTATGGGGATCGTTTCAAAGGCTGTACAGGAAGGAGGCAGTCACATTTTGGGAATCATCCCAAACCCTTACAGAGGCAAATCTTATTGGATCATCAAACGGAGAGGAACTTATTGTGCCAGGTATGTCTGAACGACTGGTAGAAATGATTAACCGTGCTGATGCTTTTATCGCTTTGCCAGGTGGCTTGGGCACATTGGAGGAAATTTTTATAGTTCTATCTTGGGCGAACCTTAACATACACCAGAAACCAATTGGGCTGTTTAATGTTGATGGATTTTATGATTTCTTTTTGTGTTTTCTTGATGATGCCCGGAGAAATGGGTTCGTGTCAAAACCTTTGAAAGAACTCCTCTTCACTGCCAGAACTGCTCCGGATCTAATAGACCAACTCTTAGCCTATGAACCATAAGTTGACCCTATCATTTCAAAGATAATTTGGTCCGAGGACGATCGTGGTAAGAGGCGTCGGATTAATCTGGATCTTAACCTTAATTTCCTGTAGATTTTCAGCTAACCATGTACGACCTTCTTAACTCTCCTTTTACTGTTTAAGACATTGGGGATAATGTCTCATTTAGGTTTGGGGGAGAGAATTAGTTGATCAGTACTTTGTTTTTAGTTGTGTGTGTTTAATTTTAGGCCAAAATTTTTGGAAAAATACAAAAAAAATTGAAAATATTTCAAAAATTACAAAAATATTTTGCGTTTTTGTGTTTTTATTTTGACTAAAAGGGTGAAATTGGTAAAAGATAGCCGAGTAAGGAGTTTCCACTCCTGAGACGTATCTAAAACCATTTTTGAAACAAGTTAATTTTTGTTTATTTCATTTTGAATTATTTAATTTGTAAATTCTCCATAAAACGGACTAAAATGGATCTTCATATGCTCAGTTGACAGATATTATCAACATACATAATAACATACGGACATGAGCTAAAATTGAAAAGTTTGTAATTTTCAGTGCTCTAGTTTAATTGGAGGAAGCATCTCAAAAAGTGATGGAGTAAAAAAAAATAATCTGAGATCCGAGTTATTAAGTCTGTAAGGGTGTTTTAACACCTAGTGCCCTAAAACCAACTGGTTTGGGAGTCATTGGCCCAAAGCTCGCTACATGGATCAAAGATGCTGCAAAAATATATATATCTGAAGTCTGAGTAATTAAGTCTGTAGGGGTGTCTTAACACCTGGTGCCCTAAAGCCAACTGGTTTGGGAGCCACCGACCCAACACTCGTTACATAGATGGAAGATATTGTATATAAATAAAAAATAGAGAAAAAATCAAAGAAAAAATCATAAAAATCAGAAAAATTATTCCATTGCTACCAAAAGGTGTGAAATCTGATAGAACTTTAGGACAAAAATATTACTCTCTTATCAACTGCACTTATGACTGTTGTGGGCAAAAATGAGTTGATTAATATCTTATCGGCTGTGTATATGAAGAATGGTAAAAATAATCGGAGAATTTACTTATTCTGTAATTTAGAAAGAAACAAAACAACTAGTAACTTGGATTAGAAGTCTCACCTGATTAGTCAATAACTTCTTTATTCTCTTTTCACTTGTCTTTTTGCTTTTGTGTGCATTAGTTTTACTACCTTTTTACTTTTATAAAATGTTTGTGGGTAGCATTGCTGTAAACCCTCACGAGACTACAACTCGTCCACTACGGACACCTAGGGGCTTAAAGGCTTGTTGCATACGCTAAATGCAACCGTGATCCCTACGAAAGTGGCTTAGTTAAATTTTATTTTAAAGATGTTAATGTTATTTTATTCTGTGTTTTGCTCGAGGACTATTAAAATGTTAGGTTTGGGGGTGTGATGAGTGGTAAATCTATCACTATTTCCCACTCATTTAACCTTATATTTTGTATAGTTTCTTGAGTTTTGTGAATATTTTGATGTGTTTTGTGTTATTTTGTAGATAAATAAAGTTTCAGGACATTCTGGAGGTGATTTGGGCCAAAACAGTGAAAATTAGACGAAAAGGGCATTTTGGTAATTTCTCGCGTCGCGACGCCAGGACCTTCAGCGTCGCGACGTCTAACGTGCTAACGTGCGCCGGGTCCACAAGTCAGAATCTGAGAAAAGTTTGACTTTGCTAACGTGCGACGTGCCACGTGTCACCATCACAACCGATCTGCTAACATGCGCCGTGCCATGTGTCATCATCCTACGGTGCCGACAGTCGCCATCGCCACGTGTCGCGATGTGTCATCATCACGTCATCATCCACATCACCAGTTTGACCGAGTCAAACTGCCACATCATCGCCACGTCATCATCAACCAATCACAGCGTGCCACATGTCGCAATTCTATGGTGCCGACAGTCACTTTGCCACGTGTCACCACGTCATCGCCACGTCAGCGCCAAGTCAGCATCAATCATTGAGTCTCTAATCCTTATCTGACACGTGGTGGATAAGAATCTCATCGACCAATCAGAAGCCGCCACGTGTCGCAATAATTGAAGCCCAACCACTCTGCCACGTGTCACCTTATCATCTTATCCAGAATCTGCAAACAGACGAACCAGAGCGTGCCACGTCGACAGAAGCTGGCGTAGCGACGCCAAGACCTTCAGCGTCGCGACGCCCAGAGCCTACCAGGGCCTATAAATTCAGCTCGAAATTTCAATTTTAGAGGCACCACTCTCTCTCATCTCTTTGATGTAAAGAGAGAGTTTCTCTCTCTAGTTTCTTTTAGTTTTTAGTTTTTTTTTTTAATTTTTAGTTTTGTAAATAATTTTAATTACATTTTGTTAAATAAGTTAACGGGTATACGGATTCCGATTTCCAATCGGATCCCGATGATAGAAAGTCTACATCTGGATTCGTATTTACCCTTAACGGAGGTGTAGTTTGTTGGAAGAGTTCCAAACAGGGATCGACAGCTGATTCCACCATTAAGGTGGAATATATTGCAGCTTCTGAAGCTGCAAAAGAGGCTGTGTGGATAAAGAACTTTATCACAGAATTGGGAGTTGTCCCAAGTATCGAGAATGCGATTCCGTTATACTGTGATAATACTGGAGCCATTGCGCAAGCAAAGGAACCGAGGGCGCATCAGAAGTCAAAGCATGTGGAACACAAGTACCACATCATTCGAGAGATTGTGTCGCGAGGGGATATTGTCGTGTGCAAGGTGTCGAGTGAAGATAATGTAGCAGACCCGCTGACGAAGGCCATACCTCCGAAGCTGTTTGATAAACACGTGGAGTCGATGGGTATTAGATACAATCGTTATTGGCACTAGAGCAAGTGGGAGATTTTGTTGGGGTTGGTGCTCAGAGCGCCAATTCCCGGTTGTATTTCTTTTGAATACTTCTGTAAAACATTATTATTATGAATAATATATGCAGTTTCTATAATATAATGTATCTTTATATATGGTAAATCCCTGACTATGTGTGATTGTCTTATGCAAGTTTTTACGGTGTCCACTAACCAAACAAATTCATTGTTGATGGAGGTTTGTTCAAAGGGTAAATTCTCTATTTTGCCATTGGAACGAAAAACAGCCCTCAACAGCTATGTAGCCCTAACCCAAGAAAGAACATGTGGTGTTGAGTATTATTTTGAGAGAGGGAAATCATGGTTAGTAAGCCACTTTGAAGAGACAACTGGACTGGAATGCTTTTACCAAATGATGCAAGTTTGCCTATAAGCAGCCACCATTGAAATGTGCATAATAGCTCATTGATCAAGTGCTTTTGTGTCGAAGACGAACGAGAGGCTAAGTGATTTGTTGAAACTGTGGGATATAAAAAAGCATTGGTGAAGGAGGGTTCGAACTTAAAGGGAAGCACATGTGCATGCAATAATGGACGAACAAGAAGTAAAAATGTCAGCTTGAATAACGTAAACATTGGTGAGAATCCAATTTTGCGTTATTCAAGCTGACATTTTCGATTCTGATTCGTCAATTGCTGGAGAATCCAATGCCTCGAAAATCAAGGGTTCTTCGCAATATCCCGAAAATCTGATATGATCCTCTGTGTGTGTTAAAGGCAGATTAAAACTCTACGACTAGATATATTTCAATTTTTAAATATTAAATATTATTTTAAATTTAAAACTTGACTCAACCGATACGGCGATTTAATTCAACCCACCTCATTACTCTTCAAATTTTTGATTTCAGTGTTTCCATTGACCCGACTCATTAGATCGATAAAAAATTAACTTGACCCGATTCGACCACCAATTTATACACCATTGCAACTTGGAGTAGTGGTGCGGTGCTAAATTGTAATATACCTTATTTTTTATTATGTAGGATTAGAGATGGAAATTCTACTTGTATCCGGAAGGCCCGGAAGGACCCGGGTCCGCAATATATTTTTTGCGGACCCGGTCTTGATTTTAAAGACCAGTACGAATCTGGGTCCGGATCTGAGTTCATATAATTCCGGATTCAGATACCCGAATTCGGTTAATTTAAAAAAATAAATATAATTTAGGATATTTATGAAGTTAATTGATAATTTTTACATGTATCCGATTAATTTTAATTATATTTTAGTGAATTTCAGTTTTTATAAATTTGAGTGAATTTCAATTTGTGATAATTTATGATTTTTCATGATATTAATTGATAATTTTTTTTCCCGGATTAGAATCCGGGTATACCCGGGCCTGCACCGGGTATACCCGAGTTCGAATCCAGATAATTTTTCCCGGGTCCGGAACTGGACCTGGGAAGTGAAAATCATTTCCGGACCCGAAATCCGAGAAGTGAAAATCATTTCCGGACCCAGACTCGGGTCCGAATCCGAATTTTACCATCCCTATATATGATATTAAAAGGGGATCCAGATGCGGGTTCGATTTTGCCATATGTATGATATTAAAGGGAGAAGACTTTGACTAAATTAAAAGGAGTTAAGGTTTCTTGCTGGGAAAGTAAAGGAGGGAAAAATATAGCAATTCATTAATAATAGAATATTATTTCTCTTAGTGAAAGTACCAAAATGATCTCGGATTATTAGCAATTACAATTCTCGAGGTTAAGAAGTCCAGCAAGGCCATTATAGTCATTCGATCAGAACGTCAAAACGACGCGTATTATATGACTTGGGGAATCGCATAGGCATAGCGCCTCGTTGGGTTTTGCTCTCACAGTAAACACAAACTACACTCAAATCCTAAACCGCCCAATTCATCTCTCTCTTAGGGTTAGGGTTAGGGTTTCTCTTACAAAAATTGTTGCAGGAAACCTCATCGTTTCTCTTCAAATCACTCAAATCCCTCATCCATCAACTCGCTATCTCGAACACGGCCTAATCTGATTAATCTTTTTTGACTGGTATCGTTTTTTGTTTTTTACTCGAGGTGCTTCGCTATGGTTGTTTTGTAGTAAATAGTAAAATATTGTGATATTTGTTTATATTAATAGTTGTTTTGGATTTTTAAATTTATTCAAGTGTTAATTAGTGACTCATTAACTTATTTAGATTGATTTTACTGTAATTAATTTTACAGCCCATTTAAGAGTCACCTATTTGTGCTCTTTTTGCTCTTTATATTATCAGTTTATTTATTTAATACTTGTGATTAATAAAACAGTTCAAGCTTTAATTTTTTTTTCCTGGCAGGGGTGGTGGCAGTTCTTGAATGGAATGTATAATGTGTCTAACAATGGAAATGGTGAAAGCTACTTGGTATTTTCTTAGGAGTTGCTGTTTGTTAAAATATTTATGAGTTTCTATAACCTCTGTAGGATGTCTAACTGTAAATATTTTATCTTTTTAGATTCAAGACAACGGATCGTACCCGAGTTTGATGAATCCACTTATTGAACGATTTGATGCTATGTATAACGATGGAGGTGCTGAGTTTGTTGATCAGGGCTTGTATTATCCTACTGCCACCAATTATGCTTATTATTGTACAGGTAAGTTTTGGATTCTGTTATAGTGATTTTGTGAATGCTTATTGGGGTCCTCGTTTGATATTTGATTGAATGTGGTTAGGTTTTGAATCACCCGGTGAATGGGAGGACCGTTATAAGTTTTTTGGTGTAGATGGTCCTGATTTCCAATACGTGGCAAGTTTTCTCTCGCTTTTTCTCACGCACTAGCAGTCTTACATTTTCTTTTATCATAGAATAGCTTGCTTCTTACTAACTCATGTTATCTAAATGTTCTCATGTGTTTTTTTCCTTCCAGGGTGCACAAACTGAAAATTTGCCTTATGTATATTATACACCTAGCTATGGATATGCACAGTCTCCATACAACCCATATAATCCTTTCATACCTGGTGCCGTAGTAGGAGTTGATGGCCCATTTGGAGGGGCACAACCGCATTACAATATTCCCTCTTTCCAGGATGCTGCCTCTTCACCTGCTTATGTTCCGGTTGTCATTCCACCAGATAACATATCAAGTAGTTTTCCAGACCCCTTGTTGAATACTGGTGCATCTATAGCTAATATAACTGATGGAAGAGGCTTAAAGAATAGTGTTCCTTCAAAAACCAAGTTTTCTAAAGGATCTAGAGCTAAAGCTAACGTTGGCCCGAATAACCAAGCTGTGATAAATGGAAGTGTCTCTTTTGGTGCTTCGACTGCAGCCTCACCTCATGTTCTTCAGGTATGCTTCGGTTTATTTTATGTAAATAAAGTTAATAGTGTTTTCCTGTTTTGCAAGGATGAAAGTTGTTGGAATCATTGTTTCCTTTTGAATGTATTCGGGTGACCTTTTCATTTTGGAAATGGAAGGATATACCCCTGGCATCAGGTAGCTAGTTTCAATATGGAGATGGGACCATCCAATGGGATCTGTCTCACCAGTGCTTTATGTACATTTCAGTTTATGCTGTGTTTGTCAATATGTTTTACTATTTGGTCTTAGTTTATGGACAGTCTCAAGGTATTTTGTTGGTCTGATTGCAATCCAAATTTTGAGGATTTTGATTTTCTTTATGTATTTATAGGGACGAACTCCTGGCTTCACTCAACCTATTGATGACCTGTCCAGTGGAAAAGTTCTTCCTTATCGTAACCAGGTGAAAGCTGCTGTCTCTACTGGCAATGGCTTTTCAGATTTTCAATCAAGTGTTCGTGGACGATCTACAGTCGATAAGCTTCATCCGAAGACTGCTGTTGGTCGACAACTGAACAATGTGAGTGGGAACCCTGATATATTTGTGTTTAGTGAGCAGAATCGGGGTCCTAGAACCAACAAATCAAAAGACCAAATGGCTGTTCAAGCATACACAACTAGAGCTGGTATTAGTGATGTCCAAGGAAACATCATTGCATATACTGATCAGTATAACAAGGAAGATTTCCAAGTTGACTATGTTGATGCAAAATTTTTCGTAATTAAATCATACAGTGAAGATGATGTGCACAAGAGCATCAAATATGGTGTTTGGTCATCTACTTCCCGTGGAAACAAGAAGCTGCAGAGTGCTTATGAAGATGCACAGAAACTAGCTGTAGGGAAACCTAGAGGATGTCCTATCTTCCTGTTCTTCTCTGTAAGTTTTCTCTATAAATTGTTTATTAGCAAGCAACAATTATTACTCCACAGCCTGTATTGTTAATCTTTGATAAGAAAACATTTGAATGAGTTATTCCTGCTGATGTGATATATCCTTGAACAGGTTAATGCAAGTAGTCAGTTCTGTGGTGTTGCAGAAATGATTGGTCCTGTTGACTTTTACAAGGATATGAATTTTTGGCAGCAAGACAAATGGAGTGGGAGCTTCCCTGTGAAGTGGCATATCATCAAAGATGTGCCAAGTACCTCCTTAAGGCACATCATATTACAGAACAATGAGAATAAACCTGTGACTAATAGCAGAGATACACAAGAGGTATGTTTTATTGTCCCCCCATTTTATTATTGCTATTTTTTTTTATGTAAATATCAGAAAATATGTTAGCCACCATCACCCAAAACATTGGGTACTGCTCTGCATGTAGGTTCCATGCTCTTCATGATTTCATTATTTTAAGTTGCTTCTTCACTTTTAGGATTTGATGTCATATGATCATGCAAGATATTGTATGTGAGGAGGATTAGGGTTTCATTGTGATAGTGAAGTGCTTTAAGAGGAGTAAGTAAGACCTTTTTAGTTGAATTAGATGCAAGACCTGTCATGAATATTATCCTGATCTAGATTTGTTCAAGTTCTGTGTTGGAATTTGGTTTATTAGTTGTCAGTTTTAATTTGATAAGTTCTGTATTGGAATATGGTTTAGTAGTTGTCAGTTTTAATTTGATAATCTTATAATTTTTCTGTGCAGATAATGTATAAAGAGGGTCTGGAGATGCTGAAAATATTTAAAAACCATCCTCTGAGTACTTCTTTATTTGATGACTTCATGTATTATGAAAAGCGTCAGAAGTTCATGCAGGAAGAGAGATCCCGCTTAGTATTTAAAAGCTTTCAAGGTCCATTCTTTGTACCCACATTAGGGCTTGCTGATAAGTTAAATCATGTTCAACTACCTTCAAAGGAAGAAGCGAAAATTAACAAGAGCAAGGACCCTGACAAGTTGGAAGAAATAGTTACTTCTGCCACAGAGAAAAGTTCTTCAAATTCTGACGTGGCTAATCCAAGTAGTGGGAATGGAAATCCTGTTCATGTTATAGTTGAAACAAAACAGGACATTACACCTACTCTGAGCTGTGCTTCCCTTTCTCTAAACTCGAAGCCAGCTGAGTCTAAACCCTTGTCTGAAGCCATCAATGTTGCAAATTCTGAACTGGGTGATGTTTTCACTGTCGGATCAATGCCTATCAAAGTCAATGGATTATCTGACTCAAGTATCTTAAAAGTTGGTACGATACCTCTTGATCCCAAGTCACCACAGCTTGACAAGGGAGGTGCTTTCCCTAAAACCTCGTCCCAAAAGCAATGATGCAGATATTTATGTTTAACTTGAACCTACTTTGCAGCCGGATTATTGTAATCCTGAGTTCACTGCGTGATCAACAAACAGACTGGTAAAGAATAAAAAAAAAAAAAATGCTTTTGGTTAGTGTCTATTGCTGCCTTTTATCCCGAGTCTATTTTGACTTCATCGGTTGTTTTGATAAACACTTGTTATACTGATGATGTCTGGGTTTTTGTTGCGAGGGACTTCTTGTGGCTGCTGATAGTAAGTTGAATCACAGACTTAAGTGTAATCTCCTTTTCATTCGGGTTCTATATTCCTGCCCCATCAATATATTCAAGATACAAAGAATGTCTGTCATTTTCGAATTAATTTTCAATTAACGTTGTGTATCTTGGTGAGGGTTTTTTGTTTGCTGGGAATTATTGTTTGTTAAAATCCAGAAAATATGTTTGCTACTTTGTTACTATTTGCAGTCAATTGATTATCCAAAGTGATTTCTACGTGTTCTTTTCTCCGTTATTAGCAGGAGCAGATTATATACAATCGTAGCAAATTCGGGTTAGTTTATAAAGCAGGCTGAATTTTAAAATATATCCAACTGTTTTGGGCCTTTTGGCAAGCTTTTTATCCAAGGGTAGTTTCGTTATATCGCGGACAGAACGGCGTTACTTTATGTATGATTGTGTTATTATTGATCTAAATGTAATTTCAACAAAAAAAAAAAAAATTGTAATTTCAACAAATCTCAGTTCCATCATTTTTTTCATCATATTAAGCTGAAGATGCAAAAAAATGGAAATAAACTGGCATTTGTAGAATCAACATAATCAATATTTTAAAAATTGGACTGATAATTAAATTGGTGATTTAATAATTTTAATAGATTATTCGATCGGTTGAATTGACAGATCAGAGCAATTCATCAATTTCTTCGATTTTGATCATCAGTCCAGTTCAATTTTAAAATCAACTAATGAACATAATTTGTGCAAACTCAAGTTGTGATCCAACAACATAAAAATATTTGGGAAAAAAACTTTTGATCTGGTAAAAACGCTCTTTTAATTAATAAAAAATCCATTTCTTTCTGCAGTTATGTGGCAAAAGATCCCGAGTCTCGTCTGAATCCTGCCCGACCTGAGAGTAAAATTTTAATTTCCTGCCTCAGATCGGGGTTAGGAAAAAACCCTAAGCCCAATTTTATAGATAAAAATAATTTTTTAATTATATAAATTGATTTTTAATTTTAAATAAATATGTTTTAAACTAAATTCGGAAGGTAAAATCCAAAAAATATTTATATTTTAAATTTTTTTCATTTTTAAATATTAAAAATTCAAAAAAAAAAAAAATTTTATTTTAAAATAAAAAATGAATGGCAAGGCAAAGTCCAATCCGGCTTAGAAAATGGGTTAGGGTGAAAGTTCCAGATTTAACCCGGAAAATTACCATCCACTCGAAAAGGTAGGTTAAATAGTAGAAATCTTGACGCGTGTCACACATGCCCCTTCTCGAAACTGATGATCCACTTGACTCGTTTTTGATGAATTTTTATTATTAAAAAAATTAAAATTAAATAAAAAACGTCATTAAAAATCCAATATATATATATATATTTTTTAAAAATTTTGTTAAAAAAAAAAACACCCTCCAACTTTCCATTAATCAAAATTGGAGGTTCTACACTGACTTGTGTGTTTCTGATTCTTTTGGTTCTTCAGTCTGGGTGGTTGCCCGTTGTAAATTTGCCTCCATTTTACGATGGTACGTGAGTGTTAATTAATCTTGTAGATTCTTTCATAAGTTTAAGGCTGTTGTTTTGCTTTTTTATGTGCTTGTAATTTTAATTCTGCAGGGCGAATTGCGAAGCTACAATAATGGCGATAATGGAAATGAAGCAAAAGCTATTGTGCCGAAGCCTGAGATCCTGGACTTCGAGCTGCCCGAAGATTGGCCTTATGGTAGCTCGATGCATGTTGGGGTAAGCTTATAATTTCCTTCTTTTTTTTTTAATTGTTTAATTTCTGGATTTTATCAGCTTTTTAGAGTTTGTTTTATTTTGGTTTGCAGCATTGTGGAAACTAAATCTTGGATTATAATTGCTGTAGAAAAGTTTTGAACTTTCTTTTGTAGCTGTTTTTAATTTGTTTATTTTTAAAAATAGTTTCTGTTTGGTGTCTGGATTGAGTTATATAAGACTTGAATATGCTTTTAGCTTTTCCATAACAAATTTGCTTTTCCAAGATGGTTTAGGCTCAATTTGGTATTGTGGTGTGCTGTGGAATGGAAGCTCTTTCCGAGTTAAAGTTGACTTGTGGTTGGTAAAACACCACTATAATAAGCTTTTGAGTGAAAATTGTTTGGCATCATTTTTAGAGAGCAAAACTTGGCTGCACTGCTGCCATATAACATAAACAATGGGAGCCTTAGACGTGAAGGTATTGAGTTTTGTTCTCTAATTTCAGGATAACAATGCAAGTTCATCTGGGAGTAACTTGAGATCGTCTTTGATTGGGATGGGATTTTCGGCATCTCTTGTCAACAAAGCGATTGAAGAAAAGGGTAATGTGAACAACGTCATGTATAAATTTATTGAAAGAGAAAAAAACATCCATGTGAAGAAAATAGTCTATTATGATGTTTTCCTGAATCACCATTTTCTTGAAATCTAGGTGAAGACAATGTTGAATTGTTAGTGGAGACCCTTATCGGATATAATGTAAGTAATCCTATACACTTTGGTGCTTGTTTGTGTGTTTGCACATGAATTATAAGAGAACATTGATCTAGACATGTTATTTTGCTTAAATTAGTGAGGTTTAGAATTCATAGAACTATCAGCACTAATGATGTCGAGCATTCACTGAACTCTATCGAGTGACTTTATAACCTCTCGCTCGTCCTTCTCTCTTGGTATACATGGCAACGGGCCGGGCTTTGATAAGCCCGGCATGAGCCCGACAATTTAGATTTAGGCCCGGGCTGTCACCGGGCCGGGCCCGATTTTTTTAATATAAAAAATTATAAATATAAAAATATATTATATAAATATATATATTATATAAATATATATATTTTATAAATATATATATTATATAAATATAAATATAAAATTATTTATTTTAAGCCATGGCCGGGCCCGGGCCCGGCCCGGGTTTTTTTGCCACCCTTATCTCTTGGAATGAACTTTTGAGTTTTGACATTCACATGCACTATGTTTTTAATGGCTAATAGTTGACTTGGTTTGGAATGAAATAGGACCTTCAAAAATCCAATTCTCAATCATCAGATTCTTTGGATAGCTTGTTTGGCGACAAGGATGCTAATAGTCCACCACAAACTTCCACAGTGGTCCAACCAAAAGAGGTAACCTGCTGTGATCTTGTTTTATATGTGACACTTTTATCAGGAGGATTGTGTTGTCAAGGCTATATCCGTTGCCATTTTATTTATGTAATTGGATTGGAATTGGAGTTTCAATGCTCTCTTAAGATGACCTGTCTGTACATTGGTTATGTTGGTATTCCGTCTTGAGAACCTTACTTTTTTTTTTAATTGTATTTTTATGGTGCTTTGTTAAATACCAGAAGAGAAAGTGAGACACATACAATGTTGCTAGTAGACACCTCTGACTATGGTGAAATTAGTGAAGTGAGGGAGGCATTAATTACTTTGTGTCATTCTCACCTACTATTTCCCTTCTGATGGAATGGATTGGTTCACTTATTTTCAATGATAGCAGTTTCATGGGGTTTTAAATTTTGTTAGAGCTATTACATGTTAGGGTTAATGAGTCACATATAGCGTCAATTCTTGTTCCTTTCCTTCACTTCGTTTAGCAAATCTAATAGAATTATGCGAGGACATATTCTTATGGGGTCAACTCATATTTAGTCGCTAATGTCTCGATTTCCCATTTTTGTGCAATCAAGATCATTGAATATGATATATTTTATATTGGGTTGATCTTACTTATTTGCAGGAACCTGATGTAATGGATGGAGAAGTTCATATTCAAAAAAGGGCCTCCTTAC
Source organism: Zanthoxylum bungeanum (assembly GCA_019454045.1). NCBI lineage: Eukaryota > Viridiplantae > Streptophyta > Magnoliopsida > Sapindales > Rutaceae > Zanthoxylum > Zanthoxylum bungeanum. Next base: position 149,585 of record SKCR01026663.1, on the reverse strand, counting down.
TAATGATGAATTTTTCTGTAAATGAAGTTGACTTTGCATTGGATAAGCTTGGTATGTTGATTGTTTCCAAAAAATTTAATTTCTGTAAATTATGTTTGCAAATGATGGTTCTTTTTTTTTTTTTTTTTGTACATTCTGAAATTATGATTGCTTTTGTTGTTTAACACAAATGAAATACTTTGAGATTCACCATTTTGACCTTTTGCCTTTAAGTAGACAAGACAAGATATTGAACTTTATGCATGTTTCTTGTTTAACATCGTCAGAGCAAATACACTATGAGAGCACCTTAGAGGAAGTACACACTTAAAGGATTTTCAAATTTCACGTGGGTTTTGTCAGCTATTTAATGTTGGAAATGAGACGGATATAGATCTTAGGGAGCTAGGATGCTCAGAAGAAAATCGGAATTATGCATTCTACCAAAGAATTCAAAGATCTTAGGTTAAAGATGCATTAGAAAATATGAAGAGTGGGAAAGCAGTTGGTCCAGATGCAATCCCAATAGAAGTGTGGAAATGTATAGGAGAAGAAGGAATAACCTGGCTAACTAAGTTATTCAATTTTATATTGAGAACCAAGAAAATGCAAGAGAAATGGAGAAAGGGTATTTTGGTACCTATTTACAAGAATAAAGGGGATATAAAAAATTGCACAAATTACAGAGGTAAAAAGCTAATGAGTCACACAATGAAATTGTTAGAAAGAATATTGAGTGCATGCTAAGACGAAACAAATATTTATGAGAACTAATTGGGGTTAATGCCAGGAAGATCGACTATGGAAGCAATACACTTGCTAAGGGGCTTGATGAAACATTACTATAGTAGGGAGAAAGACCTTCATATGATATTTATAGATATAGAAAAAGCATACGATAGAGTACCAATAAAAATTCTTTGGAGGGTCCTAGAAAAGAAAGGAGTACATATTGCTTATATTCAAGCCATTAAAGATGTGTATGAAGGCGCAATGACTTGTGTAAGGACTCTAGGATAAGTAATAAGGCACTTTCCTATTACCATAGGCTTACATCAAGGTTCTGCATTGAACTTTTATTTTTGCCTTAGTGATGGATGTAATTACTAAAGATATCCAAGATTAGGTGCTATGGTGTATGCTATTTGCTGATGATATAGTATTGGTGGATGAGTTTAAAGAAGGTGTAGAGGCTAAACTTGAGATGTGGATAAAAACTTTAGAGGCTAAAGGCCTCCGATTAAGTAGGTTAAAAACTGAATACATGGACACATGGTGTGTGAGTTTAACAAAGATCGTAGAGGTAATGCGGCAAAAATAAGAATTGACAACCAACCAATCTCAAGTAGCGAGTGTTTTAAGTACCTCGGGCAGTGTTCTAAAATGCGCTAGGTCCTAGTCGGGTGGCGACCCAGCGCCTAAGAAATTAATTGGAAATAGAGAATTTCCATAATTAGGTTTAAGATTTGGTGTGATTTTGACAAATTAATCACAGGGAAATGTTGTAAAAGTAATGGTTAAGATTTATAGATGGTTAATTTGATGAAAAACTAACAAAAATTGAAGAGATTAGAGTTTTTTTAAATTAGGGTTTATGCATCAAATTGGGGATTTTTAAAATTGATGAGTTAGAGAGTTAGTTTAGTAAAATTAAGGTTAGGGTTATGATTAGGGTGTGAAATTAGACCGGAAAACAACTTCAATTTTGAATTCTGAGTCGGTCAACGGTGGTTAACAGTCGTTGACCGATAATTTTGGCGACCAAATTTTGCCGGAATGGGCAGAAAATGCCGCCCATTCCGGCGAGCGCCTGGCCCCAACGATGTGGGGTCAGGCGCGGTGGCCATAGGCCGCTGAGCCTAAACGCGCCGCCTAGGCGGCTCGTTTTAGAACAGTGACCTCGGGTCTATCCTTTAAAAAGATGGAGAAGTCGATCGAGATGTTATGTATATAATTCAATTATGTTGGAGAAAATGGAGATGTGTGTCTGGGGTCTTATGCAATCACAAAGTTCTTTTAAAAAAGGAAAATTTTATAAGACTGCCGTGAGACCTGCAATGTTTTATGAAACAAAATGTTGGGCAATAAAGCTTCAACATACCCAAAAAATGAGGGTAGCTGAGATGAGAATGCTTAGATGGATGCGTGGATGGGCTAGGAAAGACAGAGTTAGAAATGAAGTAATTAAGAAGATTTTGGGGATTGCACCAATTGATGAGAATATGAGAGAAACAATGCTAAGATGGTTAGAACATATCCAACGTAGACCTTAAAGTGATTCAGTGAGAAAATGAGCGCAAATGGTGTTGCCATATGGCAAGTGAGGAAGGGGAAGACCTAAGTTAACATCGACATAAATCATAAAAAAGATGTAAAGAAATAAGAAGATTTTATATTTCTTAGATACTTAGAATTACAAGAGATATGTCTTTATATAGGCATTACATTAAGTTAAATATAGAAATTAAATATACTAATAATCATTAAGATTACATAATCATATCTCAATGATTATGTAACAATATCTTAGAGATGTAGAATCATAATCATATATTTGGATGATTATGATTATGATTCTAACAATATCTTACGGATTCTAACACTCCCCCTCAAGCTGGAGCATACGTATCATATGCATCAAGCTTGTTACAAATGAAACCAGCACAAGAACCACATAGAGATTAGGGTGTTTAAACACTGCTGGAGAATGCACAGCAGGAACATATATGGTGACTTGGATGTTTTAACGTCGTTGGAGAGTGCACAACGAGAACAGATGCGGAGGTTTGGATGGTTTAACATCGCTGGAAAATGCACAGCGGTAAAAGTTTTAACTATTCCAGAACAGCTCAAAACATCTAAAGAAAACTTGCCAAATCACCCCTGACAAAACCCCGAAAAAAGATCAGATGTGGAACTTGATGCGAGTAAGGGACAAATAACTGATAAATCTGAGCGTTTCGTCGCCATTGGTATTGTCAAGACTGCCGAAGAAGATACGGCGCGTGAGGCTCATGCCCATATAATGGTGTGTGTTCCCCACGCGCCTGCTTGAACGACGACTTTAAAAGAGAGAAACCAAAACCCAGAGAAAGATTGGCTCTGATACCATGTAAAGAAATAAGAAGATTTTATATTTCTTAGATACTTAGAATTACAAGAGATATGTCTTTATATAGGCATTACATTAAGTTAAATATAGAAATTAAATATACTAATAATCATTAAGATTACATAATCATATCTCAATGATTATGTAACAATATCTTAGAGATATGTAGAATCATAATCATATCTTTGGATGATTATGATTATGATTCTAACAATATCTTACGGATTCTAACAAAAGACATAGGTTTTATGGAGCTTGATAAATCAATGATCTTAAATAAAGCACAATAGCGTCAAAAGATCCATCTAGCCGATCCCAACTAGTGGGAAAAGGCTTTGTTTGGTTTGGATGTGGGTTTTGTGTTTCTACGCTGAATAAATGTGAAAACTATGTTTTGTTATTAGTTATTTATTATTAGTTTATTACTACTAATATTTAGTATAAACCTTCATAGGATCAAATCCTATGTTTGTCTCTTATACTCATTCCTAATGTACAATGCTTTTTTAATTATTGTTAGTACAAGAGTGTGGTATTTCATAATAGGTTCATTGTAGCTCTTTTCAATTCTAGCAATACTTTAATGTTAACAACTTTTCTCATAAATGTTACATTTAGGCAAAGATGCTCCTGTTTATGAATTGGTGGACTTTATCACTGCTGCTCAGATATCTGAAAACCTCGAAAAGGAAACAGATGATACACCTTATGACCATGAAGGAAGTCAAGGAACAAATGAGGTACTTAGTGATGTTTTCAAGTAACATTAGTTGGTTTGATGCCTATTCTTAAGAAATTAGGTCTATGCAATAGCCTAGACATTGCTCCAGCTTAGTTTCAAAAGATTGCTTTCAAGTAATTTTGGTGTTGTGATTGCTTCCTCTCTCTTTTAGTTGTGTTTTTTTCTTGTTACACTTTCCATATACTCATTCATTTGTGCTTTCTAATAATTATTGATTATCTTAAGCCATCATTGACTTGTTTCTGAAATCTTGTGATGTAGGATGGATTGTTCAACCAAATACTAGAAGAATTAAGGGGAGAAATCGGAAATTTAGAGAAGAAAGAGAAATTCAGAGAGAGGAGAAAAAAAAGGAAACTAAGAGGGGAAGAATCATAATTTTATTTTGTTAGATAATGAAAGAAACTCTGGAATTCACTCTGTTGTATTTACAATGATAGGAGCATTTATATAGGCAATACGTCAAATGAAAATAGGAATGAAATAATAAAAATAAAAATAAAGATAAAGATAAAGATGATAAAGATATATAATAAAGTCACAAATCTTGAGGATTTTAGAATTATATCTTGGGGATTCTAAAATCATATCTTGGAGATCATTTCCAAGGAGATATTATTTCCTTAACATCCCCTCAAACTCAAGCTAGTGATGAAGGAACAAGCTTGAGGTTGGAAGTCTGAAGGGGGAGCCGAAGCTTAAGCGGGAGCCGTATCCCAAAGGGATCCGAAGCCCAAAGTGAGAGTCGGAGCTCGAAAGAGAGCCTAAGCCTGAAAGGAGCCGAAGCCCAAAAGTGAGAGCAGGAGCTCAAAAGAGAGCCTAAGCCTGAAAGGAGCCGAAGCCCAAAGGGAGAGCAGGAGCTTGAAAGGAACGGAAACTCAAAAAAAAGTGGTAGCCCGAAAGAGGGCCGAAGCTCGAAGGAGGGCCAAAGCCTGAAAGAGAGAGTTCTAAAAACAAAAAATCCGTGATTTAATCAGTGTTCTAATACGCACTAGGCGCTAGTGGGGCGGCGGCCTAGCGCCTAGGAAATTAGTCGGAAATAAAGATTATCCATAATTAGGTTTAAGATTTGGTGTGATTTTGACAAATTAATCGTAGAGAAATATTGTTCGAGTAATCGGTAAGATTTATACAGGGTAAATTTGATGAGAAACTAACAAGAATTGAAGAAATTAGAGTTTTTTGAAATTAGGGTTTATGTTTCAAATTGGGGTTTTTTGAAATTGATGAGTTAGAGAGTTATTTTTGTAAAATTAAGTTTAGGGTTAGGATTATGGTGTAAAATCCGGCTGGAAAACAATGTCAATTTCAAATTCTGAGTCGGTCAACGACCATTGACCGACGATTGTCACGGCCAACATTTGCCAAAATGGGTTGAAAATGCTGCCATTCCGGCGAGCGTCTGACCCCAATAATTTGGGGCCAGGCGCTGCGGCCATAGACCGCCGAGCCTAAACGCACCGCCTAGGTGGCTCGTTTTACAACAATGGATTTAATGGTTGAAAAATTTAAGAGGCCGTATGAGATCCCATTGAGTGGTTGGAAATCTAAGAGATCACTAAAAGAACGAAAAAATAACCCCACAAAAAATAGAAGTCTGAAGATGAATACAAACCCAAGGATTATGGTTATGGCTCCACACTAGAGGAAGATGAAGGAGAATACAACACTCAGCAAGGCCTATACAAATCTAAGTCTGAATAGAAATCCAAACTAGAGGACAATTCTGGCCTAAGTCCAAGGGCGATGAGTACAGCCCTAAGCTAGATGTTGACAAACCGAAGCCGGAAGATACACCCAAGTCAGAGAATTATGGCAATGACTCCAAACCATACACTGTCAAGTCAAAGTCCGAGGATGATGAATACACACCTAAGCCAAAAGATAAAACCAAGTCGGAGAATTATGAGTAGGGGCTCCAGACCAGCCACTGATAAGTCAAAGCACGAGGAGTGTTTGGAAACGAAAGTGTATATTACTAGGGCTTTGTCAGGGTCGAAATTTGATCAGAGCTTGGATTTGGCTTTGGAGACTGAGATTGATGTCGTCGTTTGGGTGCTGCAGAAGCGACGTGCATGGCAAAGGGAGGACATTTTTCTTCGGGTTTTAGAGCGAAGAAGCGGAACTAAAGAGTTTATGTCTAGGTGGCACGTGAAGTTCACGTGCCAATGGTGGCCATGATTCCCACGCGCCGATGAGAACAGAGAGCGAAACTAAAAAAGTCATACTCTAGTGTCTGATATCATATTAGATAATGAAATAAACTCTTGAATTTACTTGTTTATATTTACAATGATTAATGATAGGAGCATTTATATCGGTAATACATTAAACTAAAATAGGAATGATTAATAGTAATAATGATTCTAGAATCATATCTTAGAGATCGTTTTCATATTAAGGAGATATTATTTCCTTAACATATTTGATAATCATCATTAACATCAGTCTGCTTAAAAATGAAAAACAAGGACATTTTTATAGTGGCTAAACCCTGAATAAAACAGTGACATAATAAAAACAATCTAGTTCCTAATATACAATATAAAACTTGCCCAAATAAGAAATATGTGTGAGATAAAATGTTATATAAACACTTGAATTTATTATATAATCATAAAACCATAAAAATCTGAATAGATATAATCCCTAATTCTACATCATCCTGTTATTTGAGTGTCAATTTGAGTATTGTTGTCTTTGAGTCATTTTCAGTTACCTATTTATTAGCTGCACTGTCTTTGTGGGTTTATTGTGCTCATAGCTGTGGTATTATAATTTACACGGTATCTAATACTTTATTTGACCTTTTCGATCGCCAGGATAATAGTGATGAAACCTTGTATGGTACCATGGAGAAAACACTTCAGTTACTTGAAATGGGTTTCTCTGAAAATCAAGTTTCATTAGCAATTGAGAAATTTGGTGGGTAATATTAATCACATATTTTTTAGTATTTGATTGCACTATATTTGAGATGTACTCAGCAACAACCAAGTCATTTATCGTATTTCAGGCTCAGACACTCCAATTTCAGAGCTTGCTGACAAAATTTTCTCTGGTCAAATTTTTGTGGCCAACCCTAGAAGACGGTCATATGAGACGGTAAAAGTGAAAATTGAGGATTTCAGTGCAGATGTTGTCCCTCAGTCGAGGAAAATTAACTTGGGTGAAACTAGTAGAGGAAAATGGCCAAAAGAAGAGTATTTTGATGACTTTTCAAATGACGCTTCTCAGTTTCGGCAAGTTGATTTTCAGGAAAACCGCAAAGGGAAACGGCCAAAACAAGAGTCTTTGGATGACTCTAGTTCTTTCCTTGACTCATTATGGGAAGAAAAAGTTAAGCCTGATAGTTCCGGTTATGGAATGCCACAAGCATTCAATTCCAATCCGCCTAAGAGTATAAATAAAGTGGTGGCTAAACCTCCATATTTCTTATATGGAAATGTTGTGAATATACCTGGAGATTGTTGGGTAAAAATTTCACAATTCTTGTATGCACTTGAGCCTGAATTTGTGAATACTCAATATTTCTCAGCATTGAGTAGGAGAGAAGGGTATCTACACAATCTTCCAACCGCAGATAGGTGTCACATCATTCCGGAACCACCGATGACTCTACAAGATGCTATACCGCATACTAAGAAATGGTGGCCATTGTGGGATACGAGGAAGAAGTTGACCTGCATCAGCTCTGGAACTAGTGGAATATCTCAGCTCTGTGAGAGGTTTGAGAAACTACTAAGAGATTCTCGAGGAGTGCTCTCATCACAGCAGCAGAGAGATATTCTTCATCACTGCGAGATGTTAAATCTTGTATGGGTTGGTCCGTACAAACTTGGACCTGTTGATCCTGAATATGTAGAATGTATACTGGGCTACCCATCGAATCACACTCAAACTGATGGAAGTAGTTTAACACCAAGGCTTGAATCACTCAGACACAGCTTTCAGACAGATACCTTGGGTTATCACCTCTCTGTTTTGAAGTCTCTGTTCCCAGGAGGGCTAACAATGTTGTCAGTCTTCAGCGGAATTGGTGGAGCAGAAGTTGCTTTACACCGGCTTGGCATCAAGTTGAGAGGGGTTATTTCCATAGAGACTTCTGAAACAAATCGAAGGATTCTCAGGAGGTGGTGGGAAATTAGTGGACAAACCGGGGAGTTGGTGCAGATAGAAGACATTCAGGCCCTTACATCTAAAAAGCTTGAGAGTTTGGTTCATAAGCTTGGCAGTATCGACTTTGTAATCTGTCAAAACTCTGTCCCTCAGGTTTCAAATTCAAAGCAGATTTCAAATTCAAAGCATCCTAACATGGCTGCAGAGGGCGGCGTTCTGCCCAATTTCGACTTATCTTTGTTTTATGAGTTTGTTCGTGTTTTGCTACGGGTAAGGAGTATGGAGAGGTGATGACATTTTCCCCAAATGCTTTTTGTTCTGGCACATTTTGTATATATTAATGATCAGAAACAATGCTTAAGACTCATAGTTAAATGCTCTTGGGAAAAATGAATATTAATTAATTTAGCATAGTGATAATGTGTACTCAAGTATTACTTTTAAGCTTTATCCACAAGAATCAGCCCAATCTTTGCTGCCTCCTGTTGGTATTCAAATGCTTGACAGAGGAGGAGCTTGTGTTATACAGAAGAAAAACCTTAGCAAATTGGTCAACAATGTCAGGATGCTTAAAAGTTTTGTCGTGTCTGCATTAGGAGTAATGATTTAGCTTATTTCAGTGTTAGAATTAGCTGTTTATTTTCAGCCATTGATGCTTCCTTGTTTGCTTCCCTAGTGTTTCAGGGCTTCGTTCTTGATGATGAATCCAGACATCAGTGATTCAGTGGGATTCATGGTCCTTGTGAAGAGCTTTACGTTTGCTATGATTTGTCAAACAAAGTTGTCATTGGTTGAGTTCGCAAAATAATGTTTGACGTGTCATCTCTGAACATATCAAAGAGCTGACTAGATGCATAAATAAATATACAAGATGGAATATCCATGAATATTTGAATAACCTATTAATTATATTTTAATGACAAATTAGCTATTTTAACTAATAAATTAATTTAATTAGTTAATTTTTTAAAAATAAATATTTTTCCCAGTTGGATTGGATGTATTTTATAGTTGGGTCAATGTTTAAAAATCTTCGATCTGAAATGAAACTCTAATCGGACCAAGACAAACCTGAATGGTCCAAATTGAGTTGGATATATTTTACATATGGGTTTAAAAATCTCGGAGTCGGATTTTTCGGGTTGGGTCCGAGTTTAATGAAACCCAAATTTGACCAGGACAAACCCGAGCAGTTCAGACTGAGTTGGATGTATTTTACATTCTAGTCTAAAAATCTTAGACCTAAATCTAGATTTAATGAAACCTGGACCAGTCCTATACAAACTCGGGTGGTCCAGACTAGGTTGAATGTATTTTACATCCGGGTTCTAAAAATCTTGTACATGGATTTTTCGCTATGGGTCCACGTTTAATGAAACCCATATCGGACTTGGACAAACCTGAGTGGTCCAGATTGGGTTGGATGCATTTTACATCTGAATCTAAAATTCTTGGACCTAGATTTTTCTAGGATGGGTTCGAGTTTAATGAAACCTAGGCCGAATCCGAATAAACCCGAGTGATCCAAATTGGGCTGAATGTATTTTACATCCCGTCTAAAAATCTTTGCGGTGGAAGTACGTCGACAGACGAAATCAACTTTTAAAATATTTTTAATTCGGATAAATTATCTGGTATCATATAACTCTAATTTATCCGTATTTTACCATAATCACTCATTAATATCAAATATTAGAAGTGATTATGTGTAGAGACTCGGGGAAAAATTTTCGGAAACACTTTATGCGGTTACACGTTAATCTGTTTCTCGGTTCACCGAACCGACCGACTGAGATTACTGGACAACTGAATCAGCGGTAAAATCGGACCAGTCTACTGCTATAGTGATCTGTTTCACTGTAGGAGTGGCTAATTTTTATAATTTTAACAAATTATCATTTTGCCGTTAGTGTATATTTCTATCGAAAATTCCCAAAACGCTTCCGGAACTGTTTGAAAAATTTCAAGAAATTTTCTACACATTCTACACAATGCTACAGTAGTTTGAGTACTGTAGCAGTGGCCAAATAGTCGTTATTTCAATAAATTATGATTTTGCCCCTAATGAGGTTTTTTCGAAAAATTCTCAAAATGGTTCCAGAACAATTCCAAAAATTTTCATACACATTATTACACATCCAATTTCATCCACAATATCTCAATTTCAGAAAATCAACACTTTTGAATTAATTATACAATTAATCACATTAACACCTAATTAATTCAAAATTCATGCAATTAACAAATCCAAAAATCACCAAAGAGAGTCACCACCACAAAGTCACTCTAGAACAATTATAGGTCAATATGGAGTGGTATAAATAACTCTAGAATGATAATTTGGTGTCCTATATCCTAATTACACTAATTAGCTTAATTAATTTTACACATGCATTAAGGCTATCCCATTAGGGTTTCTAATCATTGATAAAACCAAATAATGAAAGAATCTCTATTATAGCATTTATAATCATTTGGAAACATAAAGAAAAAATTTCAATGAAATTAAATCAAAATTATCTTAATTTCTTCAATGGTTGCTTCCAATTGTTCTTCCACATTCTCTAATTTTGGTGAATTAGTTAAACCCTAAGAAAGCTATAATTTTTCTCGCTCTTTCATGAACAAATTGATTAAAAAAATTTCAAGCCATATTTTCTCTCTAATGGCTGAATTTTACATATAAGTAAGATGGATATTTTGGTTATTTTGATAAAATTTAATATATGGCTAAAAATGATGCCAAATTTGTCACACGTGTATGGCTAGTATTTGGCCATGTATAAAGCTTATCTTATAAGCTTTTATAAAGAAAAATAAATAATTTTTATAATAAATAATTATTTAATTAATTAAATAATTATTAATTAACATGTATCAAAAATCGATCGGCTCTAATATGGTTCTAATCGAATTTTGTATCATATACATATACACATTAGATATTAAAATACCTTGGCACGTGTTAAGTTACCAATAATCTGTATTATTCGTAATTAATTGCCCCAGTGCTCTATGAGCATACTTTATTAATGAGACTCTCTAGGTTCAGATATATCAGTTACGAAACACATTCTATGTCTATGATTCGCTCACTCGTAAATTATAATGACCACAGATAATCACGCTGAACTATACAAATCGAGCTCTAAGCATATTGTATAGTCCTTCTGTCGTAAGTATCTGAACTGTACTTGAGACGAAGATGAGAATGTTGTAGACGGTGAATTTCGCCTGCGGCCTACAATCGAGAATTCGTATGATGAGGGCACCGGCGGTTCTGCAAAATAAATGTAAGATGAACATGGAATAACTGCCCACCAGTGTGGTGGAAGCCGTATGCATTATGATGCTCAAGTTAGTGATGGTGATTAGCGTAAATAAGAGAAGAACAAGACAAATGGTTACCTTGATCTTTGTAGATTTTCGTAGTATGGTGGGCTAGTGTTTAGAGAATCATGTATGCTTTAAGAACTCGAGTGTGAGAGCCAAAGCTTGAATGAATCAATAACTCAGACCCCTCTCCTTTTATAGATTGTGAAGAAGCCCATTTAGTCATTTTAGGATTCCTTGAAAGTATCATATTCCAATCCTACTTAGGAAAGGGTAGAAGAGTAGGGACTGAACTAAGAGTGTCTAGATTTTTGGGATTAAGTGTAATCCTTATTGTACTTGGATTATACCACCGTTTTTGTAGGTGGTTTGTCTAGATTCAAATACTTAGTTTCCTTACTATGAAAGAATCAGTCGTATGTAGACCAGTAAATAATGTCTACTAGGGCATCACATAATATAGAGAAACATCGACTGAGACACGACCCAAGTGACGTCATCTGGAATCATTAAGTAATATGATTAGGGTCTGCCGAGACCTTTTGGGTCGTGTGGACTCTATCTCTTGAGGGACATATGATAGACCCATGGGCCTATAAGTGAGCCTTGTGTGTTGGATTGATTGTCCAGTAGTTGGAATCTACTTCGATTGGGCCTCGGTAATGGCCTAAGATACCATTTTGGGCTAGATGAAGGCCATGATCATGCTCTGATGCAAGTCTGATGCGTGGACCCGAGACATAATGACATTTGGATCCTTGACCTAAATTTAGCCCGTACAGTTTGTCTCATACTCTCTAAGTCAATGAGTCCCCAACTTGGAGAGTATTCTACGATTTTGTTGTATGAAGTCAACATGTTGTTTGGGGTACTTATGGTATTAAGATTAGACGAAGGTCGTGCTACGTCAACTGGACCAGACGAAGGTCGACTGGACCAGATGAAGGTCTATTAGATTCTTTGACCCGATGAAGGTCATGAGGAATGTCCTATGGATTGGACCAGATGAAAGTCCAGGATAATCTCCAATCGACTAGACTTGAAGAAGGTTTAAAGGAGTTCTCCACGTCGCCTGGACCAGATGAAGGCCCAGGTCTTCAACCTGACCCAATAAGGGTTATAGGAAATGTTCCCGTCCACTAGACCAAATGAAAATTCAAGATAATTTACAGTCGACTAGACTAGATAAAGGTCCATGGGAGTCTTCATCCTCGTCTGGACCATATGAAGGTCCAGGTCTTCAACCTGACCTGACAAGGGTCATTGGGACTGTTCCGGTCAACTGGACCAAATGAAAATCCAGGATAATCTCCAGTCGACTAGACCGGATGAATCTCCAAGGGAATCTTCATCGTTATCTTGACCATATAAAGGTCCGGGTCTTCAACCTGATCCATCAAGGGTCATTGGGAATATTCCCGATGACTAGACCAGATGAAGGTCCATGATAATCTCTAGTCGACTGGATTAGATGAAGGTCTAAGGGAGTCTTCATTATCTTCTGGACTAGATGAAGGTCATGGTCTTCAACCTGACCCGACAAGGGTCATGGGGAATATTTCTATCAACTAGACCAGATGAAGGTCCAGGATAATCTCCAGTCGATTAGACCAAGGTCTATGTGAGTCTCTATCGCCGTCTAGACTAGATGAAGGTCATGTCTTCAACTTGACTCGATAAGGGCCATATGAAGTGTTCATGTCGACTGGACCAGATGAAGATTCATAGGAGACTTCATCATCGTCTAGACCAGATGAAGGTCCGGGTCTTCAATGTGACCTGATAAGGGTCGATTGGACCAGATGAAGGTCCAAGATAATATCTAGTCAACTGGACCATATAAAGGTTCATGGGAGTTTTCATTGTTGTCTGGACCAGATGAAGGTCCAGGTCTTCAACTTGACCCACCAAGGTTTATGGGGAATGTTCTCGTAGAATGGACCAGATAAAGGTCCAGGATAATCTCCGATCGACAGGACCAGATGAAGGTCCAGAGGAGTCTTCATCGTCGTCTGAACCAGATGAAGGTCTAGGTCTTCAACTTGACTCGACAAGGGTCTTGGGAATGTTTCCGTCGACTAGACTAGATGAAGGTCCAAGATAATCTCCAATGGATTGGACTAGATGAAGGTCCAGGGGAGTCTTCATCGTCGTGTTGACCAAATGAAAGTTCAGGTATTCAACCTGACCCGACAAGGGTTATGGGGAATGTTCCCGTCGATTGGACCAGATGAAGGTCCAGGATAATCTCCAGTCAACTAGACCAGATGAAGATCTAGGAGAGTCTTCAACATCGTCTAGACCCGATGAAAGTCTGGGTCTTCACTCTCAGCCGACCATATACTTGGTGTCGATTGGGATCTTGGTGCCGTCTGTGATCTTTATTAACGAAGACTCAATATATGTCGAGCCTACTATGTCGACTTAGATTCACCATGTTGACCGAAATCAATATGCCTATTGGTATTGCTTTTGTGTCTGTATCTACAAACATAATTAGTTGTATAAAAAATAAACACTTTTACCTATCATTTGAGATCGTGCTGGCTGAACTAGTTGGTGGTCCTAGGGAGTCTGCTTGAGTAAGGACCATGCTATATCGTATGGATCAGACGAATATCTCTCTATGTCGTTTGACTAGAGGGAGGTCCTTTGATGTCGTCTAGAGAGATGACATTCAATACTTGTCGTTTGGAGTATATGATCATTCTTTCATATCTTCTGGACCAGATGAAGATCCTTTGATGTCATCGGATGCCCCTCCAGGTCAATTGGGGAAAGTTTCGATCATTCCACGCCCTTTGGAGAAGATTTCATGTATGGAAGGTGCTTCTCGGTCGATTGGGTCTGTTGGAGGTTAAAGAGCGTATTCTCGTGTAATCTGAGCCAAATGAGCGTCCTTATTTGTCATTTAGAGAGAGTGGGTGTTTCTAATCTCAGTCAGGGGTTTGGAATATCAACCTTCTTCTGGTGAGGATAGAATGTCCCCATGCGGCGGAGAGGTTTGCCCCCACCATTTACCTTATTGGGCTCGTTTGGGCTCTATGAGATGGATTTAATAAATGGGCCTTTAAGGTTGTTAGCCTTCTGCCTTGGCCTGCCACTGTAGCCTTAAAGAGAGTTTCGAGGAGGTTTTAAGGCAGGAAAATGAGGCGCCATCAGGAGATGGACATAGGTGGGGTTTAGAGGCTCATTTACTCGTATTCTAAAAAATCTCTTGTTTTGCTTGCAAGTTGGGAAAGCTCTCAAATATTTAAAGTATTCTCCATTTTCTCTCTCTTGTTCCTCAATTTCTCTATACTATTCTTGATTAGCTTCAATTTGTTCTTAATTATTTTGTTAGTTTAATCTTCAGAAGTTAGTAGTACATGAAAGATCTTATTTGTGGAATTATGGTTGGTTGATTTGTATGACGTAGAAATTTCAAGGATTTAGTTGTTTATAGACTTGAATCATAGTGTAATTGTTTGAATTTATGTTGAGTGAGCGCGAAATAGAATCAAGTTACACCACTCTTGAGATGTATATTGAATCCCCTACTAGGAGTAGCTCACCGTCTTTTTCGGATGAGAGTGGAAGTAATAACGAAACATTGAGTAAGTCTTCTATGGTGGTTAGGCTCTTAGTGGTGGCGGAGCCACCGGTGGAAATATCGAAAGACGTAGTCCCCCTTAAGACTCTGCCAATAGCTAGAGAGTCTATTTTTTGAATTTTGAATTTTAAAAAATGGAACACCTGGTATCGGGACTCACAATGAACGATCGGGGTGAGTGGCAGAAATATTACTTCTTTGTGAGAGGTGACCTCTGTTGGGGAAGTTGTGGAACCCATAGGGTCGGATCAGTGCCATATAAAGCGAATGGGTCTAACCTGGCAAAATCAAGTATGGATGTAATTTTAAAATTATTTAATGAAATACTATATTCCATTACGAGTGTATAGGAAAAAACGGGACTGAATCGGAGTCCGGAAACTCAAAAAGAAGCAAAAAAAATTACCGCGTGCAGTGCGCGTACTCGCGCGCTACAGTGCACGCGTGCACTGTGCATGCACTATAGCGCTGATCACTCTTTTTTGTTTTGTTTGTTTCCTTAATAAATCAAAAGCTTCAGCTCACATTCCAGTGAGCTGAAGCAATTAAGGTCTTTGACCCTAATAACTTCTGGTCTTCTTTAAACACTTCAAAAACACCAAAAATTAATTTTTAATTTAAAAACCAACATTGACACATGTTATAGAACAAAAATCAAGTTTTTCAAAATATAAAATATTTTTACAAAAATATAAATTTATTCTAAATACGCACTTGCGTAAATTTTGAATCCAATACACAAATCAAATTAGAATCCCAATAAGAAATGTTTCGTGAACAATTCTAGGTCACCCAAAGGTGGTCAAGTGATTCTAGAATGGTAGCCATAGCTCTAAGCTTTAATCTAGAGTTCCAAACCCTAATTAATTGTTCCATGTTCAACATGAACATCTTTGACCTAAATTATAAGCATGTTGTGTTTATACTTCTAAAATATCATAACATAATTAATTAGCCTTATTTCAACATTAAGCTATGTGATCATCCATCTAATACACAAATAAACACAGCTTAGGAAAAGATCAAACATTACCTAGTAAGCTTGATGCATGATCTGTTAGACAATTATGACCCATAGCGTCACTGTTTGTAAAAGACATTGTGTTTTTGTACAAAATTAACTATGTAGTAATGAAATTGCTTTTTACCGTTTCGTAATTTATTTACTTTGATATAGAAATGGTAGAAGTCCTTATGATTAGTTCCAGATTGAGATGATATGAGACAATATCAATCCATAAAGGTTTAATCATTAAATATCCCTAGTCGTAGTATTATTGAGACTGGACATCGATAATACGGAATAGACTAGTATCACACTTGTGCGTGTTAAGGAAGCCTAACAGCATAGTTCTCATATATTTAAGTATTGTATACTTATGCACGTGTGATAGAAGGTTGTGTTTACCGATGGTACGAAAACAGCTTCACTCTGGATAGACCCCTCAGAATCCCATTGGTAGTATGACTATGTGTCTATGGGAATCCGATTCAGGGTAGGTGTATTTGGTCTTAACCTGAGACTTCCACCGCTAGTACTTGCGACAATCGATATGCTTTAGTTTTGGTCGTCTGGGACTTTAATAGGTTCTGTGTACGCCTCTTCTGGGTTTATTGAGAATCGTAGTGTATTGGGTGTGATGTCAAGACGGAAGTATCACTTCAGTCATATGGAGATGATGGTCACGCATGGATACAGAACTGGTTCTCTAAAGGGTTGCAACCATCGGGATAATATGACTAGGTCATGATTATCCGATATTAAAGAGACTGGTTGCTTGATATCCGATATGTGCTTCGTACGGGGCATACACTATTCCTGCCCCAGGCCTTGCACGTGACATCTGATACTGGATCGCTATACGCAATACTACGTATACTACGCCTGACATATATTGTATATTCTAGTAAGAATATTTCTGGAGAATTGGGTAGGCACAGTGCTTTGTTAGAAGCCAACCATTTCTTGTAAATCGGTAAGCACGTGGTACGAGGTACTTACTTTATCGGATAGTCCGATAACCAGATTTACTGCCAACATATCCAGAGGTCTCTTGGGTCACTTCCCAAAGATTCACCGATGACAGTTGACTCGATTAGAATTAATCTGGGATTAATTAAGAGAGAGAAAATTAATCTGGGATTAATTGAAGCATTATTTAATCTGGGATTAAATGTGTTCGAAAGAGAGAGAGCATGATTAATTTGGAATTAATCGGTAAAATAAATTTAATAGTTAAATTTGATTTTTCTATTTAATTTATTGACATGGGCTAAAATTAATATATCAGATATATTAATATGAATTGGATTTCATTACGAAATTAAAGTCGGACTTTAATATGAACGAACGGACTAATTTAGAATTAAGTCGTAAACGGAATTCGTAATAAATTTACGAGATGTCGTTATTTAATTAAATTAGATTTAATTATTTAGCGACGAGAATTCGTTTAATCGGATTAAACAAATCCGAGCCGCGGCAAACATTCGTAGAATCCATTTGAATTTTGAATTCAAATGTGGGGCCCACTTTAAATGTGGTAGTTGGGAGAGTGGTTGGCATTTATGCCAAACCATCTACTTTCCAAGCACCTTGGAATGGTTTTGGTGAAACCATTTACCCAACCACCTTGTTTAGGTGAAAAAGGTAAATTGGTTTTTTTACCAAAAGACATCTCTCTCTCTCATTTGGTAACACATCTCACAAACACAAACCCTAATCCATTTTGGGCGTGAGCTTCCTTGTTCTTCTCTCTTTGATTTTGTTGCAAAGTCAAGTTAGCTAGCACTTCAAGGAATCAACAAAGATGATAGGGAAACAACTCAAAGCTTGGAATCAACACAAAGGTTGGATCTTGGAGATCTTCATTCAAAATTTTAAAAGCTCAAATCCATTCAATGTAAGTAATTCCGCAATTTATAATGTATTTATGAACACCTTTTCTTGCTTATTAGATCATTGGCATGTTCTAGGAACACTAACAAGATCCATTCTATTTCTCATTTGTTGAAATTATTGGAGAACCTCCAAGGTGTGCAAGCTTGACTTCAAGAACCAATCTTGTTTCCAATGCTAGCAAGCTTCACTTCAAGATCTAATCTTGATTTCTCCTTAATGAAATGTATTAGAGACTTCACAAGCTTCTCTAAACACTTCTCTAACTTAGGCTAATCTCTCAAGAATTTGCTCATGCTTATACTTGTACTTGTAATTAAAATATTCCTAAAGCTTGCTATTTATAGCAAAACTTAGGCAATTTTTAATTAATAAAAATTGTAATTAACTTTTAAATGGGCTTAATCTAATTTGTCCAAATATGAATAATTAGGTGTGACTAATCTCCATTGTCTCCCACTTTGAGTTAATCCAATTAAATCAAGCCAAGGATTAGGAAATGAATTAGTTAAATGTCTTCCACTTTGATTTAATCCATTTAAATCAAGCCAAAACCACCTATTATTACATACTTACAATTACCATAATATCCTCAAATGGTAGAGATAATTATGATTTTACAATTAAGCCCTTATGTAATTATTGAATTAATCCAATTAATCAAATTAGGTCAAAGTAAATAATAAATGTTATCCAAAAACACTTGATTATCTTAGTTGATAATTATAATATCGAATATTATCTTTTATAAAAAATAATCAGTTACCCAAGTGCTCAACGAGTACATTTTATATTGTGACTCTCAAAGTTCAGACACGTTCGTCATATAAGCCTAGCTAATATGTACGCAATTCGGCCACCTCCGAATTCGTGAAGAACACGAACAACCTTTCTGAACTTACAAGTCGAGATCATCACATATGTTTAACAATCCCTCTGTCGTAGGCTATCCGAGTTGTGCGTAGGAAACATAGAATATACCGTCAAGTTTCTGAACGTACATCTCATGTTGACATGTCCACGATTCTTTATAACTGATACGATCCATCCTAGGTGATCGACTTTGGCCAAAGATTTAAGAATCGTGACTTTACTCACATAGATACCTAAACCCTTTATGGTACACATACAGGCCGACAGATCCTATCTTGCTTCGCACTTGATTACTGAGTGCATCGGTCTACACCTATGGAACATCTAGAGGCCAGACCTTGAAATGTTTCTGACATACATGGCATCAAAGTGTGGAGGATCTCACACAAAATCAATGATATCCTATAGTCAAAGGATTACATATGCTACTCAAATTGAGGAGATTCCTATTAACAGTGGTGTGTGTACTTCCAACTATTAGGAATCACCTATGAGTCATTCAGTATTCGCTTCAACAAATACCCATATGTCTATACGAGTTTCCAAAACTCATGGTACATCGGGTTAAATCATTGGAACTCCAATTCCATCGTATGACATGTGCTAGTCTTCTAGGTTAGGAATTCGATCGTATTCCAAAACCAACGACTAGAAATATTTACTTTAAGAATAGTTTACACCTAGTGTCAAAACTATTCTAAGGTCGATGTCATTCTTAGCATATCTATACATCAATCTAATATGCATAATGACAATACCATTAATAAGGTATGAAATGAAAAATATAGTTATTTTATTAATAAATAATAAAATGTACAATTCGGATTGGCACTCCAAGCACCAACTCCATCAAACTCCCACTTGTTTAGTGCCAATCTGGATGGTACCGTAGTCCCATCTCCTCCACATGTTTATCGAATAACTTAGGAGGTAAGGCCTTTGTAAGCGGGTCTGCTATGTTGTCTTGTCCTTGAACCTTCAAGACCACTATGTCTTTTCGTTCAATAATCTCTCTAATTACGCGGTATTTCCTTTCCACGTGTTTAAACTTGGAATGCGCCCTAGGCTCCTTAGCCTGCGCGATGGCTCCGTTATTATCACAGTACAATGGGATCGAATCCGCAATACTAGGCACAGCGCCAAGTTTTGTGATAAAATTTCTAATCCAAATAGCTTCTTTAGCAGCTTCTGAAGCAGCTATAAATTCCGCCTCAGTGGTGTAATCAGCTGTTGAGCCTTGCTTTGAACAACGCCAACTAATCACACACCGTCAAGGGTAAATATGTATCATGATGTAGATTTGATATAATTATTACGCGCACTGTAGCGCTGATCACTCATTTTTTTTTTTTTGTTTTTATGTGTTGCTTTTTTTGTTTGTTTCCTTAATGAATCAAAAGCTTCAACTCACATTCCAGTGAGCTGAAGCAATTAGGGTATTTGACCCAAATAACTTCCGGTCTTCCCTAAACACTTCAAAAATACCCAAAATTAATTTTTAATTTCAAAACCAACATTGACACATGTTATAGAATAAAAATCAAGTTTTTCAAAATATCAAATATTTTTACAAAAATATAAATTTATCATAAATACGCACTTGCGTAAATTTTGAATCCAATACACAAACCAAATTAGAATCCCAATAAGAAATGTCTCGTAAACAATTCTAGGTCACCCAAAGGTGGTCAAGTGATTCTAGAATGGTAGCCATAGCTCTAAGCTTTAATCTAGAGTTCCAAACTCTAATTAATTGTTCCATGTCCAACATGAACATCTTTGACCTAAATTATAAGCATATTGTGTTTATACTTCTAAAGTATCCTAACACAATTAATTAGCCTTATTTCAACATTAAGCTATGTGATCATGCATCTAATACACAAATAAACATAGCTTATGAGAAGATCAAACATTACCTAGTAAGCTTGATGCAAGATCCAATCTTCTTCTCATTTGTTGAAATTGTTGGAGAACCTCCAAGGTGTGCAAACTTGACTTCAAGATCCAATCTTGTTTCCAATATTAGCAAGCTTCACTTCAAGATCTAATCTTGATTTCTCCTTAATGAAATGTATTAGAGACCTCACAAGCTTCTCTAAACACTTATCTAACTTAGGCTAATCTCTCAAGAATTCGCTTATGCTTGTACTTGTACTTGTAATTAAAACCTTCCTAAAGCTTGCTATTTATAGCAAAACTTAGGTAATTTTTAATTAATAAAAGGTGTAATCAACTTTTAAGTGGGCTTAATCTAATTTATCCAAATATGTATATTTAGGTGTGACTAATCTCCATTGTCTCCCACTTTGATTTAATCCAATTAACTCAAGCCAATGATTAAGAAATAAATTAGTTAAATGTCTTCCACTTTGATTTAATCTAATTAAATCAAGCCAAAACCACCTATTATTATATACTTACAATTACCATAATATCCTCAAATGGTAGAGATAATTATGATTTTACAATTAAGCCCTTGTGAAATTATTGAATTAATCCAATTAGGTCAATTTTTAATTACTGATGCGATCCACCCCAGGTGATCGACTTTGGCCAAAGATTTAAGAATCGTGACTTTACTCATATGGATTCCTAAACCCCTTATGGTACACATACGGGCCGACAGATCCTATCTTGCTTCGCACTTGATTACTGAGTGCATCGGTCCACACCCAAGGAACATCTAGAGGCCAGACCATGAAATGTTTCTGACATACATGGCATCAAAGTGCGGAGGATCTCACACAAAATCAATGATATCCTATAGTCAAAGGATTACATATGCTACTCGAATCGAGGAGATTCCTATTAACGATGGTGTGTACTTCCAACTATTAGGAATCACCTACGAGTCATTCAGTATTCGCTTCAAAGAATACCCACATGTCTATACGAGTTTCCAAAACTCATGGTACATCGGGTTAAATCATTGGAACTCCAATTCCAATATATGACATGTGCTAGTCTTCTAGGTTATAGGAATTCGACCGTATTCCAAAACCAATGACTAGGAATATTTACTTTAAGAATAGTTTACACCTAGTGTCAAAACTATTCTAAGGTCGATGTCATTCTTAGCATATCTATACATAAATCTAATACTCATAATGACAATACCATTAATAAGGTATGAAATGAAAAATGTAGTTATTTTATTAATAAATAATAAAATATACAATTCGGATTGGCACTCCAAGCATCAATTCCATCAACCTCATATTCGGGTTGGCTGGTGGTGGTCGAATCCCCGAATTATGGAACACGTCGAGTGAGTGCCTTACTTAGTAATTCATTTTGATCACTTATGATTGGCTGTGGCTTATTTATTCTATTTTTATAGGTTCCTCGCACAATCGTTCTTTCGACACAACTCAAAGAGTCGTCTCAAACACTAAATATATTTTTAGCATACCTACTCCGTGAAGGAATTAGAGGTTTATTTTGGAGGAGTTGATGTTGAGGATTACTTCGTTGTGGAAGGAAGTCCTTGATACTGAAGGTTTCCCTTTGGCCTTTAGTAAGCTAATTTTAGCTGTAGTGGTGGGCACTTGGTCGTGTCGCTTGCTTTATAGAAGACTCATTTTTTTAAAGCCTCAAACGCCCAAGGAAATCTTGTGCGTTGCTAAGATAATGGCTGGTCGCTTCAAACTTCTTACTATTGAAAAAGTGATGGCCAAACAGAGGAGTAAAAAGGCAATAGAAAGGAGATGGAAGTGGCGCCTGAGGCTCAATGGCTGAAAGAAAGTGCACCGCTGAAGGTCACGTCTAAAAAGGTCATGAAGGAGTCGGTCGGGATGGCCCGGTCGTCGAAGAAAAGAAAGCCTCTGATAGACCCTGAGGAGGATATCGAGAATGTTATGATTAAGCTCCCTCGTGGGATGACGATTATGTCGAATCCATCAGGTATGTCCAAATTTATGGATGGGCTACTGCTTGAAGAAGGTGAAAGTCGGTTGGCCGTTTTGGGTCCGATGGATGCCACGAAGAGGGCAGTGGCCCTCACATATGAGGTAATAACTTTAAAAATGAAAGGTAACTATCGCTTGTCGCCTGAAGTGTTTTATTACCGACTCGTCTATGTTGTTTTCAGGTTCTGAAGTGTAACTTTTTCCAACAGAGGACTCTTGAAGCTAAACAGAGGAGGACAAAAGACATGGAGAAGTTCAATATCGCCTCGAGGAAGGAGCTCGCTGCGGCCAAGATGTCGTTGGAAGCTATGAAGAAAAAGGTGAATGATTTTGAGGGCAAAGCCAGAGCGGCCCAGACAATCTTGAAGCTAGAGAGAGACGTGAATTCGACCGAGTTAGAAGCTTACAAGGAGAGGATAGAGGCCTTGGGGGGAGAAGGCTTAATTGATCGATCAGCTGGAACATGTGGAATTTTAGGTTATGGTGAAGGAAATGAGTAGCCTGATGAGGTAGTATCTGTTGGAGTAAGCGCAACAGAGGCGCAATAAATGAGCGAAAATGGTTTTTAAACATTTTAAATTTTTTCCGAGCGAATTAATTAATATCAAATATTTTTAATTCACCCTAAAATAGTTTAAATATATTATTTATTAACAATTAATAACATAACATATTTTGGAAACACGATGAATAATTTCACGAAAATAATTTTCGACAAATACTACATGTAACGGGCAAACGGTCAAATCAGTTGACCAATCACCGATCCGGGCCGACCCGGTCACTTGGGAAATGACCGGTCAGCCCTTGGACTGCCTAAACAGTGACCAATTCATTGTCTGGACAGCCGTGACGCGGCGAGCCCATTTCGATGCAATTTTCACCGTTTCGCGTTTTCGCCTGGGAACAATTTCCGGAATTAATCCACCACCCAATACACATCCAAAATCATCCAAATAACATATTTTTGATAAGAAATATTATGTTTTAAGCCATAAAATCAGATCTGATCCAGAAAATTATTTATCCATTTTTCATACAAATATTCAATTTATTCACAAAATTAATCCAATTAATTTACCCCAAAATTAATCACCACAATATAAAGATCAAAGAAAAATTCTAGGCAATATTTGAGTGGCAATAATCACTCTAGAATAACAACTATAATTTTGAGATTAATTTACCAATTATTCCTTACACATGCTTAACAAAGAAAATTATTTAGGTTATAATCAAACAACCAACACCAAGATTTTGAATCAAATATATATCCAAGATACATATATAAATAAAACATGCAATATATATCCCATACATATATACATACTTAAGAAACAAAAATAATAAATTGAAATTAGGAACTTAATATTACCTTAAATCAAGTTCCAATTTTCAATCTTCTTCTTATTTTGGTGTTGATAATTTTATTTTTAACCCTAACTAATTTTTCTTTGTTCTCAACTAATGAGAAAAATGGCAAAGCCAAGAAAAATGAAAAAATAATTTCCATTTTATATTTTTCCCTCAATGGCCGAAATTTGGTCAATTTTGGGTCAAAAATAACAATTTATTTTTGTCAAAATTTTGACACATATTTGATATTATCTAAATGAAATGATTATTTTGATTTTTTGTTAATAAATTCATGTATCAAAAAAATATATATTAGCCAATTAAAATTGGCCATATAATTAAGAATATTCCAAATAATATTCTTAACAAAAAAATAAATCAATTAACAATTAATTAATTTATTCATTACTTATTAACCAAAAGACAAAATAAATCATGGAAACATATTCCAAGAATATTCTTTCGTTATCATTATTAATAATCAATTTACAATTAATTAATTTTAATAATAATAATAATAATAAAACAAGTGTTATATATAATTAATTGCCCAAGTGCTCAACGAGTACACTTCATATTGCTGGACTCTATAGGTTCAAGTTCATCTGTCACATAAACTATTTATATGTCCGTAATTTATCCACTCATAAATTACGACGACCACAAATAATCAAGTTGAACCATTCAAGTCGAAGTCATTGCATATATATAATCCATATGTCATAGGTTATCCGAATTATTCCGAAGATATAGAATAAACATCAAATCTCCGTTATGAAAAACTCATGTGTCGTGACATAATTATGATTCTTAAATAAATATTCGGAACTTGTTTCCGAATCGTACATCAGCCAAGGATTTCAAAGAATCATAAATTAGATACCTAAATCCCGTACACGGGACTAACATATCCTCTCTGGATAAATCACAGGATATAGTGAGTATCAGTCCATACCCGACGAACAGGCGGAGGTATGATCTTAAAAGATTATTGACATGACTGCCATCAAAGTGTGGATGATATCTCACATACCCACAGTGGTATCACAAGTCAAAGGAGCTAATATGCTATTTGACTCGTAAAGATTCCTATTGACGTTGGTGTACAATCTATAGGGAATATTCGAATGAGTTGTTCAATATTTATCCAATAAGTACCTACATGTCTATATGAGTCTCCGGAGACTCATGGTTTACTGAGATAAACCATTGGAAAAATTCTAGCATACAACACGTACCGGTCTGGCCACGTATGTAAACCTTGACCAGAAATAGTTTTAAGAATGAATTGTATTGTGACAATTCTCAGTGAAAATTACGACGCTTTTGCAATTACGTCATAACTATTCATTCTAAGGTCATTTTTAGCCTTAACCATATAAAAGATTATATTGATGAAAACTACTAAATTTTATTCGTAATAAAATATAAATATATAAATATATATATATATATATATATATTGTATTTACAATAAATACAACCAAAAAATTGGCGTGCCGAGCACCAACTCTAATATTTTCTCCCACTTATTCTAGTGCTAAATTTGATGGTATCTATTACCCATCACCTCTAGATGTCTATCATACAGTCTCGGAGGTAAGGCCTTCATAAGCGGGTTTGCTATATTGGTTTCTCCAGATATCTTGCATATGATAACGTCTCATCGAGCGATAATCTCACGAATAATGTGGTACTTTCGCTCCACATGTCTCGACTTCCTATGCGCTCACGGTTCTTTTACCTATGTAACGGTACCACTATTATCACAGAACAATGGGATCAAATCCTCGATGTTTGGGAAAACTCTCAATTCAGTGATAAATTTTCTAATCCATACAGCCTCCTTTGCAGCATCTGATGCCGCAATATATTTCACCTCGGTGGTGGAATCAGCTGTTGATCCTTGTTTGGAACACTTCCAACTAACTGTCGTATTATTAAGAGTAAATAGAAAACCTGAGTTAGACTTTCTATCATCAGAATCTGACTGAAAGTCAGAATCTGTATATCCTCTTATTTGTAAATCTCATTCTCCATAAATAAGAAACTTATCCTTATTACCTTTAGATACTTTAGGATATATTTAACGGCCATCCAATGGTGGTTACCTGGATTTGACTGATATCTGCTAGTAACGCTTACCGCATGACTAATACCAGGTCTCGTACATTACATGGCATACATGATGCTTCCTAAGCATAATGCATAAGGTTGACTATATATTTTAGCCTTTTCATTTTCTATTTAAGGACACATTTTCTTCGAAAGATGAATGCCATGTCGAAAAGGTATATTAGTAATTTTACAATTGCTAAAGTTGTACCTTTGTAGGATCTCATCTATGAACGAAGATTGAGATAACCCAATCAACCTCTTTTCTCTCTCTATAGAGTTTTATACCAAGTATATATTGAGCTTCACCCAAGTCTTTCATGGAGAAGTTTTTACAGAGGTATGCTTTAACACCATGCATCATTTCAAGATCATTTCCTATGATCAGGATGTCATCAATGTAAAACACTAAAAACACTATCATACTCCCACTAACCTTATTATAAACACATGGTTTTTCTTCGTTTTTGAGAAAATCAGACAATCTGATTGCCTCATCAAAATGAAGATTCTAACTCCACGAAGCTTGTTTAAGTCCATAAATGGACTTCTTAAGCTTACATACCATCCCTGAATTTTGGCTGGAGACAAAACCCTCCGGCTGTTCCATATAGATTTCTTCATCAAGAAATCCATTAAGAAAATCCGTTTTGACATCCATTTGCCAAATATCATAATCATGGAAAGCAGCGATAACCAATAAAATTCTAATAGACTTTAGTATCGCTACGGGTGAAAAGGTCTCATCATAGTTCACACATGGCCTTTGAGTATAACATTTAGCAACTAGTCGAGCTTTGAAGGTTTCAACCTTCCCATCAGACCCTCGCTTCCTTTTATAAATCCATTTACAACCTACGGGAATAATTCCCTCAGGAAGCGGAACCAAGTCCCATACTTGATTCAGATGCATAGAGTCTAATTCAGAATTCATGGCTTCCTGCCTTTTAGCGAAATCAATGTCTAACATTGCTTCTCTGTAGGTATACAGATCAGTCTCCTCAACGAGGAACACATCGAGACTCTTGTCTTGTATCAAATACAAACGCTTATGAGGTCTCGATTGTTGGAGATTCTAAGGGTCCCAAGGATCATAAATCAAGCATGAACATGTGTGAATACATTCGAGGAAGTCGCAGAATACTTACATCGAGCGGTTGAGCGACGCTTTGACGATCAAAAACTTTTCTGCTTGGCAGTGGACTACTCACGGCAGTGCAGTGATTTCCTCACTGGTTCGGCATTCAATCAGCAAGAAACCAAGCTCCAAGCTTCGCCATTTGATTCTCGGCTCATGGGTGGACTTCCCTATCACCTTCGTATGATCCTGGAGTGTGCTAGCACTCTCGATTTTGCCACAAAATTGCACTTGCTTCCCATTTTTCTTCACTGTTTTGGCGAACCAGAAACCAGAAAAATTATGCCCCAAGGGCGTGAGAGAGATGAAGAATTTTGGAGAAGAGAGAGATGAAATGTGTTAAGTTATTTTGGTATTTGATTTCTAAAACATATACCAAAATTTTGGCTTTTGAAAAGTCAAACAATCTAAGCCATTAATGCCCACAACAACCACATCAATCAATCAATCCGATCAATTGTCACATCACTCAAAGTGACATGATTTGACGCTTGATGTGACGCTAGATGCGACTAGCGATTTGACGCTTGATTTGACTTGCGTGCCGCACTCGAATTCGAAATGCGAATGCACTCGCAAATAATCTCAGGCTCGGTTCGCTAATTCCAAATTAACGAATTTTATGTTGCATCATAATTTAATGATTACGCCTAGCGAAATCACTATTCACGTCGCTAACGAATTATTTCTAAATTAATTCGTTCGCCCGAATTAAAATCTAATTTCAATTCCGCGTCGAAATCCAATTTCGTTTAATATATCGAATATATTAATTTGCCGATTAATTCCAAATTAATCGTTATCTCTCTTTAAATGATATTTTATCCCAGATAAAATATCTCTGCAATTAATCCCAGATTAATTTTCTCTCTCATCTAATTAATCCCAGATTAATTAGAAGTGCGAGTCATACGTCATCGGTGAATCTTTGGGAAGCGACCCATGAGATCCCCGGATATGTTGGTAGTAAATTCGGTCGTCGGACTATCCGAACACGTAAGTACCTCGTACTACATTTATACCGATTTACAAGACAAGGTTGGCCTCTAGCAAAGCGCCATGCCTACCCAATTCTCTGGAAATATCCCTACAGGAATAAGGATCTATATCAGGCATAATATACATAGTATTGCGTATTTCTGTCTAGTATCAGATGATCACATGCAAGGCCTGAGGCTGGTACAGTGTCTGCCCCGTACGAAGCATATATCGGATAACGAGCAACCAGTCTCTTTAAAATCGAATAATAATGACCAAGTCATATTATCCCGACGGTTGCAACCTTTTTAGAGAACCAGTTCTGTATCCCTGCATGATCATCAACTCCATATGACTGGAGTGACACTTCCGTCTTGACATCACACCCAACACACTACGATTCTCAATATACCGAGCATTGGTGTACACAGAGCCTGTTAAAGCCCTGGATGACCGCAACCAAAGTATATTGATTGTCGCAAGTATTAGCGGTGCAAGTCTCAGGTTAAGACCAAATGCACCTACCCTGATTTCGGACTTCTATAGACACATAGTCATACTACCAATGGAATTCCGATGGGGTCTTATCCAGAGAGAAGCTGTTTCCCGTACCATCGGTAAAACACAACCTCCTATTACACTTGCATGAGTATCCTATACCCAAATATATGAGAACTATGCCGTTGTGCCCTCACAACGCTCACAAGTGTAATACTAGTCTTTTACGCATTCATCGATGTCCAATCTCGATAATGCTCTGACTAGGGATATTTAATGATTTATCCTTCGTGGACTGATACTGTCTCATATCATTCTCAATCCAGGAACA
The DNA here is from genome assembly GCA_019454045.1 of Zanthoxylum bungeanum. Lineage (NCBI taxonomy): Eukaryota > Viridiplantae > Streptophyta > Magnoliopsida > Sapindales > Rutaceae > Zanthoxylum > Zanthoxylum bungeanum. Next base: position 120,609 of record SKCR01026663.1, on the reverse strand, counting down.
AATCACAGGGACCTCTTATCATTTATATATCTAGGTGATCTAATCACAAATGATAAGAGTGCAATCTCCTTTGTCACATAGTTGATTTGTACAACAACACCGTGATCTGTACAAATAGTGACACTATGGGTCATAATTGTCCAACATCGATATCTTAGAAGACCTACGGAGAGTGGAAGTAAAAGGTTCTGCTTCTGTCTGAACCTGTGATTCCTCTATTGGTCTATCTTTTATAGGTTGAACTTCATCAAGCTCAACCCTTCTATGATTACCACCTTCTGCCAAAAATTTTTCTTCAAGAAATTTGGAAAAATGAGCTACGAACATATTTCAATGCTTGGGTTCATAGAATTGATATCCTTTGGACGTCAAAGGATATCCAACAAACCTAACCTTTCACCCTCGAGGCAGAAGTTTATCCTGCTGTGTCACTCTGACGTATGCAGGACAGACCTAGACCCTCACATAATTAAGGTTCGGTTTCCTACCAACCCATATCTCATATGGATTAATAGGAATAGCTTTAGAAGGAACTCTATTAAGTAAATATGCAGCAGTAAGAAGAGCATACCCGTACAAAAGTAAAATAGATATGTAAAACTCAACATGGATCAGACCATATCCAATAAAGTCTGATTTCTCCTTTCACATACTCCATTGTGCTGTGGAGTACCCGGAGGAGTATATTGAGCGAGAATCCTATTCTCTTTAAGATACTTCATAAACTCACTACTCATATATTCACCGCCTCGATCTGATCATAGGCATTTCATAAATTTATCAGTTTATTTTTCTACTTCGTTTCGAAATTCTTTGAACCTTTCAAAGGTTTGTGATTCATGTTTAATTAAGTAAACATAACCATACCATGACAAATCATCGGTAAAAGTTACGAAGTAAGAAAAACTGCTATGTGTAGTGTGACTTATAGGACCACATACATCACTATGTACGAGCTCCAATAAGTCAGTGGCCCGATGTCCAAATATTTACAAGTTGAAAAAGACTGTATGGTTAGATTCCTAATCAGACCATTCTTAACCAATTGGGTTAGGTGTCGTACACCTATATGTCCTAACCACATATGCCATAATTCAGTATCAATAATTTCAGATCTTTTACGTTTATTATTCTCAATTTCATAAACATCTCTAACGACATGCAAAATATAACGACCATATGAATTTGAACATTTGTGTAATAAAACATCATTCATATCATATATATACATAAAACGATTCATAATATGTACATGATATCCTTTTATATCTAATACAAAAAAAGAAATGATATTAGCTACACATCCAGGTACAAAAACACAATCTGTCAAAATGATATTGCCTCTGGATAGACGAATCTCGTATTCCCCAACAACTGCTGTAGATAAATAATCTCCATTCCCAAAATACAGCTGCATCTCGCCTGGATCTAGCATCCTCCTGACCCTCAGTCCCTGTAACAAATTACATAAATGAGTAGGACTAGCAGAATCTAAAACCCATCCAGAACCTATGGCTTCACAAGCCAAATAGATATCAATAATAGGGAAAATAAACATACTTGATGTGGCGGCTCTCTCCCATCTGATGGAAGCTATGTAATCTGGACAGTTGCGCCTCCAGTGTCCAATCTTACCACAATGGTGGTATTTTTCCTCAGCGGCTTTATTCTTCGCCTTGACTGGCTTTGCTAAGTTTCCTTTAGGAGGAACACCAGAGCCAGTCTTCTTTGCATTTTTCTTATTCTTCTTGCTAGATCTCGTAGATTGAGAATGAGAAGAACTAGGCAAAGAGGACTTCGAAATGAGTGTCGACACAACCTTTTTGATATCCTTCTCAATAGTCTGAAGCATCATATGCAACTGACTGTAGGAACAGCGAATGCCATGCATGTTGAAGTTCATAATGAATTGGGAATATGACGGTGGGAGTGAGCCAAGAATCAAATTCCGGCCCAAAGTCTCATTCAGCTAGAAGTCACACCTCCGCAGCTGATCGATGAGATCCATCATGTGCATGACATGTGGACTCAGTGGCATTCTATCGGCCAAACGAGCGTGGAATAATTCCACGGATATCCTATATGCCAGGGTCTGCTCTTGGTTCAAAAATAGCTCCCTTAGCTGAGTTATAATACTGTAGGAGTCATACATATCAACATATTGCCTCTTCAGATCAGGAGACATAGTACATGGAATGAGTGACCTGACTTTCAGATGATCATCTATTTATTTCTGAAATGTCTCCCTCTCTTCAGGTGTCGACTCCGGAGCAATATCCAACAGTACTGGACTGTCCAACACATAACTCAACTTCTCAGATCTCAAGACAATCTTAAGATCCAATTCCCATTCATAAAAGTTCTCAGGACCTTTCAAATTATTCGCGTCCAGGACATGTGAAAAAGGATTAGAGGAAGTAGTAGCCGCCATCACAAAACTTAACAAAAGAAATATGAATTAGCAGATAAAATAAATATCATCAATATCATGAAACATATCAACAAATTTTAATATAATGATGCTCTCCCACTATTTTACATAAATTGATCATCCCCAAACAAAATACGAGAATTTAATAATTAGATTAAATTATATAGCATGAAGTATATCTCACAAATATATTTCAACACATAGCTTTGGCACATTGTGCCCAAATATATTTGAAAGTAGATAACAATTATCAATCACATCCAATGTGACTCTTAAAATAGGTTCTGAACTGTTTCTGATCCTCACTGCTTTGGCATCTATTGGATGGGGCGTATTCAAGGCAATTCTCGTCAATGAACACAACCAAGGTACTTATGCACTACCTCACTGCTTTGGCATCTATTAGTATGCACTTTCGCTCGAATTTATTTCTTATCAAATAAGTTTTACCAGTATAAATAAATTTCCATTAACCATAGCGGCACTGCTTTGGCATATATAACCACAATATCAGGAAAATTATTTACATCTGAATTGATGAGGCGGACCATATAATGTACAATACACTCACAGAAAAAATAAAACCTTATTATAGGGATTTGTAAGTACTGTCAAACAATTAAAATAATTGATCCAATCAATTAATTCTTAAGCATGTGTAAAATAAATTGATTTAAATATCAAATATTTAAAGCATGGAAAAAATTATTTTAGATGTGGAATCAGATGCTCTGATACCATTTTATTTTTTGAGTAAACACAGCGGAGGCGCGGTAAATGAGCGAAAAATAGTTTTTAAACATTTTAATTTTTTTCCAAGCGAATTAATTAATATCAAATATTTTTAATTCACCAAAATAGTTTAAATATATTATTTATTAACAATTAATAACATAACATATTTTGAAACACGAGGAATAATTTTACGAAAATATTTTTCGACAAATACTACGCGTAACGGACAAACGGTTAAACCGATTGACCAATCGCCGATCCAGACCGACCCAGTCACTTGGGCAATGAACGGCCAGCCCTTGGGCTACCCAAACAGTGACCAGTTCATTGTTTAGACAGCCATGACACGACGAGCCCGTTTCAACGTAATTTTCACCGTTTTCTCGAGTTTTCACACATGAATATTTTCGAAATTAATCCACTACCCAATACACATCCAAAATCATCCAAATAACATATTTTTTTTTAAGAAATATTCCGTTTTAAGCCATAAACCAGATCTGATCCATAAAATAATTTATCCATTTTTCATGCCAACATTCAATTTATTCACAAAATTAATCCAATTAATTTACACTAAAATTAATCACCACAATATAAAGCTCAAAGAAAAATTCTAGGAAATATTTGAGTGGCAATAATCACTCTAGAATAGCAACTATAATTTTGAGATTAATTCACCAATTAATCCTTACATATGCTTAACAAAGAAAATTATTAAGGTTATAATCAAACAACCAACACCAAGATTTTAAATCAAATCTGTATCCAAGATACATATATAAATAAAACATGTAATATATATCCTATACATATATACATATTTAAGAAACAAAAATAAGAAAATAGAAATTAGGAACTTAATATTACCTTAAATCAAGTTCCAATTTTCAATCTTCTTCTTCTTTTGGTGTTGATAATTTTATTTTTAACCCTAACCCATTTTTCTTTGTTCTCAACTCATGAGAAAAATGGTAAAGCCAAGCAAAATGAAAAAATAATTTCCATTTTATATTTTTCCCTCAATGGCCGAAATTTGGTCAATTTTTGGTCAAAAATAATAAATTATTTTGGCCAAAATTTTGACTCATATTTGATCTTATCCAAATGAAATGATTATTTGGTTTTTTGTTAATAAATCCATGTGTCATAAAAGCATGGATTAGCAAATTAAAAATTTGCCATATAATTAAGAATATTCCAAATAATATTCTTAACTAAAAAAATAAATAAATCAATTAACAATAAATTAATTTATTCAATACTTATTAACAAAAAGATAAAATAAATCATGGAAAAAGATTCCAAGAATATTCTTTCATTTATCATTATTAATAATCAATTAACAATTAATTAATTTTAATAATAATAATAAAACAAGTGTCAAAATCTAATTGATCATTAATGTGTATCTAATCGAAATTATGTATCATATACAAATACACATGATTTAATACGCATATGTAAATTATGAATAATCCAAATTATCCATAATTAATTGCCCAAGCGCTCAACGAGTAAACTTTATATTGCGAGACTCTCTAGATTCAAGTTCATTTGTCACAGAAATTATTTCCATGTCCGTAATTTATCAACTCACAAATTACTGTAGGAAATGACTTTCCTTAGCGCTGCGGAAGTTTCTTGTGGTGGAACCGGGTCCGGTATGGATCTTCAAAATTTTATTTACCTTCTCCCTTTGTTGTAGTAGCCAAGATCAATCCTTTGGTATCCAACAATTGGATCAACCACTCGATCTTCCGAACTATGACTCGAAACCAACAAATCGAAGTGTGGGTTTCACTCACAAAGATTAAACCTCTAAACTATTTAGAGATTTAGGATGTCACAATAGTGTTTGGCTTTTTGGAATTTCAAATACTCTCACAACACTTATGAATATTTGAAGTTCTTCTCTATTTTCTCTCAAATCTTTCTCACAACAATCGTGTGAATGAATGCAAAGTATTAACCTTAGGAAGTGAGAGAATTTGTAGAGATTATATTCTCTTACACAAGCCAACTAACATTGTCATTAAGCATCTAATGCTTTATTGCAATGGCCAACATAAAAATGTGAATGCCATACCAAAGCATAAGAAATGTTAAGCTAAAGACAATGGCATTGTCATTAAGCATTCAATGCTTTCTTTCAATGGAAAACACATAAATGTGGAGGCCATACCAAAGCATAAAATACATTAGCTAATGACAAAACTATTAGGTGTATCCAAGCCACCTAATAGACATAATTGCTTGGATGACATGGTAAGCCATATGACTTTGTCTCCAATGGTAAATAAAAATCAATATATTAATAATGATTTATTTACCTTCAATTATGTTGTAGTAATTATCTCATAATTATTACTAACTTGATTATCTCATAATCAAGACTTGATTATCTCGTAATCAAAGAATTCTAGAAAACATTAAGTTAAACTAATTTAACATAGTTTTCATTTGTGACAATAAATATTATTAATCTTATTAATAATATATAAATAAATAGTGAGCATACAATTAGACAATCTAATTATATTAGGTTTGGTACAGTTAATCGAGCTAGCACGGGGACCAAATGGACCTACGGTTCCGAGCTCCAATAATTCCGAAATATTAATTAAACTATTTAATCAAATATTACGAATTATTAACTCTGCGTTATTCCACTAAAAACTAAAAGTTGAACTCCAGTTACCGTATATGGATTAAATAAATCGAACATCTTCGGTGTCCATCGATATAGTCATTACATATGGATATAGCCCTTCACGAATATCTCATAAATTGAGCCGGGTCATAAGTCCGTTAAAACCCCTTTAAATATTTTATCTCTTAAGCACCATTGATTCCATAATGAACAATTTATTCATAACAATTATGAATATATAACTTTCTATTCGCAATAGAAAAGTTGAGCGATCAAATTATTCAAGTCCCGAATCAACTCTTAAAAAAGATATTCACCCGCTTCTCGTAAGAAGGAGTGAATTCCATATCTATGTAAAATGTTCCCAGCTACACACCAAACCATACCCCCAAAATATGTAGTTATTGGCAGGGAATGCAACACCGGCCTCACCATAGTAAATCAAAGGACATAGCCTGTCATGCAAGAGTTCGTAGTACACTCAGGATTAAGATCGAATCCATATATGACCATCTATTAGATAAAATGAATTTCTTTGGTTAACAGATATTAAAAGAAATTCGTATTTATCTGAGTCCAGTCTTATATGATCTCATCATACAAGGTGCCTCCATTCCATGTCACTATATGAACGATCCCGGATCAAGGTCGTCATACAAGTATAGAATGGACCGCAGCTATAGATAAACCACAAACAAAGTACCATCTTTGTTTGCTCTCTATGGACTATTTGGATTACTAACTTCAGACTTAAATCCTCTTGTGCATCAAACATACACTAAGTCTGAAGGTACAATAGTAATCAAGGTAAACAAGAAAATTGGACAATATGCGATATAAATCAAACAACTTTGATAAAATGAATAATATATTTATTATTATTACAATAATCAATTCCGTTTACAATACATGAAGTTTTAGGACATAAATCCCAATAATTACGACGATCACAAATAATCAAGTTGAACCATTCAAGTCCAAGTCATTGCATATATGTAATCCATCTGTTATAGGTTATTCATTTTGTTCCGGAGATATAGAATAAACGTCAAATCTCCGTTATGAACAACTCATGTGTCGCGACATAATTATGATTCTTAAATAAATATTCGGAACTTGTTTCCGAATCGTACCTTGGCCAAGGATTTCAAAGAATCATAATTTGGATACCTAAATCCCATACACGGGACTGACAGATCCTCTCTGGATACATCACAGTATACAGTGATTTTCAGTCCATACCTGATAAACAAGTGGAGATTTGATCTTAAAATATCATTGACGTGACTTCCATCAAAGTGTGGAGGATATCTCACATACCCACAGCGGTATCACAAGTCAAATGAGCTAATATGCTATTTGACTCGAAAGATTCCTATTGATGTTGGTGTACCATCTAACAGGAATCTTCGAATGAGTTGTTCAATATTTATCCAATAAATATCAACGTGTCTATATGAGTCTCCCAAGACTCATGGTTTACTGAGATAAACCATTGGAATAATTATAACATACAACACATATCGGTCTCATAGGTTTACTAACTGACCAGGTATGTAAACCTTGACCATGAACAGTTTTAAGAATGAATTGTATTGTGACAATTGCGACGTTTTTGCAATGATATCACAATTATTCATTCTAAGGTCATTTTACGCCTTAACCATATAAAAGATTATATTGATGCAAACTACTAAATTTTATTCATAATAAAATATAAATATACATTGTATTTACAATAAATACAATAAAAAATTGGTGTACCGAGCACCAACTCTAACAGTATCTGGCAGGGAGCATGGTGCATGGACTGCAAAGAAGTAGATTGGGCTACATGAGAAGAAATAGGTTGGCCTCTCTCTCTCTCGTCAGATGAAAGTGGTGATGAAGAGGATGCTTCTAAAGGCAGTTAGAAGATCACTAAGGTTGAAGATGGGAGTGTTCCTACGAGTGGTGAGGAGGTTGTTGGGGAAGATGGAAATGTGATCGAAATGAGAGTTGTGGAAACTGTGGAAGAATCTGGTCAGATGGAAGAAGTTGACCCAGCCTCAAAGGTTGACCCAACCATTGGGGTTCAAGATGTCCCCGTCATTGACTTCTCTACTACTGAAGTTATAGATGTTGAAGATGCTGAAGGCTGACCTTATCTTTTGTACTTAGCCTAGATTATACTTAGTTTTATTTTGCTGTAACTTGGATGATTTTTTAACTTGTAATGAAAACTTTCGAAGGATGAATAAAAACACATTTTGAGCTTGATTTTGTTTGTTACTTTTGCTTTGCGAATGCCTCTTTACAAAACACAATTTTTTCACCGTTTGGGCTTGATGTCGACTCAGGATATCGACTTAGATAAAGGCCGAGTCTTTATTGTTTGATTCTTATGTTGACTCAAGTTTAGGCTTTAAATAAAGCCATGTTTTGGTTCATAGGAATTAACATCGGTGTAGACACTGTATTTTTACATATAGCCCGATGATTCACCGTGTTTAGGTTGACGATAAAATGAGCTTATGATGTATTTACTTACAAATGTATTTTATAATAATAATAATATATATAATATTTTGGAGGACCCACCAAGATATATATATATATATAATATTATTATAATATATTAATATATTAATTAAATAAAAAAATTCTAGTAATTGCTTTCCACTAGCTTGTAAATTACAAGATGTGCTTGCAATTTGCAAGCAGGGAGGTGCGATCTATAAATAGAGGTGCTCAGCACCTCAGTTTCCTCAGCCCGGGAGTCTATAGTTTTCTTTGAAAATTTTTGGAATTCTAGCTCTTCTGTGTTTTAATTTTTAAATCTTTCTTGTAATTTCTTTTTCTTTTAGTAATAAAATTATGAGTGTTTTTATTCAAATCATGAGTAGCTAATTACATTTTGGTGGGGTAAAGGGTGAAACTTTTAATATAAAAATATTGATTAATCTTATTTATATTATAATATATAAATTATAATCTAATGATTAATATAATTTTGGATTAAATATTGACAAACTTTGTTACCGCTTATATGGCTGATTTTATTTATTTGGCATAATTAAGTACCTGACTGGACTTGTTATTAACAAATGTTATCACCGCTTTTATGACTGGTTTTATTTGTTTTGGCATAATTAATTCATGAAATAAATTAAATGGGTAATAATGACAATTTATGTATTATAAAAAGTAAGATTTCTAAATTTGAAGTATTAAAAGTGGATCCCCTAGCCCAAATTTTTTTTTTAATTTTGCAGTCTAATTTAAAATTTCCAATCACTTAAAACAATTCACTCTTTTTATTTTTACTCGAATTATTATTTTATCTGATTAAATCTATTCCTTGTGGATCGACCTCGAACTTACCAGGTTATTTTATTACTTCGACACTCTTATACTTGGGAGTAAAGAATCACTTTGTGAATGTGTCAAGTTTTTGGCGCTGTTGTCGGGGAATATAATTTAGTAGATAGAATAATAATTTAACATTCTTGTTTTTTTTCGCTTTTCTTTCTTTTTATTTTTGTTTTTTGTATTTCCTTTCTTTTTTTGTTGTTGTAGTTGTATGTTCTGCATCTCATTTTATTTATTCTTTGCATTTGTGTAGATCCAAGATGTCATGATTGATCCTAAATGAATCCTGAACCCAGACATCACACATACAGACAAACCCTGTACCTAATTCTTCAAGATTACAGGAGACAAAAAAATCAATTAAAATGGAGCTTGCATTTTACCAAAGAATTTCTTGAACCATCCCCGTCTAGAGATTCTTCCTTAATTTTTTGTGAGAACCTAATTCGAGAAATTGAGACAGTTGAACAAGAAATTCAATTGAGATATGAATTGACAAGAATCATATGACGTTTTTAGATCTAATCACAACATTTTTATTTTTTTCTTTTGTCATTTATTTTTACTTTTTATTATTTTATTTATTTTTTCCTTTTGTAAGTATTGCATTTGCATATTTAAAATTTAGCACATAGTCTGCATTTAGGTTGCATGAAACATTGGTCTCGATCATCTAGCGGTAGATTAAATAGAGAGTCTCCATCACTTTTATCGTCAGTCAAAATGACCGAGAACCAAAATGAAAACTCACAAGCCCGAGATGAAAATCCAGTTGATCAGGTATAACATGAGTCTCAACATGTCGATCTTAATCATCCTAGGACATTCAAATAATTCATGAATCCCACTAGGACATGATCATGATCTTGCATTGTTTCCCCCATATGCATCACGTTTCAATTTTAAACCAGGTGTCATCCAAATTTTACCCACATTCCACGGTCTTATCAGCACTTAAGGGAATTCGAAGAGGTATGTAACACTTGCACAGACCAAAATTACGACATGAAAATAATTCAACTTAAGTTTTTTCCTTTTTTCTTTAAAGGATAAAGCTAAAGTTTGGCTGCAGAACCTTAGGTCATGATCCATCAGAACATGGGATGATTTGTGTAACATCCCACCTAATGTCAGGATGCTACCGACATGAGACATGAAAACCCATCTCCATAAGCCTCTGATGCTACTAAAATTTCGGCATGACCTCTGCTAAAAATCATGAAACCTGGATCAAAGTCTAGCACCTCGAGGTGACCTTAAATTAAATTCAAAAGCAACCATCTCAACTCATGCAAATAGGCCTCCGGTCTGACAAATCTCAACTCAATACAAATAGGCATCCGACCTGACATTAGACAAATAGCTACAAACAACTACGTGCTCAGCACGATTTAAAATTATACATATGATACAAATAAATAAAACTAAAACTGTGGGAGCCCATTACATATTCCAGAACCATACAACGACTCAAGATCGACTTGACTACACCGGGGTGATTAGCTATTTTCAAGACGTCTCTAGAAATCTACTAGCTATTTAAGTCCAATGTGAACCCGCAAAACTAGCAAACTATTGAGGTGTGAGATATAAGGCTCAATAAGTAACTCATGTCTTATGTAAATATATCAAGTAACAATAAGAACTTAAATAAAAATCAGATATATGTAAATATACACAAACTCATAAATCTCATATTTATCCGATGACCACTTATATATACTATACCTTGATAACTCACTCACTGTACTGAATACAACATTGTAGTAAACATATCTTCTCGATTCCATACTATACTTCACATCTACGAAATTCTGGTATCTCTCATATACAAATCTGAAAGTATTCAACTACATATATACTCTTTTTCCCACACTGTAGCTATACTTATATACTAGCAACATCAAATTTCTCCTAACCAGAACTAACTTATTATCTACCAAAATACCCAAACCCGCGGCTAAGGCTATCCCAAACCCATGGTGGTTTAGTCAGCTTAAACTATGGCTGATTACTTCATATGAATTACGTGAGGTGAATCACAAACATTAGCTAACTATGAGGTGTAAATTTTTTATTGAAACCTCATACCTCTATACAATGTAAGATACCGACGCTTGATTTCGTTCATTGGAATCCTCACAAACTGTATTCTAAATGTGGTAAACACCCAACACTCAACCCTTACATTAATATTACAAAATCGACCATGTATCTCAACATGAAATTTATACAAGGTCCATACTTATAGCATACTACGATCTTACCCATCAAATCAGAATTATGTATGGTTGAACTTCCATATCAAGGAAAATATCTCCACCAAATAAGAGAACCAACTGTGTCTGGCCTCGTAGGGCAACCTATATGGAAAACTAGAATTTATATATCTGAAAATTTTAAAACTTTAGTACAAACTCTGAAAACCATATAGATTTGTAAAACAAAAAATCCCATACGTTGGAAAATATCAAGACAGCTGGGAGTAAAACCGAATTCAAAATCTGTGATGGTATATAAGATCAAGTAGTGTCAAAATCCTCTACATGAAATTCCAATTTGGTAATCTGTTGGAAATCAATTTTTTTATAAAAGTAAACAGTTATGCACAAGGATTATCATGAAAATCTCTATAGTTCTAAAACTGAAATCGTCTTAAGAAAGCTATCTTTTCTGAAATCTCTTTTCTTATTTGAAAATAAGTTTTTTTTTTCTATAAAAAATTTCAGAAACTCTGTTCTGTCTGTAAAACTCTTATGCTTTTCTGTAAAAGTTTATTCTCGTGAAAACTCTTTTATAAAATTTATCATTTTTAAAAAATCATATCTCTGGAAATCAGTTTTTGAAAATTGTCTCCGAAATATGTGGAGAAATCTGGTGCATGAGGGCGCTACGTCTCGCTGTCCCCCATACGTAAAATCTGGCGCTTGGGGGCTTTCCCCCGTACGCAAATATCTGGTGGTCTTGGGGCGTAATATCTCACCGTCCCTAAGCCATAAATCTGGAGCCGAGGGTGCGGATCTATGCTACCCTCCTGAATCTGAATCTAGGACCTATGGGCATTTGTCTTCCCTAGTCCTGAACTACGTGTGCACACGATATCTGTATCCGTCAATTCCATATCTAAGTCAAGTTACATACTGAGGTGGGTTTTCCCCCATTCCTCCAAAAATCATAAAACTCAAGCTTTTAAATCAATCTTTTAAAAAGACATTTTCCATTGTAAACATCTGTAAAAAAATTTGGCTAATGCCTTAAAACATTTAAAAGTAAGTCTCAAGTCAAACTGATGAATAAATATCAATTTGAAAAGGAAAATGGTCCACTCATTGTAACTAGGATTCAGGGGCGTTACGCATCGGCGTCTCTCTGGTCCTAGATCTGTATCTGTCAATGTGCTATGTGTTTCCCTCTGGGTATACAAAATGCATATGCATCATCATAACAACCATATGATCATGTAAGTCATGTGATGAAATATAATGCAATGCAATGCCATTAATCATATACACAACAGCAAAGTCAACCACAGTCAATTACGAGCTGGTGACATCTCAGTCATCCAATACATACAAAATGGGCCCGTACCCCATTTCAACAAACGCATCCATATGAAAAATGCTCGCACGTGTCATCAAATATATCAACACATTTCATAAAACTGGTTCCATACTCAGACTAAAAAAAAAATGAAGTCTGGAAAACTTCGTTAAAACTCGTTACAAAACTTTTACATCTCGCGTATTGAAAACATTTTCTACTAGGAGATATGCTTAACTATGAAAATATAACGACAACTTGTACTATATTTTTCATGCTGATACTAGCTTGCTATCTAGAAACCCGACACTATGCATATTTTCAGTTCTATACGTACTCTTTTATGAATATCATTGACAATACCTCTAAAAGCTCTCATTTCATGCTTTCTAAGACTCCATAACTACTGTTACATATTTCTACGAGTCTGCAATCTATACACATATCTATATACATATATAAGTATACAATCAACTATCATACCTTGATGACCTAAGGCAAGATCATAGTGAGGTACTTACCTGGGGTCCATGATATCCCTTCTCTTTCCCCATCTGTAACATAAAATACGGACGGTTAGGGTCGTTAATCATGGAAAACATACTGATAGCATAAACTCCGCAACTTTCCTGGGAAAGCCCAAATTAAATTCGTTTTCAGTGATTTCAGTTTCATTACCCATAATACATAATTATACATTATTCTATATCTATCCACTAGCTCAAATATATAAATTATACGTTTCCAGAATATCCTCCGAAAAGTTTTTGAAAACGTTGTGGAAGGATCCTAAGCCCTCCGAACCTCTTCAGATTTAATTAAATATTTTTATAATATCATAAATAACTCATAACTATCATCAAAACCAAAACACATCTTTATACACAAAAACCCACTTTTACCGAAAACTTGCATATTATATCGGATCGATGAAACTCATTACGTTTTCACTCGGATTCTACCGAATGCTCATATTTAAAATACTAATACTAAAAAAATTCAATTTATATCATTATGCTACTCTACGAAGCTACTAGAAACATCCGAATGGAAAACTTGAAATTAAAGAAATTTTTATCGGGAGGTCTTATCAAGATTTCGAGGGCATATACAGACTCCAAATGATCCCACGAATGTGCTGGAATCGATGAAATTTCGACCGGAGATACTGTTCATTCGGCATTACTGTTCACCACCGCTTCTTCTCCTCGTTTTGTATGCAACCGAGCACGGATCGGAAAAATCATCACCGCGATCTTGTAGTACTCTCCGAGAGCTTCGATTTGGCAGGTGGCTCGGGTCATGAAATGAAGTGAGGAGTTGGGATCAGAATAACCATTTCAGCGTATTCTTCACGTCATATCACTGGATTCCGATGTCCATTGGCCGACCGCCAGCAGCTGGAGGATGAGGGAGCTCCGGTGCATCTTTTTGGGGTGGTACGTCAGCCGATGGTGGCTAGGGTCGGCGGTACCAGAAATCGGTGGGGCAAATTTTGGTGTGGGGGTCGAGTTTGAGGGATTGAGAAGTTTTGCCATTTTTGATAATCTCAGAAAGCTATGTGTATTTATAGAAATCTTTCTGAAATTTACAATCTGACCCCCGAAAATTACAGTCAGGCCCCTATAATGGGGTTTTCATGGAAATTTACATTTTGAAGCCCTTCTGATGCAAATTTCGAAAAGTATTCAACATGAAAGTTGTTCATCTCAGAAAAACGAGTGCGATAGTTTAAGAATCAAATCAATAAAAGTTCATTTTCTATCTCTAAAACTGAACCAAAAAATTTCCTTCGTATAGAATAATATATATAAATCGCGTAAGCGGTTCTTTAATGTCACGCGATTTTCAATGCATCAAATCTCTATTATAAAATATTTCGAGCTATATTTCGATAATTAAACTCTTATTCTCCAATATAGTCTCATTCCGAGACCTGATTTGCAATACAAAATCCTTCCGGAAGAGTTTCCGAATTTTTGGATATTACAATTTGCTAGAGCAATTTCTGAAAAATTCTTTCCCCCTCACATGACAAACTACTTTAAGAGGAGAATCACAACTTTCACACAAGATTCGGGGAAACACTTTACCAATGTTGGAAAAGATTTAAAGAGATGTTAAATGTTTATCCACATCACGAATTTGAAACATGGTGGTTGGTTTCCTACTTCTACGAGGGTTTAACACCCCAAGATAGACAAGTAGTGGAAATGATGTGTAATGGTGAGTTTAGGGATACAAATCCTGAAGATGCTCTAGATTACCTAGAACACATAGCAGAGAATGTACAACAATGGGATACAGTTGGCATTTATGAGTTACATGTAAAACTACAAACATCTAGTAGAAGTATGTTTTACCTTTAGGAAGACCATGAACTTTCTACTAAATATG
Organism: Zanthoxylum bungeanum; assembly: GCA_019454045.1. NCBI lineage: Eukaryota > Viridiplantae > Streptophyta > Magnoliopsida > Sapindales > Rutaceae > Zanthoxylum > Zanthoxylum bungeanum. The sequence goes on along the minus strand of SKCR01026663.1, from coordinate 105,502 downwards.
CATCTCTAGCTAAAAAAAATTGAGGTATTAGAAATGAGGAAGAGTGATCATATCAAGTCAATTCAAGAAGTCACATGTCAAATCTGTAATTCAAATGAACGTATCACCCAAGTTTGCCCAACCTTGCCAGCCCTGCAAGAATGTCTCCATGACCAAGTTAATTCTATAAACACTTTCAAGAGACCAAATCCAAATCTATACTCCCAAACCTACAATTCTGGTTAGAGAAACCATCCAAACTAAAATTTGAGGAATGATAACCAAGCATAACCATCACAACAATCTCCCCAGGTACACCAAAATTTTCAAAATTCTCAGAATTATGCACCATATGTCCCACCGCTTAGGAGAACCCTTGAGGATACCTTGCATGCATTCATTGAGAAACAAGAAGCCATCAATAAACAAAATGTATAAACATTGATCGATTTGAAAGATACTTTCTCCAAAATCATATCTACATTGACCATTAATGAGAAAGGAAAGTTTCATGCACAATCACAACCAAACCCCAAGAATCATCAAAACCCTCACGATGGTAGTTCTGGTAGTCAACACATAAACCAAGTCAAATATGCTATTACTCTTCCCAGTGGTAAGGTCATCCACATACGTATTCTTAAACCTCGTGAAGTTGAAAATAAATCAGATCCAGAGGGTAATGAAGGGGTTGATGAACCATTACCTATCGTTAATGATAACAATTTTTCTCATGCACCTTCATTTCCTCAAGTATTGAAAATAAAGAAATTGAACCATTCCCCAGAGATATATGAAATATTCAAACTGGTGAAATTCAATATTTCTTTATTAGATGTCATCAAACAAATACCATCTTATGCCAAATTTTTGAAAGACTTGTACCGTTAAAAGAAAACATTAGGTAAGAAAGAAAGCTTTTCTAGCTGAACATGTAAGTTCCATTCTCTCAACCAATAATTCATTGAAATATAAAGACCCTGGTTGTCCTATTATTTCCTGTATTATTTGAAATCTTAAAATTGAACATGCATTGCTTGATCTTGGAGCCAGTGTCAATTTGCTTCCATTTTCGATTTACCAACAACTTAATATTGGCGAGTTAAAACTAACTTCAACTACTCTTTTACTTGTCGATAGATCAGTTAAAGTACATAAAGGAATTATGGAAAATGTGTTATTATAAGTCGATAAATTCATGTATCCTGTGGATTTTATCATCTTAGAAACATAACCTGTAGCAAACAGTTACAAACCAGCTCATGTAATAATTGGTCGTCCATTTTTAGCAACAACTAATGCTTTAATTAATTGCAGGAATGGAATTATGAATTTTTTCTTTGGCAATATGATGTTGGAGCTTAATTTTTTTTAATATGTGCAAGCAACCATATGATGAAGATTGTGAAAATGAGAATATGGAACTAATTGAACCAATTTTAGAAGAACATATTCAGGGGAGTGAATCTAACCCTATGAAAATCTGTACAGCTAATTTTCTTAAATCAAATACGTAATTAGATTCAGATATTTCTAATGATTTTTTTACTTGATTCTACACATGTACTAGAAGACGATGGAGGGAAATAAAATTTTGAGGAACTAGGAACACTTGAAGAAGAGAAATATGAAGAAGCACTCAAATTGGAATTAAAGACTTTGCCTGAAGGATTGAAATATACATTTCTTGGAGATAAATAAATTTACCCTGCTGTAATTTTTTCTTCTCTTGCAAGCGATCAAGAAGGTAAGTTTTTAAATATGCTGAGAGAACATAAACAATGTATTGGATGGACTTTAAAAGATATAAAAGACATTAATTTTTTAAAATACACACGTAAAATATATTTCAAAGATAATTTCAGGACACGTCGGCCACCCAAAAAAATATTAAACCCTTACAAAAAAGAAGTGGTTAAAACAGAAGTCCTTAAATTTCTTGATTCATTCATCTCTTACATACCTAGATTGGAGAAAAACACATATGCTGAAAAACATAGAGCTAAACAATTAGGTGTTTGTTATAAATGAGCATGTTGGACGTGCAACAGTCGTTGTTGTTTTTTAGAAATGATGTCTAATAATCGCGAAGAAAAAAATCAATCCATTAAAGTTGACTTGAGTTAGGAGTTATTAGATAATATATCATTGACTCTTGAGACGCATCCTAGTGGATTTGATAGATTGATTCACAACTTACATACATAATTTTAAAAAGAGAGATAACAATACGGTCTTGGGAATCTAACTTTAAAAGACCCTATTTGCAAATTTTATAAGAAATTTGGATGGAAACATATCCCTGACCTATAGAGGGCGTTCAAGTCGTTACTGGACGTAAAACCAGAGGAAGATATGAGCTACAATCACAACTACCAGTACATATTGTTTCAATTTATTACTTTGATTTTTTTACTTTAAATTACTGTTTTGATTTACTTTAATTTACTATATTGATTTCATTTTCTTTAATTTTACCGACAATATCTAAACTTTTTGACTTTCATGATCTATTTTATTGTTCATCTGACAATTATCATTTTCAAGTACTAGTGCTTTTATTACTCACTTTTTTCAGGATCCATAAATATAGCTCGTCATTTCCTTTTTCGACACATCCAGATAAGAGAGAGAATAAAAATGGAAAAAAATTTAAGACGACGAGTCACTAATATCTGTGTGTTTTATGGAATTAGCTCTGGAACTAAACTAGAATTTATTGAAGCTGCAAAAAAATTGGGTAGAGTTATGGCATAAAGAAACATGCACTTAGTATATGGCGGTGGAAATCTTGGATTGATGAATTGTGTTTCAAAGGTCATGCAAGAATGTGGCAATCAAGTTTTTAGGACCATTCCAAAATATTTGGCAGATGAAAACCTCATCGAAAATCAAATGAAGAAGAATATATTGTCTTAGGTATGTCTGAAAGACTTTATTGAAATGATTAATCATGCTGACATTTTTATTGCTTTATCAGGTGGGCTGGGCACGTTGGAGGAAATATTCATAGTTGCGTCATGGGCGAACTTGAACATTCATCGAAAATCCATTGGACTACTTAATGTCAATCAATTTTTCGATTTTATTTTAGTATTTCTTAAGGATGCCAAAATATTTGGGTTCATTTCAAAACTGGTAAAAGATATTGTCCTAACTGTAAGAAAAACCGATGAATTAATTGACCAACTCTTAGCTTATGAACCAAAAATCGACCTCATTCTTTCCAAGTTGAACTGGTCTGATAACGATCGTGGCAAGAAACGTAGAGTGGAATTGAATCTTAATCTGTAACTTTTTTCTTTTAAATAGTCGTAGATTCAATTATCAATTCTACACTAACCAGGTGATGTCTTCTAAACTCTAATTCTTCTTATTCAGACATTAGGGACAATGTCTCATTTTGGTTGGGGGGAAGAGATAATTGACTAGATAGTTTTCATTTTTATGTTTCATTGTTGTATTTTTCTTTCAAAAAAATATTTTGTGTTGGCCAGATAGTTTTCATTTTTATGTTTTCGTTTTTGTGTTGTTGTTTTTATGTAACAAAAATTATTATGTTGTTTTTGCTTTGTTGTTATTTTAGGTGTAATAAAAAAAATATTTTGTGTTGATTTTCTCTTGTGCTTTTCAAAAAAAAAATTACACACAAACTAACAATAAATTTTTGACTAACCAAGTGGAATTGTTGTTCGGAGATGGTTGTGTAGGAGTTTTCGCTCCTGAGACGCATCTCAATGTAATTAGTAATAAGTTATTTTTGTTCCTTTATTTTTGAATCATTTAAATTTATAAATTCTCTATAATATTGATTAAATTTGATCTTCATATGTCATTTGACAGATATTACTAATATACATGGTAATATATGATCATGGGTTGTAAGTGAAAATTTTATAATATTCAGTTTTCTAGTTTGTTGGAGGTAGCACCTAAAGGCAGTGTATTTTTTATTAAAAAAATAACCATACTTTTACTTAGTAATCAGACATCTTGCCTCAACAAACAGTAATTGTTCACGTAAAATGATAGAGCTTGAGTTGGTTTTTTTAAAAAAAGATGATAATAATAATCAATCTTTTACTTAGTAACAAGACATCTTACCTTAGCAAGCAGTGATTGTTCATGTAAAAATGTAAAACTTGAGTTGTTATAAAAATTAAAAAAAATATGTGAATAATTTCGAATTTGTAACTTCTCTAACTCGAGAAATTAAGTCTGTATGAGTGTTTTAACATTTAGTGCCCTAAGGCCAACTGGTCTGGGAGTTATTGGCCCAAAGCTCATTACATGGGTTAAAGAGAAAGCTTATAGAAATCAGACACTTCTTTTTTTTAACATATGAGATTCGAGTAATTAAATCCGTAGGGTGTCTTAACACCTAGTGCCCTAAAGCCAATTGGTTTGAGAGTCACTGGCCCAAAGCTCGTTACAGGGATTGAAGATGTATTATTAAAAAACTATTTTTGTATTTATAAATAAACTTCCATTGCCAAAATGGTGTGAACTCTAATATAATTTTAGGACATGAATATTACTTTATTTTCAACAAGATATGTGAATATTATGGGCACAATAAATTGATTGATACCTTATTTTATGTGTGTATGGAAGAAAGGTAAAAAGTACATGAGAATTTACTTATTTAGAAAAAAATTATTATTAACTTGGATAATAATTTTTCTTTTAAGTTTTCGCTTAAATTACTAGGGACTAGTAATAAGCTGGTTAGGGGTATGATGAGTATTAAAAAGTGTACACTTAATAAAAAAAATAATCATTTTACACTTATAATTTCATTAATCCCCTTAATTTAGCACATTTGTTAAATAATAAATAGGAGACTGGGGTGAACCTTTGGCATTTTTACTTCAACGATCGAAGTCTGCTGAGTCGGCTCGTATGGTAGGCCAGTAGTATCCAACGTGTGGACTCGACTCGCTACGTTTGTTCCTCTCGAATGATTCCCACATTCTCCTTCATGTAAATCAACCAGAACATATTAGGCTTCCTCGAGGGTGATGCACTTTAGGTAGGAGTGATACCTATTTAAAAGTTGGCCATGATACAAAGTGAACCTCACAACTTGATGCTGTATCTTCCGAGCTTCAAACTTGTCATGTAGTAGTGAACCATCTCCGAGGTATTTGATTAGAGGGGTAATCCAAGATTCGACTGTTTTGACCAAAACAATATCCTTAGAGTCATATTTCTAAGTAATTCGCCATTGTAAATAGACCACGGGGATATACTAAAGTTTGTCTCCTTGCATAGTAGAGCCAATGGTGGCTAGGGCGTCCGCATGAGAGTTCTCAACCCTAGGAACCTGGGAAATTATGAATTCCTCGAATATCGCCTGAAGCTCTTGACCTTTTGTAAGTATGAGGCCATATACGAGTCTTTTGTTTGGTGTGTCCCCTAGAGCTGGTTGACGATGAGTTGGGAATCTGATTGGACTTCAATCTTTTCGACTCCAAGGTCTTTGGCTAAGTTTAGACTAGAAATTAGTTCTTCGTACTAGGATTCGTTGTTGGTGACTTTAAAGCCATACTTGACTTCCTGTTGCAGCGTGTCTCCTTGAAGTGTGGTGAGCACAAGTCAAAGTTTGCAGCCCCCTTTGTTGCTTGAACCATCCACTGTGAGTTTCCACATCACAATCGATTGGATATATTGGACCTTTATGTTAGCTTGAGCTTGTAGGCTGAGGAGAAATTGGCCACAATTCCGAGATTTGATTGTGGTTCGAGACTGGTAAGTTATATCATGCTCCCATAGTTCAATTTCCCACTTGACTATTCTCCCGAAAAGTTCGGGTTTATAAAGGATGTTTCTCATGGGATATGTTGTGTAGACTTTGATCGGATGTCCCTAGAAGTATGGCCATAACTTTTGAGATGTTATTATCAGGGCTAACACCAATTTCTCTATTAATGAGTAGCGTGTCTCTGCGTTAAGTAAGACTCTACTCATATAATAGACTGTGAGCTGCATCTCATTTTCTTCTCGCTCCAAGACTACGCTACCGCATGCTTGGACACACCCAAGTAGATGTAGAGTCGTTCGTTTTCGACTGGCTTAGAAATGAGTGGCGGAGAGGTCATGTATCTTTTGAGTTGCTCCAAGGCTTCCTCGTCGGCCGGGGTCCATTCAAAGTCATTTTTTAGAGCGGAGAAGAACAAGAAACATTTATCCATGGATTTAGAAATAAATTTGTTCAGAGCGGCCACTCTACCAACCAATCGCATGATATCTTTAGGGCATGTCGGGGAAAGATTGTTGAGGATGGACTTGATTTGGTTTGGGTTGGCTTCTATTTTTCGTTAAGTGACCATGTAGCCTAAGAACTTGCCAGACGACACGCCGAAAACACACTTTATGGGATTTAGCTTCATGCCATACTTCTTCATAATGTCGAAAACTTGACCCAAATGCTCTAAGTGTAGCTTGGCTCTTAATGATTTTACCAATATGTCATCAATGTACACCTCCATTGTCTTCCCAATTTATAAGGAAAACACTTGTTGACAATGCGTTGATAAGTGGCTCCCATATTCTTAAGTTCGAAAAGCATTACTTTATAGCAATAGATTCCCATGTTAGTGATGAAGGTCATTATCTCATGGTCGTCTGGGTGTATGAGGATCTGGTTGTAGCCTGAGTAAACATCCATGAATCTCAGTAACTCTTGCCCTACTGTAGCATCGACCATCGAATCGATGCAGACTCTCCATTTCCTATTCTTCTTTCGAACCACCATGACATTGGATAACGATTCGAGATATTAGACTTCTTTAGTAGCTCCATTGTCCAAAACCTTTTGGACTTCTTCGTCAATGATTCAGTTTCTTACTCGGGACTCATTAAAATTTTCTTCTCCTCTATTTCACTGGAGCGTAGTTTGGGTCCACGTGGAGCTCATGGGTCATCATCTCGGGTCGATCCCGGTCATGTCTATTGGAGTTGGTGCTTGAAGTGTCAATCTGAATAATATATTATATATTATATATTGTTATTTATTAATAAAATAACTATATTTTCATTTCAAACCTTATTAATGGTAATGTCATTATGCATATTAGATTGATATATAAATATGCTAAGAATGACATCGACCTTAGAATAGTCATGTATAATACTAGACACTGGATGGTCTAACATTGTGATAATATTACTACTATAAACTATTCTTAAATTAAATATTCCTAGTCGTTGATTTTAGATTACGGTCGAATTCCTATAACCTAAAAGACTAGCACATGTCTTATATTGGAATTGGAGTTCCAATGGTTTAATCCGATGTACCATAAGCTTGGGAAGCTCGTATAGACATGTGGATATTCGTTAGAATGAATACTGAATGACTCACAGGTGATTCCTAATAGTTGGAAGTACACATCATTGTCAATAGGAATCTCCTCGAGTCGAGTAGCATATGTGATCCTTTAACTATAGGATAACATTTATTTTATGTGATCCTCAACACTTTGATGCCATATATGTTAGAGAATTTTCATGGTCTGACTGCTAAATGTTCATTAGGTGTGGATCGTTGCACTTGTTAATCAAATGTGTATCAAGATAGGATCCGTCAGCCCGTATGTGAACAATAAGGGGTTTAGGTATCCATGTGAGTAAGTCTCGATTCTTAAGATTTTGGCCGAAGCCGATCACCTATGGTGGATCACATATATCAGAAATGGTATTCTGATTAGTTGGAAAAAATCATGGTCTCGGAAACTTGACGGTGTAATATATGTTTCCTAAGAACAACTCAGATAGCTTATGACTGATGGATTGTTAAATATATGTGATGAACTCGACTTGTATAGTTCAGAAAGTTCGTTCGTGTTCTTCTCAAATTCGAAGGTGGCCGAATTGCGTACATATAAGCTAGGCTTATATGGTGAACGTGTCTGAACTTAGAGAGTTCCACAATATGAAGTGTACTCATTGAGCACTTCAATATCCGATAATTTATTATAATAAATAATATTTGATACTATAATTATCAACTAAAACAATTAAATATTATTGGATAATATTAATTATTTACTTTGACCCAATTGGATTAATTGGATTAATCCAAAATCACGCAAGGGCTTTGTTGTAATTTCATAAATATCAATATTTTGGTAATTACAAATATATAATAATAGGTGTATTTAACTTGATTTAATTGGATTAAATCAAAGTGGTAGACATTGAGCTAATCTATTAATTAAACTTTATCTTGATTTAAATCAGATTAAATCAAAGTGGTAGACAAATGTGATTAGTCACACATAATTATAAAAATTTGGACAAATTGGATTAAACCCACATAAAAATTGATTAGAACTTTTATTAATTAAAAATTGCATAAGTTTTACTATAAAAGGCAAGATGTATTAAGTTTTTAGTCAAGGCAAAAAAAAGCTAAAACAAGTATTAAACAAAAGAAAGAAATATTAGCCTAAGTAAAGTTTTTGTGGGAAAAGCTTTGAAAGTTCTCTACAACAACAAGAAGAAGAAGATTGAATCTTCATATCAAGCTTGCTAGCTTTGGAAGTTCTCTACAACATTTCAACAAGGAGGAGAAGATTTGATCTTTGGTTTAAGCTTACTAGATAAGTTTGTTCTTCTATAATAAGCTATATTTTGTATTTGATACATAATAATACATTTTGAAGTTGAAATTAGGCTAATAAATTTATGTATGGATGTTTTGGAAGCATAAACACAATATGCTTGTAATTGGGTCAAATATATTCATATTGAGCATTGAACATAAAATTAGAGTTTGGAACTATAGATGAAATCTTGGAGCTATGACTACCATTCTAGAATCACTTGACCACCTTTGAGTGACCTAGAATTGTTCATGAGTCACTTCATTATGAGATTCTAATTTGGTTTGTATTTTGGATTCAAAATATATGCATGTGCGTATTTAGAATAAATTTATATATTTGTAAAAATATTTGATATTTTGAAAAATATGATTTTGTTCTATAACATGTGTTGATGTGGTTTTGATGTTAAAAATTAATTTTTGGTGTTTGGAAGTGTTTAAGAAGGATTGGAATCATATTGGGTTAAAAACCCCATTTCTATCAGCTCTCTGGAAAGAGAGCTGATGAAATGAAATGGAAAAAAAATAATAAAAAAATTAAAAGCTGAAGTAATAATTCATTCAGCGCATTTATGCGCTGAATGAAGCAATTGCATACACTTATAATGGAATATAGTATTCCATTAAATTATTTAAAAATACACCCATACTTGATATCTACGGGTTAGACCCACTTGAGCTGGATGAGGCACTGATCTGACCCTAGAGGTCCCACATCCGCCCTAAAAATGTCTTCATATGACCAGGCAAAATAGTCGTGTTGCTCTCTCAGGAAGTCAATCCACTGGGTCCGAAGATTGGGCTAAAACTGGGCTACGATCTAGGTTTGTGGTCAGCTACATGAGGGTAGATCTGGACCTCGTTGAGTTCTTCAATGTTGGGTTGGTCCGACTTGGCTTGATGAGGTCCATTCTATAAGTGCTATAATGAAGCGGGCTTGGCCTTCAGGGTCGTCTAGTAGCAACTCCTTAAGGCTTGTTTGTTAGACAATTATGACCCATAGCGTTACTATTTGTAAAAGACATTGTGGTTTTTGTACAAATTAATTATGTAGCAATGAAATTGCATTTTATCATTTTGTAATTTGATTACTTAAATATATAAATGATAAAAGTCCCTATGATTAGTTCCAGATTATAAGATATGAGACAATATCAATCCATAAAGGTTTAATCATTAAATATCCATAGTCATAGTATTATCGAGACTGGACATCGATAATGCGGAATAGACTAGTATCGCACTTGTGCGTGTTATGGAAGCGTAACGACATAGTTCTCATATATTTAAGTATTGGATACTTATGCAAGTGTGATATGAGGTTGTGTTTACCGATGGTACGGAAACAGCTTCGCTCTGGATAGACCCCGCGAAATCCCATTGGTAGTATGACTATGTGTCTATGGGAATCCGCATCAGGGTAACCTGAGACTTACATCGCTAGTACTTGCGACAATCAATACGCTTTGGTTTTGGTCGTCCATGACTTTAACAGGTTCTGTGTACGCCTCTTCTGGGTTTATTGAGAATCGTAGTGTATTGGGTGTGATGTCAAGAAGGAAGTATCACTTCAGCCATATGGAGATGATGATCACGCAGGGATATATAACTGGTACTCTAAATGGTTTCAACCATCGGGATAATATGACAAGGTCATGATTATCCGATTTAAAGAGACTAGTTGCTTGTAATCCGATATATGCTTCGTACAGGGCAGACACTATTCCAGCCCCAGGCCTTGCATGTGACATTCGATACTGGATCACAATATGCAATACTACGTATACTACGCCTGACATAGATCGTATATTCCATTAAGAATATTTCTGGAGAATTGGGTAGGCACGGTGCTTTGCTAGAAGCCAACTATGTCTCGTAAATCGGTAAAAACGTAGTAAGAGGTACGTACTTGTTCGGATAGTCTGACGACCGGATTTACTGCCAATATATCAAGGGATCTCTTGGGTCGCTTCCCGAAGATTCACCGATGACGAATGATTCGAACTTAATTAATCTTGGATTAATAACGAAGATATTTTATCTGGGATAAAATACTATTTGAAGAGAGAGAACGATTAATTCGGAATTAATCGATAAAATAATATATTCGATATATTAAACGAAATTAGATTTCGATGCGGAATTAAAATTGAATTTTAATTCGGGCAAACGAATTAATTTAGAATTAATTCGTGAGAGACGTGAATAGTAAATTTGATTTAATTACGTCGCAACGGAAAATTCGTTAATTCGGAATTAACGATCCCGAGCCCGGGATGTGTTTGCGAGGCCAATCCGATTTAGAATCAAGTGCGGCCACAAGTCACATCGCTCGTCACATCGCATGTCAATCTAGTGATGGATGTCAAGTCACATTTTGGTGAATGACAACTTGTCACTATTCATGATGTTGGTTGTTGAGAGCTTTAATTGCCATTTTGGCTCCAAAATGGTTTTGACTTTTTGAAAGCCATATACCAAACTTTGGAAAAGCATTTTAGGTATAATTGTTTTGGAAACAAAATCAAAGGAAAGAAAAACACCCTCTCTCTCCCTCTAGCTCACATTGCCGTGAGCCTCAATTGAAGAACAAAGAAATTGTTTTTCTTTTTCTTCACTTGCTAGCACATTCAAAGATCATTCAAGGTGTTAGGGAAACCCACATTTGAGCTTGGAATCAACACAAAGCTTGGAGCTTGGATTCAACTCTTCAACAAAAGGGAGCACCTTGGCCGAATACTTGGAGGATTTTTGTGTTCATCGTCTTCATACATCCGCTCATTGTAAGTATGATTCCGCCATACTTCTTTATTGTATTCACATGTTTTTTATGCTTGAATGATCTTGGGTCAAATTTAGAAACCAACAATGGTATCATGGAGCCTAATTTGAGCATGAAAAATATTGGGGTAAAATTTGGGTAAATTGGTTTTGAGCATGATTTAACCAAATTGTTTGTTTGAGCATGCTTGTATATGGATAACTTGGAGTTATATATGATCAATTTCATGAAAAATTAATTGGATCAATTTTTGCCCAAATTGTTGGCTTTGCCGAAAGTTATATGCCCTAAATTGTCAAGGTATTTTTTGTTCTTTTGATCATTGGATGAGTTTAAAGACTTGGGAAATGATGATTTGAGATTCAATCGGATTGAAAACGAAATCGGACAAAAAACCCCTAAAATGCTGTGAGCAAGATGAGCATGAAATGAGTTGATTTTTTGTTTCAAAATGTTGGACATGAGTTGAACAAATTAAGACATGATTAATTGATCAAATTAGTATTTTGGAAATATTGATTTAGATAATTAATTGATGTAATACACTTTAATTAGTTAAATTATGAAATTTGGAATTTTAAAATTTAATTGGTTGGGCTTAATTTAGAATTGGGCTTTAAATGTTGTATTTGGGCCTAATAGGCTTGGTTGGGCCAAGTTGGTTTAGGTCAATTGGATTGGATCCAAATTGGGCCTAAATCATTCCATTAAGTCCAAATATGACAAATGAGCCTTTTATGTTTAATTGGGCCTTATGGGCCTAAATTGGTTTCTTGGCAAATAAGGGTGATTCCTTAATTAGGCTTTGGTATTTGGGTTTGACCCATATTGACCAAAGTCCATGCCTTAAGAAATTAATTGAAAGCCCATTGGACTTTAATTAAACTACATTGGATGTTAATTGGGCTTTGAGACCCATTTAGATTAGATTTGGAATCTAAGTCGTAAAGGCACATTAAAAAATGTAGTTATTTAATTTGGAATTAAATATGGAATTAGTATTGAATACGAATTAAATTAGATTTAAATTGTAGTTCGATATAATTCAAGAATTCGTACTTTGAGTACTTATTCTCAAACGAGTTGGACTCGCGCAAAATCAAATCGTTGTTTGAACATTGGATGATCACTTTATTCAAGATTAATTAATTGGATTAGATTGATTGAATAACATGCTTTGTGTGAATACATGGATGTGGTGAATGAATAACGTATATCAGATGGATATTAGAAGGGAATGACAATTTTGGAAATTGTTGTAAATTTAGAATTTATTAAATTGGACCTGCGTGTCCAGCCTTATCTCTCTTAATTCTTTGTATTTCTCTTCTCACCTAATTCCCCTCAATGTTAATGAGGTTTCTCTTGTTGTATTATGTAATTGGGTAGAAATAAGAATAGTGCTAGCTAGGGAGAGGAAATAGAGTGATTTTTTCTAGGAACAATCTGTGAAATATCCATCCGTATATCGTTATTAATTTATTTTTGCGCCTTATTATGCTTTTAGAATGCATGCTTAAGGGTGTATGATGAGACCTAACAAAGATAATAAATTGGTTGCCAATTTACGTGAAAAACCCTCAATAAAATATTAAGCGTTTTCCTTCCATTGAGTGATTCTTACTCAAGATCCAAGATTGGCACTGGTTTGTTGGCCAAAGTCAAGACCTTTGTCCATTGCGGATGTGTTTGAATCATGAAGGCTTTGTTGCATATCGTGTGTCTTGTCCAAGTTGTGGTTTGTTGGCCAAAGTCAAGATCACTTCTTGTCCATCGACATCGATTATGAAGCTTTCCAAAGTCAATGGGTCCCGCTTAACTAGAATCATTAAGCTTGTTGTGCCAAAGCCAAGGCTTAGTTGATTCAGAGGAAAAAGGTTAGGAAAATATATTGGATATATTGGCATATATATTGTATATATGTTTCGGACTTGGAGGTCCACCTACCAGATCTAGGAATTGGATGAGATCCAATTGATCTTAGAGATCTACCTAGTTAAATATCATACACCTTGTTGGCCAAAGTCAAGGTTGTGTGTTATTTAACAGGATCCTAGCCCACTAGGAAACTAGGTTTCCAGAGTACTCAACAGAAGGTTAGAGGCTCGCCGAAAAATAGTGGGAGGCTAGTATCGAATTTGCAATTTCGTTCAAATACTTAGCTTTACGCGCTTTCAAAATTATTTCATCAATTATTTTATTAGTTGGACTACTATATTATTATTTTTCTTGTAACATTTAGACTGTACCCATACATCATTAACCGAATAGTTGGACTATTGCGGTTAAGATGACATAAAAGTTGAGCATTAGGGAAATTGTCATGGGCGACAACGTTTTTATTGGCACAAACTTTCAGGACTGGGATATGAATCTCATAATTATTCTGGGATCCGAGAAGTTACTCTACACTTTAGAGCGACCTATTGGGCCTAAGCCCCGACCTGATCAGTTACTTGAGCTAGAGCTTTGGAAGACTCATAGCGATGATAATGCGACTGCTCAATCGGTAATGCTTGCCACTATGACTCTGCAATTTCGTCGTCAAAACAAGGGGTTGGATCCCTATGAGATGATGGCGAAGTTGCATGATCTTCACCGATCTAACCTTAGATCGCACACATATAAATTGCAGAAGAAGCTCTTCCGCGCTCGCATGTCAGAGGGTACGTGTGTTGAACACCATGTCTCACAGATGATTGCTAACATTGAGCAACTCAGACAAATGGGCATAGTCTTCGAGGCTGAGACTTCAGTGGATTTGATCCTACAGTCTCTCCCCGACACTAGGAGTGGGTTAATCATGAACTACAACATCTTGAACCAAGACCAAACTCTTGGAGAGTTGATGTCCACTCTGCGTGAGGTAGAAAAAGAGCTCCTTAAGGGCAAGAAGCGCGAGGCGTACTGTAGGCACTGCATTTTTGCATATAAGTCCCTATGATGAGTCTCATTTGGAGGCACTACCTTTTAAGTCACGGAAGTCACGAGAAACAGACGTCGGAAGGGGAAATTCAGAATAAACAAGGTTCACTGTTTTCGTTCGTGCTGCGTTCGTTAATTCGTTCGAACGTCAAACAGATTGCGGGCGTTCGTGCCGCGTTCGAGGAGGCGTTCGAACGGTGTCGGTAATTCTGGTTTTGCTGCTAGCCTTACACCCAAGCCCAATTAACCCACCAAAGCCCATAAAACACATCCCAATTAATAAAACACATTTAAAACACATGGTGAAATCAAAACAAATCTAAAAATCACATACCAAATTAAAAAAGATGCCATGCCTAATTAAAATCAATCAACCAATTATATTCTCAATCAAATATATATTATTCCTAACTTAAAATATTGTATTCCTAAACCAAGCCAATCAAATATTCAACCTTCCTAATCTAAACCAAATCAAATCCCTTGCTTTCCTTGTCAAACACCAAATCAAATTCTCTCTTTAATGCCAAATCCCATTCCTTGTGAGGCAAGGTGAAACCCTAACCCTTCCCTATATAAACAACACTAAACCATAGCCATTCGGCTCGCTCTCTCTCACGACCACACACACGGCAAAGACCAAAAAATAAACCCTAACCTTCATAAGCACTCAACACATCCCACATTCACCACACAACCCCGTGAACCTTCGCCTATCACCTTCGAACATCACCCAAACAATCAAAAACGTAAACAGATCAGCCCCCTCACACTCACAAACTCACGGCACCATCAACAGCCACTTTAGGCCACCGCACGCTTCAGCCAAGACCCGCGAGCCCGGGACAACATGCGTCACCCCAGATCCTGTGTCCCCACAGTCTGGCGACTCCAATGGGGATAGAGAATCGGCCCCGAAATATTGTCTTTTGTAATGTTTTGATTTATGTTCTAATTGACCGTGTCTATAGTGGATGAAATGGGGGTTTAATCAAAGGCATTCTAAGGCTAGGTAATGGTTTGGTGTCTTCCTTCACTCACTACCTTTCTAGAAGGAAAAGCTGTGAAGGCACCTAGATAGCCATCTACTCGTAGCCTATTGTGATTGACTAATTTGGAGGACTCGTTGTTTATTCCTGACACCAAGCGATAAGAGCCTAAGAGGCTTGGGTATTTAAGTGAGCCTCGCTCCACCTTCCCTCTGGGGAATCTACAACGGGAAATCCATTTGACAGTCCGTCACACACCATAGCTCATCGGCACGTACCTTAGTGTATAAAAAAGGGTGCGCTCACTTGGTCGCTCGAACCCTTGAGTGGGGAGACCTAGTTGTGGGCCATCCTTCGCCGGTGAGAGCCTTTGTCTATACTCCTACGAACCCACCCATAGACCGGGTTTGCATGGTTAAAGTAACAATTATTTCCTTGAGTATATGCTAGTGGACCATCCTCATTTGGATGCAGTTGGACCATTGTCAGAAATGCGGACTTGCTGGGCCATTTAAACTGGGGCGAGTTCGTACCTTATGACCATTGGGCCCAAAGCTTCTGAAATGTTGATGGGCCATTCTGTAGAAATTATTGTTGTATGTTTGCATTATCTTTCTTTGTGCTTATGTTCGGAACATTACCATTTGGATTTAATTGGGCTCCTTGCCATGAGATGTGTACTCGTTGGGCCATTTAAACTGGGACGAGTTCACTCATATGACAGTTAGCCCAAAAGCTTTTAAAATGATGACGGGCTGATTTGTTTGAAAATTTTAGTTGATTTAGTATGTTATATATGTTACATGCATCTCATGCACCCCATGCATACATACATCATGTTAACCCTTGTGTTCTGAAAGCCATCATAGATTCCCGTTGGGTTAGAAAAAAGGGAAGACTCACCAAAATACTGAGAACAGACATGAGTGAATCAGATATTGAGGTATCCCGGATAGATCAGTTGGAAAATGGTTTCGCCAAGATTACCGAACAATTGCAAGCCTTGACTACTGCCATGACAAATATGGCTGTGCCCCGTGCTCGGGGAAATTCTGAGAATGTAAGGCGCGAGGAGCCTCCGAATGGGTTGGGGGATGATATCCCCACTTTTGATGATGACATGGCAGAGTATGCAACATGCAAAGTGATTGGGTCTCAGGCAGAATTTTAGAAGCTTCGGGATCAGGTTGAGTCAGTTACCCGCAAAATGAGGGGTAAACATGAAGAGTTGTTAGATTATGAGGCAATGACCTTCGGAGAACAGCTGTCAGCTCAGTTTAAAATGCCCGACATGGCCAAGTTTAATGGGAATGAAGACCCGAGAGTCCATCTGCAGCAATATGTCTCAGTCATGAGTTCAGTGGGCCTATCACAGCGCCAAGTCCAAAAGATGTTTGAGATGTCACTCGAGGGGGCACTTGTGGTTTGGTATCATAGCCTTGAGAAGAAGGTTAAGGAAGATTAGAGAGAACTAGCTGATGCTTTTCTGAAGCAATATGTTACAGACTTAGAGATTAACTTGTCACTCCGTGATTTGGAGAACACTAAACAGAAGCCAGAGGAAAGTTTCAAAGAGTATGTGGATCGCTGGAGAAGCCAGCTTTTGAAAATGCAGAATCGGCCCTCAGAGAAGGACCAAATCAAAATGATCATCAGGGGCACCAAGCCCTCTATTTATAGTAAGCTGAGGAGGATGACTTCGATGATTTCTGATTTTCGACAGTTGAGGGAATCTGTCATGGATATTGAGGAAGAGGAGGCTGAAAACAGAAAGATCTATGGCCAGAATAGGCGGACCTTTGGAGGGTATTCTGAGACTAAGCCCGCTACTGTCGAGGTTGCTGCCATCAGGAACCGGCAATTCTCCAACCTTGGTAGACCTTTGTCGAAGGTATTTGAAAAGTTACAGGGACAAGGAATCTTGAAACCCTTAGAAGGCAAGCCACTTCCGCACCCCCCACCACCACACATAAATGTGAACCTTTATTGTCACTTCCACCAGCTACATGGCCATGACACCGACAACTGCACCCGCCTCAGGCATGAAATTCAAGATCTCATAGATTCCCATAAAATACCCAACCCATGAAAAGAAACCCTCAACCACCAAGCTTCTTACATGGATGACAGTGAAGAACCATAGGCCGAGGAAGAAGGCAGTGCTGCGGATGATGGAGATGTTCCTCCTAGTCTATTTGATCCAGTTTTTTTTTTTTTAAAAAGACATTGATTTTGTTACTTGTTCGAACTCTTTTCCTCAACGATAATAAAGACGTTCATTTCGCTGAAACTCTTCTGCAATATGAGTATATTTGAGAAAAGTATTCAACCTTGGTACTATGGAATCCAGTGATGAACACGGGGAACCTTCAAAATAAGCAAACAGAAAAGATAAGATAGACATTCAGAAATTGGGAAATAGAGGCAGTGAAAATATCAGACTTGGAAGGGAATTAGTTCAGCGAGCCGATCAACGTAGATAGATTGAAGCAGTAGCTTGCCTAAGGAAAAGAAGACTGAGCAGTCGCTAAGAGAATTAGCAGACGACCTAACCCAACGGGATGAGAAACACACTCATGCATGCATGCATACATGTAACACATTTTGGCATTCGTTTTGTGTTTGTTTTGTATTCGCAGGTTTTGAAGAAGAAAAGAGAAAGCGGCAAAGAACAAGCTAATCAGAAATGGTGAAAAGCACAGTATCAGATTCGGGTAATAATCCCAGGGTTGAGGCCCATATCAGTATCAATCAGGGCCGAGGCCCGCATCAGTACCAGTGTTAGGGATGAATCCCAGGGTTGAGGCCCATATCAGTATCAATCTGGGGCGAGGCCCACATCAGTATCAGTTGGGGGTGAGGCCCATATCAGTATCAGTTGGGGGCGAGGCCCATATCAGTATCAGTTGGGGGCGAGGCCCATATCAGTATCAGTCCGGGGGCGAGGCCCATATCAGTAGCAGTTAGGGCCGAGGCCCACATCAGCATCAGTTTGGGGATGAGTCCGAGGCCGAGGCCTACATTAGTACCAGTTTGGGGATGAGTCCCAGGGCCGAGGCCCACATCAGTATCAGTTTAGGGGCCAGGCCCACATCAGCATCAGTATCAGTTTAGCCGGGAATGGCACTCCAAGAATGGAAACACAGTTCGAGAATGAACAAGCTGAGAATGGCACTCCAAGAATGGAAACACAGTTCAAGAATGAACAAACCGAGAATGGCAATCCAAGAATGGAGCAGAGTTCAAGAATGAACAAGCCGGGAATGGCAATTCAAGAATGGAACAGAGTTCCAGAATGAACAAGCCGAGAATGGCAATCCAAGAATGGAACAAAGTTCAAGAATGAACAAGCCGAGAATGGCAATCCCAGAATGAAGCAGAGTTCAAGAATGAACAAGCCGAGAATGGCAATCCAAGAATGGAGCAGAGTTCAGGAATGAACAAGCCAGGAATGGCACTCCAAGAATGGAATCACGGTTCGGGAATGAACCACCTCACAGTAACAGTTCGGGAATGGACCACCTCACAGTAACAGTTCAGGAATGGACATCTCAAGGTAACGGTTCGGGAATGGACCACCTTACAGTAACATTTCGGGAATGGACACCTCACAGTAATGGTTCGGGAATGGACCACCTTACAGTAACAGTTCGGGAATGGACACCTCACAGTAACAATTCGGGAATGGACCACCTCACGGTAACAGTTCAGGAATGAACACCTCACAGTAACGGTTCGGGAATGAACCAGGGGTCGCAGCACCTCACCACCCAAATCAACTCAACACGTGGAAAGTCAAGTGGCAGTTGGCGAGCCAGGTAAGTGAAAATGCATTGCATAACTTTGATAGGATTGTCACTGTTGCACATTACACAAGTCTCATCAAAGTGGGGGCGACTGTAGGCACTGTATTTTTGCATATAAGTCCCTATGATGAGTCTCATTTGGAGGCACTACCTTTTAAGTCACGGAAGTCACGAGAAACGGACGTCGGAAGGGGAAATTCAGAATAAACAAGGTTCATTGTTTTCGTTCGTGCTGCGTTCGTTAATTCGTTCGAACGTCAAACAGATTGCGGGCGTTCGTGCCGCGTTCGAGGAGGTGTTCGAACGGTGTCAGTAATTCTGGTTTTGCTGCTAGCCTCACACCCAAGCCCAATTAACCCACCAAAGCCCATAAAACACATCCCAATTAATAAAACACATTTAAAACACTTGGTGAAATCAAAACAAATCTAAAAATCACATACCAAATTAAAAAAGATGCCATGCCTAATTAAAATCAATCAACCAATTATATTCTCAATCAAATATATATTATTCCTAACTTAAAATATTGTATTCCTAAACCAAGCCAATCAAATATTCAACCTTCATAATCTAAACCAAATCAAATCCCTTGCTTTCCTCGTCCAACACCAAATCAAATCCTCTCTTTAATGCCAAATCCCATTCCTGTGAGGCAAGGTGAAACCCTAACCCTTCCCTATATAAACAACACTAAACCATAGCCATTCGGCTCTCTCTCTCTCACGACCACACACACGGCAAAGACCAAAAAATAAACCCTAACCTTCATAAGCACTCAACACATCCCACCTTCACCACACAACCCCGTGAACCTTCGCCTATCACCTTCGAACATCACCCAAACAATCAAAAACGTAAACAGATCAGCCTCCTCACACTCACAAACTCACGGCACCATCAACAGCCCCTTTAGGCCACCGCACGCTTCAGCCAAGACCCGCGAGCCCGGGACAGCATGCGTCGCCCCAGATCCTGTGTCCCCACACGCACTATGCTTCAACATCTCAGACTCCAAGGGCTTGGCCCAAAGCGACTGGAGGTGTTAAGAAGAAGAAGCATAAGAAGAAGGGCAAGACAAATCATCAAAGGGTTCTGGGAAACCCAAGGACAAATCCCAAGATGTATGCTTGCAGTGCGGGAAGCGGGGTCACTGGAAGCGTGACTGCCACGAGTACAAGGCACATATAAAGGAAATCAAAGCGGGCAAGGTACTGGCTTCAGGTATGTTTGTTATAGAAATAAACATGTCTACTTCTAGTTTTAAAAATTGGATTTTTGATTCTGGTTGTGGTACTCACATATGTACTGATGTGCATGATCTACGGATTAGTAGGAGACTGGCCTCAAGAGAGATTGACCTCCGTGTTGGAAATGGGACTCGAGTTTCCGTTTTGGCCATGGGCACTTATGTTTTGGAACTGCCCTCGGGGCGTATACTTGAACTTATAAACTGTTATTTTGTACCTAGTTTGACTAGGAATATATTTCTGTATCTATGTTAGCCCAATGTGGGTATACTTTTGTATTTAGAAACACTGAGTGTTTTATGTATAAAAATGATATGGAAATTTGCACTGCTGATGCAAATAATGGTCTTTATATTTTGAATATAAATCAATCTCAAACATATAATGTAACAAACAAAAGGCTTAAAGTAAGTAACAAAGATGAAACTTATATGTGGCATTGTCGTCTAGGACACATAAACAAGACACGTATATCCACACTTTTAAAGAGTGGGTACTTGGACGGATTTGATCCAAATTCATATGACGTCTGTGAATCTTATTTATTAGGCAAGATGCCTAAATCACCTTTTAGCGGTAAGGTGCACGTGCCACCGAACTGTTAGCCATTGTTCATAGTGACGTTTGTGGGCCCATGTCTAGCCAGGCTAGAGATGGATATGAATACTTTGTAACCTTTACGGATGATGCATCGCGTTATGGTTATGTGTATCTTATGAGACACAAGTCGGAAACTTTTGAGAAATTCAAAGAGTTTCAACACGAAGTTGAAAAACAGACCGGTAAAAGTATTAAGACATTACGGTCGGACCGTGGTGGTGAATACTTGAGCAATGAGTTTCTTGATTACTTGAAAGAATATGGTATTCTTTCACAGTGGACTCCTCCTGGAACACCGTAATTAAACGGTGTGTCCGAACGGAGAAACCGAACTTTGTTAGACATGGTAAGGTCTATGATGAGTCGCACAAAGATACTTATTTCCTTCTTGGGATATGCATTGAACAGTGCAATACTTATTTTGAATAAGGTTTCGTCAAAGTCTGTTTAACAGACTCCGTATGAAATATGGACAGGAAAGAAACTGGGTTTCTCATTCGTGAATATTTGGGGTTGCTGGGCATACGTCAAACGTTTGGAAGGTACCAAACTAGAACCCAAATCGGATAAATGCCTATTTGTAGGATATCCTAGGGAAACCAAAAGATATTTCTTCTATCACCCACAAGAGAACAAAGTATTTGTTGCTCTACATGCGGTTTTCCTTGAGAAGGAATTCCTAATACAGTGATAAGTGGGAGGAAAGTAGAACTCGATGAAAATCGGAGTGATACTGTTCCTGGCACAGAATCCTTAAGGAACATGAACAGTCCATCAGGGATGAGACTGTACCACAATCTTCGAATACACAAGGACCGCGTAGGTCGGAGAGAGTCAGAAAACAACCTGAGAGGTATGGGTTTCTGATCTCACCTCATGTAGATATTAATCTTATTGAGGAAGACGAGCCGGCTACGTATGAGGAAGTTATACAAGGTATCGACTCCGGTTTATGGCAAGATGCCATGAATTCCGAAATGGATTCCATGTATACCAACCAAGTTTGGACACTGGTTGATGCACCAGAAGACGTAAAGCCTTTTGGTTGCAAATGAGTCTTCAGAGGAAGATTGACATGGATGGCAACGTACAAACGTACAAAGCTAGGCTTGTAGCGAAAGGGTATCGTCAACGACATGGTGTCGATTACGACGAAATTTTTTCACCCGTTGCCATGATTAAATCCATTCGGATAATGCTTGCTATTGCTGCATATTTCGATTATGAGATATGGCAGATGGACGTCAAAACCGCTTTCCTTAACGGAAACATTTTGGAGGATGTTTTTATGCAACAGCCTGACGGTTTTGTCCTACCAAGACTTGCAAACAAGGTTTGTAAGTTAAATCGATCCATTTATGGATTGAAGCAAACATCGCGTTCTTGGAACCAACGTTTTGATGAGATCATAAAAGAATATGATTTCATTCAAAACGAGGATGATCCTTGTGTTTATAAGAAGGTTAGTGGGAGCGCACTGACATTCATTGTCCTTTACGTTGATGATGTAGTGCTTATTGGCAATGATATTCCCATGTTAAAATCTGTGAAATCTTGGCTTTCATTAAAATTCTCCATGAAAGATCTGGGAGAAGCAGCCTTTATTCTAGGAATAAAGATCTATCGGGATAGATCTAGAAAGTTGCTTGGACTCTCCCAGAGCACGTACATTGACAAAGTGTTGAATAGATTCAATATGGATCAGTCCAAGAGGGGACTGTTACCAGTTTCACATGGCGTCACTCTATCTAAGGACATGTGTCCTAAAACTCAAGATGAGAGAGACAACATGAGTCGGATACCATTCGCCTCAGCAGTCAGATCGATCATGTATGCCATGATATGTACGCGACCTGATGTCTCGTATGCTTTGAGCATGTGTAGTCGTTATCAGGCCCATCCAGGTGATAGTCACTGGATGGCGGTTAAGAATATCCTAAAGTATATTAGACGAACTAAGGATGCTTTCTTAATCTATGGAGATAGAGAACTTGAGGTAACTGGGTATACCGATGCAAGTTTCCAAACCGATAAAGACGACTGTAAGTCGCAATCCGGGTACATATTTTGTTTGAATAACGGAGCAGTAAGCTGGAAATCTTCCAAGCAAGAGACTGTTGCCGATTCAGCAACAGAAGCAGAGTATATTGCTGCAGCTGAAGCAGCAAAAAAGGCAATTTGGATCCGAAAATTCCTAATTGGATTAGAAGTAGTTCCGTTAGCAGCTGAGCCCGTTCCATTGTATTGTGACAATAACAAGGCTATAGCACAGGTTAAGGAACCGCAGTCTCATCAACGATCCAAGCATTTTCTTCGACGTTTCCATCTGATTCATGAGATCATACATCGTGGTGATGTGAAGATCGAGAAGGTCGCATCAGAGGACAACATTACAGATCCACTGACGAAAGCTATCCTCAGCAAAAGTTTGAGCGACATGTACATAGTTCAGATATTAGATTCTTGAGTGACTGACTATAGGCCAAGTGAGAGATTGTTAGGCAATAATGACCCATAGCGTCACTATTTGTAAAAGACATTGTGGTTTTTGTACAAATTAATTATGTAGCAATGAAATTGCATTTTATCATTTTGTAATTTGATTACTTAATATATAAATGATAAAAGTCCCTATGATTAGTTCCGAATTATAAGATATGAGACAGTATCAATCCATAAGGTTTAATCATTAAATATCCATAGTCGTAGTATTATCGAGACTGGACATCGATAATGCGGAATAGACTAGTATCACACTTGTGCGTGTTATGGAAGCGTACTGGCATAGTTCTCATAAATTTAAGTATTGGATACTTATGCAAGTGTGATAGAAGGTTGTGTTTACCGATGATACGGAAACAGCTTCGCTCTGGATAGACCCCGCGGAATCCCATTGGTAGTATGACTATGTGTCTATGGGAATCCGCATCAGGGTAGGTGTATTTGGTCTTAACCTGAGACTTACATCGCTAGTACTTGCGACAATCAATACGCTTTGGTTTTGGTTGTCCAGGACTTTAACAGGTTCTGTGTACGCCTCTTCTTGGTTTATTGAGAATCGTAGTGTATTGGGTGTGATGTCAAGAAGGAAGTATCACTTCAGTCATATGGAGATGATGATCACGCAGGGATACAGAACTGGTATTTTAAATGGTTGCAACCATCGGGATAATATGACAAGGTCATGATTATCCGATTTAAAGAGACTAGTTGCTTGTAATCCGATATATGCTTCGTACGGGGCAGACACTATTCCAGCCCCAGGCCTTGCATGTGACATCCGATACTGGATCGCAATATGCAATACTACGTATACTATGCCTGACATAGATCGTATATTCCATTAAGAATATTTCTGGAGAATTGGGTAGGCACGATGCTTTGCTAGAAGCCAACCATGTCTCGTAAATCGGTAAAAACGTAGTACGAGGTACGTACTTGTTCGGATAGTCCAACGACCAGATTTACTGCCAACATATCCAGGGATCTCTTGGGTCGCTTCCCGAAGATTCACAAATGACGAATGATTCGAACTTAATTAATCTTGGATTAATAACGAAGATATTTTATCTGGGATAAAATACTATTTGAAGAGAGAGAATGATTAATTCTGGAATTAATCGTTGACGTGAATAGTAAATTTGATTTAATTACGTCGCAACGGAAAATTCGTTAATTCAGAATTAATGAACCCGAGCCCGGGATGTGTTTGCGAGGCCAATCCGATTTAGAATCAAGTGCGGCCACAAGTCACATCGCTCGTCACATCGCATGTCAATCTAGTGATGGATGTCAAGTCACATTTTGGTGAATGACAACTTGTCACTATTCATGATGTTGGTTGTTGAGAGCTTTAATTGCCATTTTGGCTCCAAAATGGTTTTGAATTTTTGAAAGCCATATACCAATCTTTTGAAAAACATTTTAGGTATAATTGTTTTGGAAACAAAATCAAAGGAAAGAAAACACACTCTCTCTCCCTCTCTAGCCACTTACATTACCGTGAGCCTCCATTGAAAACAAGAAATTGTTTTTCTTTTTCTTCACTTGCTAGCACATTCAAGGATCATTCAAGGTGTTAGGGAACCCACCTTTGAGCTTGGAATCAACATAAAGCTTGGAGCTTGGATTCAACTCTTCAACAAAAGGAGCACCTTGGCCGAATACTTGGAGGATTTTGTGTGTTCATCGTCTTCAAACATCCGCTCATTGCAAGTATGATTCTGCCATACTTCTTTATTGTATTCACATGTTTTTTAGGCTTGAATGATCTTGGGACAACTTTAGAAACCAACATTGTTGATCCCCTTTAATCTCATGGAACCCCCATTTGGTGGGGAATTTCACTACCAGATGGAAGGTTGATGAAATTGCCCTCATATAATGGATCTGTGGATGGCATATGATCATGTTTTAGGCTGAGGGATAGTCCAAACTAGAAACATCATCATCATGTTAACCCCTCTAGCATATACCAAGAGTGAGATCTCTCCAAATGTGAACTTCTGCTCCCCACTAAAACCAATTAGCATCATCTACCGCCAAGTGATTTTATTTAATTCCACGCCAATGTACGTTAGAACCGTGGTGAAGATTATGTTGGCTGAAGAGTCAGTGTCTACAAGCACTCGCTTGACCATGAAATTGGCCACTTGCAAGGAGATTACCAAAGTATCATGATGGAGATTTTTCAGTCCCGAACTCTTGTCATCGATGAATCTGATGGTTAAGTTGGTAAATGCTTCTTCACACATCCTTGTAGGCTGGGATATTTTGGCCATGGCTTCTCTCGCATGTCGCTTAGGGGTCGAATAAAAGACGTCGCTTATTTCTGATTTGTCGAAGATATGATTGACTGTATTATCAATTGGAGGTGGCAGATGAGGGCTATTGTCTCGTTCACCCCTCTCATCTCTTCGGGCCAAGGTAGCCTTACCCTTTTCAGTCAACAGTCTTTAAGGTACCCTTTGTTTGTTAATTCCAAAAATTTCAGTGCTAGGGCGACGCAATCGGCTGTCATATGCCTGTAGTCTCGGTGGAACTCTCCCCATTTGTCCAAAAATATATAATTATGTGTGACTAATCACTTTTGTCTACCACTTTGATTAAATCCAATTAAATCTAAAAAAAGTTTAATCAGTTGATTAGTTCATTGTCTTACACTTTGATTTAATCCAATTAAATCAAGACAAATACACCTATTATTAAATTTTTATAATTACCAAAATATCCTCCAATGGTAGAGATATTTATGATATTACAACAAAACCCCTGTGTGATTTTGGATTAATCCAATTGGGTCAAAGTAAATAATTAATGTTATCCAATAACACTTAACTATTTGATAATTATAATATCAAATATTATTTATTATTAAACATTATGGCTACTCAAGTTCTCAATGAGTACACTTTATATTGTGAGACTCTATAAGTCTAGACACCTTCGTCATATAATCCTAGCTTATATATACGTAATTCGGCCACGAACGACCTTTCTGAACTATACAAGTTGAGGTCATCATATATGTTTAACAATCCCTCCGTTGTAGGCTATCCGAGTTGTGCTTAGGAAACATAGATTACACCGTCAAGTATCCGAGGTGCACATTTCATATTGTCGACATGTCAATGATTCTTTACAACTAATCAGAACACTATTTCTGATACATGCGATCCATCATAGGTGATCGGCTTTGGCCAAAGTCTTAAGAATCGTGACTCACTCACATGGATACCTAAACCCCTTATGGTACATATAGGGGCCGATGTATCCTATCTTGATACGCAATTGATTAACGAGTGCATCAGTCCACACCCAACGAACATCTAGCGGGTATACCATAAAAGGTCTGACATTTATGGCATCAAAGTGTGGAGGATCACACACAAACTCAATGCTATCCTTTAGTCAAAGGATCACATATGCTACTCGACTCGATGAGATTCCTATTGACGATGGTGTGTACTTCCAACTATTAGGAATCACATGTGAGTCATTCAGTATTCGCTCCAACAAATACCTACATGTCTATATGAGTTTCTCAAGCTCATGGTACATTGGTTAAACCATTGGAACTCCAATTTCAATATACGACATGTGCTAGTCTTATAGGTTATAAGAATTCAACGGTATTCCAAAACCAACGACTAGGATTATTTGCTTTAAGAATAGTTTATAATAGTAATACTATCCCAATGTCAGACCACCTAGTGTCCAATATTACTAAATGACTATTCTAAGGTCGATGTCATTCTCAACATATTTATATATCAATCTAATATGCATAATGACATTACCATTAACAAGGTTGAAATGAAAATGTAGCTATTTTATTAGTAAAAAATAAAATATAATGTATAATACATTATTCAGATTGGCTCTTCAGGCACCAACTCTAATATTAAGGTCGTCATTGGTCTTCTCGAATTTACAAGAGCTTACAAAGTGTTCCACGAACTTATCTTCTAGCTCTTGGTATGATCAAATTGAAAAGTATGAGAGGTTGATGAACTAAATAAGGGTTGGGCCTGCTAACGTCTCTCCAAACCCTCTACATATTATTTCCTTCCATTGGTACTGTGTTAAGGCTATAGACATCATCTTATATTTGTAGTGGACAATGTGATCATCTGGGTCTGTAGATCCTTCGTATAGTCTCAAGTATGGGGGCTGAACTTCTGTGGAAACTTTATAGAGGTGATGGACTCCAAGAAAGGAGTATCCAAAATCTTTCTGGCCTGGCTCTTCCTAATTGGTAGCTTTACCTCGGGTTGGCTAGAGAGTATCGCCTTTTTTAACTCCTCCATCTTCTTGTGCATGCTAGAGGAAACTTATTGTATGAGGTCCGTCACAAGGGATTTGTTGGATGGTTTATGTCTCTGTGAATGGTCCACTGGTGGTGGATCATCGCCAGCTACATCGTTGAATGCCCCCAAGAGGTTGGTTTGAATGATGGGGACACGTGGTGACCTTGGGGTCCTCGCCGCTGAGAAGACGAAGCCATCTAATCCAATTTATTATGGAGGTTGGTGTTGGTGCTCCACATCATGAGGTTTTCCTCCTCCAACGCTCGTAGGCATTTTTGAAGAGCAACCAATTGAGCTGACATGAAGTCTAGGGTGTTTTCAATGCCAGAAGCCACGCGTCTCGAAATCATAGACTGAGAGATCTTTTCTTGCTATGAATCTTCGGGGCCTTACAGTAGGTACCAAATTATAGAAGGTGAATTTCACCTTTGGCCTACAATCGAGAATTTGTATAATGGGGCACTAGTGATCCTGCAAAACAAATGAAATATGAACGTGGAGTAACTACCCACCGGTATGATGGACGCCACATGAACTCCAGTGCTCAAGTCAGTGATGGTGATGAGCGTAAATAAGAGAAGGATAAGGGAAATTGTTACCTTGATCTTCGTAGATTACCGTGAGGGTGGTGGGCTAGTATTTATGAAATTATATATGCCTTGAGAACTTGAGTGTGATAGCCAAAGCTTGAATGAATCAATCTCTTATACCCCCTCTCATTTTATAGGCTGTGAAAAAGCCCCTTTAGTCATTTTAGGATTCCTTAAAAGTATCATATTTCAATCCTACTTAGGAAAAGGTAGCGTAGTATGGATTTAATCAGGAGTGCCTAGATTTTTGGGATTAAGTGTAATCCTTATTATACTCGGATTATACCACCGTGTTTGTAGGTGGTTTATCTAGATCCAAATACTTATTTTCTTTATTATTAAGTAATTAGTCATATATAGACTGACAAACAATGTTTATTGGGGCATCACATAACATGGAGAAACGTCGGCTGGAACACGACCCAAGTGATGTCGTCTGGAATCATCAAGTAACATGATAAGGGCCTGTCGAGACCTATTGGGACATGTGGACTCTATCACTTAGGGGACCTATGATAGACTTAGAGACCTATAAGTGAGGCTTGTGTGTTGGCTTGATTGTCCAATAATTGGAACATGTTTTGATTGGGCTTGGGTAATGGTATAAGATACCATTTTGGGCAAGATGAAGGCCATGAGTCATGCTCTAATGCAAGTCTGATGTGTGGGCCCGAGACATAATGACATTTGGGTTTTTGGCCAAAATTTGGCCAGTTGAAGTGTCAAATCACCGAAGTGTACAATTCATATATGTGTCGAGACATATTTGTGATCTCTCAATCAACATTCAAAACTCTTTTCCCGAATACATTGCAGCCACATATTTTAAAGATCACGAAATGGATAGCCCAATCATACACACATGACTGACAGATTCTCTCTGGATACATAACAGGATATCATGACTGGTGATATCATGATCGGTCCACACACAATAAACAGGCGGAGGTCTGGTCTAGGTTGAATGGTGACGTGATTGTTGTCAAAGTGTGGATGATAACTCATACATCCACAATGGTATCTCAAGTCAAATGACTACAAATACAACTCGATTATGGAAAATTTTCATTGACATTGGTGTGCTATCTATTAGGAATACTTTCAGTGAATCGTTTAGTTCTCATCAAATAAACACATACGTGTCTATACGATTCTCTTAAGACTCATGGTTAATTGGGATAAACCATCAGACCAAGTCTTGATATACGACATGTACTAGTCTCGACGGATTTTACTCAACGACCCATGTCAGTAAATCTCGACTAGGAACTTTATTTGATAATATACCACAAGTAGTAACATCTCCCAACGTCAGTTATAAGTCTCGTTGTAACTGTGTGACTAATGTATATTTTCAGATCTTTGTTTAATATATATATCACTAAACCTTAGTTAGTTTCGATTTAACTAAATTTGATCAAATATGTATATAAAAGACAAGAGATGCTACCATTAAATGGATAATATTATAGAAAATGTGATTGCTCGTATTTATGAACTTATCATAAATACTATACAGATATGCGCTCAGAGCACCAATCCTAATAGACTGGACCCGGATAAATCCGAGTGGTCTAGACATGGTTGGATGTATTTTACATCCGGAACTAAAAATATTGCACCTGAATTTTTTAGGATGGGTCTGAGTCTAATGAATCCCAAACTGGACCAAGACAAACCCGAGTAATCCTAACCAGATTGGATTTATTTTATATTCAGGTCTAAGAATCTTGGACCCGAATATTTTGGATCGAGTATAAATTTAATAATACCAGAACCAGACCTAGACAAACCCGAGTGGTCAAGACTGAGTTGGATGTATTTTAATTCGGGTTTAAATATCTTAGACCTGGATTTTTCTGGGATGGGTAAGAGTTTAATGAAATCCGGATCGAACTCGGATAAACTCAAGTTTACAGATAGGATTGGATACATTTTACATTTGGATCTAAAATTCTTAAAGCTAGATTTTTCTGGGATGGGTAAGAGTTTAATGAAACCTGGACTAGACCTAGAAAAACTCGAGTGATCCGCATCATATTTGATGTATTTTAAATCCAAGTCTAAAAATCTTAGAGCTAGATTATTCGAGATGTGTTCGAGTTTAATGAAACATCGACCGGACTCTGACAAACCTAAGTTGTTTAAAACAGATTGGATGTATTTTATATCTAGGAATAAAAATCTTGGACTTAGATTTTTATTGGATCAGACCCAGTAAAATTTTCTAGATCGAGTTGGATATCTTGGATTTTTCTGGGCCGAGTCTGGATTTAAATAAACCCAAATCAATCCTGACACACTTGGGTGGTCTGGGACGGGTTAGGTTTATATCCGAGTCTAAAAATCGTATACCTAAATTTTTCTATGTTGGGTCTTAATTTAAATAAATCTGGATTAGTCCGAGACAAAATTAAGTGGTCTGGGTCATGTTAGATGTATTTTTACATCCTGGTCTAAAAATCTTATTCCGAGATTTTTTTTGATGTCGGTTATGGATTTAAATAAATCTGGATCGGTTAATGATAAAATGGAGTGGTTCAGGTTCGATTAGATGTATTTTACATCAAAGTCTACAAATGTTGGACCCAAATTTATTTGGGCCTGATCCGGGTTCAATAAAACTATATCTGGACCCGAAAATTAAATTAATAGTGAAAATAAAAATATAATTTATAATTTTTATTTATGAGTAATTTTTATTTTTTTTTTGTAATATATTTAGCTTTTAGTATTTTGCCGCTTTATGAAATTAAATAATATAAGATGAAAACCCAAAATTATAAAAATATAAATAAAAAACAAAAATAAAATCTGAAATTTGGGTTTAAAAACCAAGTTTGGTATGAAGAAATGGTATTAGTTAAACGCGAGTCCGTTATGAAGAAATATTTAATTTGGCTTTTGTTTTTTAATTAAGGATACTTTTATATTTCTTTAATTTTAGTTAGATATTTGATTAAATTAATTAATATTATTTCCATTCATTATCCGATCAATATTTAATTGGATATTTTGAAAATAATCTGTATCCAAATCCAATAAAACTTTAGATGGATATTATTCAAATTCAATTGGATGGGTATGTTGGATATCCATGGGTATGGATATTATTGTCATCCATAATAATGATATAATATCCAATCAAATTTCATCCAAGTAAATCCAAAGACATAATGTCATAGATAGGAATTCGTTAATCACTTATGATTAAGATCACCCTATATATGATCAGTAATTAATAAATATAAATTCTCATTAAATGACTTAATTGAGATTCATATTTATTGTGATCCAATCATATATAATCACTATTGTATAAAGCGTCACCACTTCAATGTTTAACTACATTATTAGTCCGTATAAGACTATTCCATTCATAATAGAAGTGGACTGTATTTGTTGAATAAAAGTGATCAACGTTAATGGTTTGGAAATGTTAACAAACATTGATGGTGATAGAACACCAAATGTTAGAAAATATTAACAACATTAATGCTGATGAAACACTCATGATGACCATATTTATGAAGGAAGTTAATAAACTTCCAAATGGATTAAATAAGAACTAATGCATGTGCTCCCCTTCCATCTCCTATAAATATGAGATTTGCTCATTTAGAAGGACAATCATTTAAGTTTGATTAAGGGAATCTCTACAAGTACTAATGTATGCAATTGTGTTGTGATATTAGATTTATTTCAATATATTTGTAAATAAATCCTATACTAGTAATGCATGTTATGGTTAGATCCTAAGTGGGTGATTCATGGATTTTTTTCTATATTATTTAGGATATTGTTCCATTGTGGCAAGATGGGTCACTTTGCTCGTAATTGCACAGAGCCTAAAATGGTGAATACCTTTAATACATATTTAAATGAAATACATGTTTCAAGTTCGATCTTTCAAACTGAATCTAATCCTTTATGGACTGTAGATTTAGGAGTCACATACTATATAGCGAATGATAGAGATATCGTCATGGAATTTCGATGAATTTCATATGGGGTGAAATAGATATACGCTGGCAATAACTCGTTAGTTGAAGTCAAATGAGTGGGTACATGCAAGTTAGTTATGCATGACGAAAAAACTTTATTCTTACATCATGTATTGTTTCCTCCACATTTCGCCAAAATTTAGTTTCTGTGTTGGTTTTAGTTAATTTAGGTTTTAAGTTAAAATTTCATAAATTTGGTGTTGATTTGTACTTAGGTACAATATATTATGTTTCTGGATATTTTTTGGATTGTTTTATTGTGTTAAAAGTTGAATGCTTTAATCGCAATTCTAATTTTTCTTTTGTTACATCATCTGTCAGTAATGAAAGTGATGTGAATGTTTGGCATGCTAGACTTAACCACATTGGCCAGCAAAGAATGAAAAGATTAGCCAAAGAAGGGTTTTTTGGAAACATAGAGAAGGTAGATTTTTCTAACGGTGAATATTATTTGGATGGAAAAATTGTGAGAAAACCATTTGGAAAAGGAACCATAGCAGAATATTCATTTCAATTAATCCATTCAGAGATCTATGGTCCAATGAATGTAAGAGCATGGCATGAAACATCTTATTTCATCACATTCATAGATGATTTCACAGCTTTAGTTATATCTATTTGATTGCTCATAAATCTGAAGCATTAGAATTTTTGAGAAATTTATGAATTTAACGGAAAATTAATTAAACAAGAAAATTAAAACGCTACGTACTGACTGTGGTCGTGAATACTTATCTACTCAGTTCATAGAGTTATGTGATGAAAAAGAATTAGTCATTACTTGACTACTACTGTTACTCCCCAACAAAATGGTATTGCAGAAAGAAGAAATATAACTCTTTTTGAAATGGTCAGGTCTATGATGGCACAAGAACATTTGCCTATAACCTATTGGGGTGATGCATTGTTGACTACAACATATATACTTAACCATGTGCCTTCAAAGTCGATACCACCATACTATATTAGTTATGAACAGGTCGTAAACCAGATCTTCATTTTCTGAAACCTTGGGGTTGTGCGGCATATGTTCATGTGCGTTCTCATGAATATGGAAAATTAGGCATAAGAGTAAAAAAAGTATCTTTATAAGATATTATGAACAATCAAAACAGCATGTGTGCATAGGTGAGCACGAAAGTGGAAGCATGACAGATTTTGAATCATAAGATATCACGTTCTTAGAAACTGATTTTCCTAAGCAGTGAGAGATAGGTCAAGATTTATCTCTTTATGAAACTTAGGATCACATGAATCCCATAATTAATAGACATTAGGTTTAACTAATTCAAGTGGGAGTGATATACATAATGATATAAATTTGAGAAAATATGATGAATTAGTTTCACATGATTCTCAAAAAGATGAATTGGTTTCATATAAGCCTTCTTTACATGATTTGAGTTGGAGTGATGTACATGATCCGAGTGGGAGTAATGTGCATGATTCAAATCAGAATAATATAGAAAATGAGGAATTAGTTACACAACCAAAATCTCAAATACGATGTAGTAATCGTATAGACATTCCTCGATGTCGTTTCTGTTGGAGTTGGTGCTTGGAGCGTGAATCTTAATAATATATAGTACATTATATTTTATTATTTATTAATAAAATAACTATATTTTCATTTCAAACCTTATTAATGGTAATGTCATTATGCATATGAGATGGATATATATATATATATATTTGTTGAGAATGACATCGACCTTAGAATAGTCATGTAGTAATATAAGACACTATGTGGTCTGACATTGGGATAATATTAATATTATAAACTATTCTTAAAGTAAATATTCCTAGTCGTTGGTTTTGGAATACAGTCGGATTCCTATAACCGAGAAGATAAACACATGTCGTATATTGGAATTGGAGTTCCAATGGTTTAACCCGATGTACTATGAGCAAAAGAAGCTCATATAGACACGTGGGTATTCGTTGGAGCAAATAGTGAATGACTCACAGGTGATTCCTAATAGTTGGAAGTACACACCACCGTCAATAAGAATCTCTTCGAGTCGAGTATCATATGTGATCATTTGACTATAGGATATCATTGGTTTTGTGTGAGATCCTCTACATTTTGATGCCATATATGTCAAAAACAATTATGGTCTGGCATCTAGATGTTCGTTGGGTGTGGACCGATGCACTCGTTAATCAAGTGCATATCAAGAAAGGATTTGTCGGCCTGTATGTGTACCATAAGGGGTTTAGGTATCCATGTCAGTAAGTCACGATTCTTTCGACTTTGGCGCCAAAGCTGATCACCTAGGGTGGATCGCTTTTATCAGAAATGATTTCTGATTAAGTTTTAAAGAATCGTGGACGTGTCGACATGAGATGTGCTCCTTGGAAACTTGTCGGTGTATTCTATGTTTCCTAAGCACAACTCAGATAGCCTACAAAGGAGGGATTGTTAAACATATGTGATGACCTCGACTTGTATAGTTCAGAAAGGTCATTCGTGTTCTTCTTGAATTCGGAGGTGGCTGAATTTCGTACAAATTAGCTCGGCTTATATGACGAACGTGTCTGGAGTTAGAGAGTTCCACAATATGAAGTGTACTCGTTGAGTACTTATGTAGCCGAATAATTTTGATAATAGATAATATTTGATATTATAATTATCAACTAAGATAATTAAGTGTTATTGGATAACATTGATTATTTACTTTGACCTAAATGGATTAATTGGATTAATTCAATAATTACACAAGGGCTTTCTCGTAATTCATAAATTTCTCTATCATTTGAGGATATTTTGGTAATTACAAATATATAATTATAGGTGCTTTTGGCTTGATTTAATTGGATTAAATCAAAGTGGCAAATATTGAACTAATCCATTTGTAAATTTTTGTCTTGATTTAATTGGATTAAATCAAAGTGGTAGACAAAGGTGATTAGTCACACCTAATTATACATATTTGGACAAATTGGATTAAGCCCACCTAAAAGTTGATTAAAACTTTTATTAATTAAAAATTGCCTAAGTTTTGCTATAAATAGCAAGCTTGAGGAATGTTATAATTAAGCTAAAGATAAGCTAAATAAACCTGATTAGCTTAAGCTTATGAAAATATAAGTAATTCTTGGAGAAATTAGCCCAAGTTAGAGAAGTGTTTAGAGATGCTTTGGAAGATCTTTACAACATTTCTTCAATGAGAAATCAAGATTGGATCTTATAGTGAAGCTTTATTGCATTGGAATCAAGATTGGATATTGGAGTGAAGCTTGCTAAACCTTGGAAGTTCTCCAATAATTTAGACGAGAAGAATGACATTGGATTTTTTTTTATCAAGCTTACTAGATAATGTTTGATCTTCTCCTAAGCTATGTTCTTCATTAGTGAGACATAGAGTGATGAATTATGTATTGGATGCATAATTACATAGCTTAAAGTTGAAATTAGGCTAATGAATTGTGTTAGGATACTTTGGAAGTATAAATACAATATGCTTGTAATTAGGTCAAAGATGTTAATGTTAGACATGGAACAATTAATAAGAGTCTGGAACTCTAGATTAAAGCTTACAGCTACGGCTACCATTCTAGAATCACTTGACCAGCTTTGGGTGAACTAGAATTGTTCATGAGACATTTTATAGTGGGATTCTAAATTGGTTTGTGTTTAGATTTAAAGAAATTCATATATATTTTTAGCATACATGTATGTTAGTTATATAACATGTGTTGATGGTGGTTATGATGCTAAAATTGGATTTTAGGTTTATTTTAAATATTAGGAGAAAATTGAAAGTGTTTAGTATTGGTTTGAAGTTAGAAATTACTCACAGCATAGGGCAGCGTCGCAACTCTACCCCTCCAGCGTCGTGACACTGAGCATCAGACCTAGGAGCATCGCGAAGCTCACACTTTTGCGTCGTGACTCCAAGATGTTTAGCTCTCGTAGTTTCTCTCGCACTCTGGAGCGTCTCGACGCCCAAGCTTCTGCTTTGCGATGCATAGAGCTGAAGAATACTGAAATTTCATTTTCTCCGTTCTGGAGTTTTCAGATTCCATTTTAGTCCCCGTTTTATCCTACGGACTCGAAAGAGAATGTAGTTTTACGTGAAATATTTTAAAATACACACATGCTAGATATCCATGAGTTAGACCCACTTCTACTGCACAGAGCGTCGATTCGACCGTAGGGGTTCCACATCCGCTCTAACAGAATGATATCAGATGCAGAGCTTAACCACATAACACATATTACATGTTTGACATGTATTTGAATCTATGCCTCTGTATCTTAATTTAATTATACATTACTCATATTGGATATGCATTACAGGTTTCAAATTAAAATTTTAATTTTGACCCAAGCATGTTAATAACTTGATTGTCATAAATCTCCCATGATTAGGTGATTATTTTATTTTAACTAATAGTATTAATAATATTAAAGCATTATTGGATGGTCCATCTTGTAATTACGAAGATGAATGAGTTCTTACTACTTATATCCAAGACCATTATTATTGTGAGGGTATGAGTTCTACATTAGATGTAGGGTGATGAGTTAACACAGTCACCCAATACTGTTATTATTGTGATGGTGTAAACACAAAGCTCATTAGTGAATTTTGACAAGTATACACCTGGAATACATCTTAATCCAAGACCATCATTATTGTGAGGATAAGAAACGGTTTAGGACCAAACTAGGAGTCACATGAAGTGATTGACCTTGGAGGTCTACCTAATGAGTTTATAAAGGCCAAGATCATCATTAGTGTGAGGCTGTATTAAATTTCATGGGATCCACTTCAGACTATGAAATTTTGATAGTCAAATTTCTATTTTTCCGTTAAGGGAGATTACAGAATTAAGTAAACTAGTGGGATGACACTAATAAATTTAAAATTCCATAGTCAATTAGTGTTTTTATATTGAAATGAACAATGTACTGCTAGTGTTTAAATGTTGTCTTGTAGATGGCTGCCTTAAAACCATTAGCACAACTTTTGGATTCTAGAAGGAGTCTTGAACTACTTAGAGTAGGAGATGAACATCCGCCTTGACTTGATGTCAGGATGATTGAGGTATGTTACGCTTAATCCAATGTCTATCAAATTTGTTTCTAATTTGCTTAGACAGTATATAAATATACCAAATGCTTGGAGCATTATAAGAGAACTCAAGGAGTTGTTCGAAGTAAATCAAGAAATTGAGATATATCGGAGGTCTAAGGAATTATTCCATGCTATGTTCAAGGATAAATGAGTGGTTATCATTCATGTTTTGAACATGATTGACCAGATCCGATACATAGAATGACATGACATTTTGATAGATGATTGGCTAGGCCAATATATGATTTTGTCTTCTTTACCCGATACATATGCTGACTTTGTGATGTATTCGATGCAAGCCACATATCAAGTGCTTCATAATATGTTACGCTGGATAAAACATAAATTGAAGAAAGGGAATCCCACTTTGTACCTCCATGATGAAGCAAACTCTTAAAAGATTTCTAGGAAGTCTAAGAAGATTACAATGGGATATTAGAAGAAAAATTCCAAGAAACAAACTGCAAGATTGCTTGTAGCTCGTGTACATGTCTACACTACAAAAAGTCTGGACAATGGAAGATTGTCCAGATGTGAAAGGAAAAGCAGGAAGCCCATGTACGCTTTGAATTTTTCATATTATTGACATCTTATTAGCCTTATATGTAAATAGTGGTTGGGTGTTAGACATCGATAGTCCTACTCATATTTGCAATTCCATAAGAGTTAAAAGAAGGCTAAAGAAATGAGAGATCCAACTTAGAGTTGACAATAGTGAGACATTGAATGTCAAAGCTATAAGAACATTTGTTCTAGATCTCCCTAATAAATGTAAATCAGATTAACATGACTGTTATTATATGCCATCTCTTATCGGATAGATAATATCTTTACCGATATTAGATAAAGAAGGATATAAAAAAAATATTAAAGATGATGCTTTATGTTTATATGATAAAGACAATGTTCTTTATCATAGGAAATGATATAGGATTGATTCAAAGTGTGAAAGCCTACCTTTGCAAGAACTTCCCCATGAAAGATATGGGTGAAGCTTCTTATATACTAGGTATAAGGCTCTACCAGGATAGAGTTAGGAAGCTTATAGGATTGTCGCAATCAAAGTACATAGATAAGATATTAGAAAGGTACAGTTTTACCAACTGCAAGGCATCAGTGTACCTTTCCGATATGACATACATCTTTCAAAAAACTTGACACCTCAAACTAAGGAAGAGAGAGTTAGAATTTCTAGCTTGTCATATGCTTATTGTATTAGAAGCATAATGTATGCTATGCTATTTACTAAACCTGACATCAGTTTCGGCGTTAGTGTGACCAGTCGATATCAATCTGATCCAGGTAATGATCATTGGACAATCGTGAAACATATCATAAAATATCTTAAGGGTATTAGGGATAAGTTTCTAATATATGGAGAAAATGAGCTACAAGTTAAGGTTATACAGACTCTGACTTCCAGGGAGATCCAGATGATAGAAAATCTACATCAGGTTACGTATTTACCCTTAATGATGGTGCAGTTAGTTGACGATATTCAAAGCAAGGCTCAATGGCTAATTCCACCACCGAGGCAGAATTTATAGCAGCTTCAGAAGTTGCTAAACAAGCTGTTTGGATTAGAAATTTTATCACAGAACTTGGCATTGTGCCTATTATTACAGATTTGATCCCATTGTACTGTGATAATATGAGAGCCATTGCGCAGGCTTAAGAGTCGAGAGCACATTCCAAGTCTAAGAACATGGAAAGGAAATATCGTGTAATTAAAGATATAACTGAATGAAAAGACATAGTGGTCTTGAAGGTTCAAGGACTAGACGACATATCAGACCTGCTTACAAAGGCTATATCTCCTAAGTTATGTGATAACCATGTGGAGGAGATGGGACGGCGGTACCATCCAGATTGATATTAAGCAAGTGAGAGTTTGTTGGAGTTGGTGCTTGGAGTGCCAATCTGAATTGTATAATTATTATTTATTAATAAAAATAACTATATTTTCATTCATACCTTATTAATGATATTGTCATAATGCGTATTAGATTGATGTATAGATATGCTAAGAATGACATCGACCTTAGAATAGTCTTGTAGTAATATTGGACACTAGGTGGTCCGATATTTGGATAAGTATTACTATTGTAAATTATTCTTAAAGTAAATATATTCTTAGTCGTTGGTTTTGGAATACGGTCGAATTCATATAACCTATAAGACTAGCACATGTCATATATTGAAATTGGAGTTCCAATGGTTTAACCTGATGTACCATGCGTTTTGGAAACTCGTATAGACATGTGGATATTGATTGGACCGAATACTAAATGACTTACAGGTGATTCCTAATAGTTGGAAGTACACACCACCGTCAATAGGAATCTCCTCGAGTCGAGTAGCATATGTAATCCTTTGACTATAGGATAACATTGATTTTATGTGAGATCTTCCACACTTTGATGCCATGTATGTCAGAAACCTTTCATGGTCTAGCCTTTAGATGTTCGTTGGGTGTGGACCGATGTACTCAGTAATCAAGTGCAAAGCAAGATAGGATCCGTCGGCCCGTATGTGTACCATAAGAGGTTTAGGTATCCATGTGAGTAAAGTCACGATTCTTAAAGCTTTGGCCAAAGACGATCACCTAGGGTGGATCACATCAGTTATGAAGAATCGTGGACATGTCGACATGAGATGTGCGCCTCGGAAACTTGACGATGTCTTCTATGTTTTCTAACCATAACTCGGATAGCCTACGATTGAGGGATTGTTAAACATATATGATGACCTCGACTTGTATAGTTCAGAAAGGTCGTTCGTGTTCTTCGCAGAATTGGAGGTGGCCGAATTGCGTACATACTAGCTAGGATTTTATGACGAACTTTTCTGAACTTAAAGAGTCATAGTATAAAGTGTACTCGTTGAGCATTTGGGTAGCCGATTAATTTTGATAAAAGATAATATTCAATATTATAATTATCAACCAAGATAATCAAATGTTATTCGATAACATTGATTATTTACTTTGACGTAATTGGATTAATTCAATAATTACACAAGGACTTAATTGTAAAATCATAATTATATTTACCATTTGAGGATATTATGGTAATTGTAAGTATGTAATAATAGGTGGTTTTGGCTTGATTTAATTGGATTAAATCAATGTGGAAAACATTTAACTAATCCGTTACATAATCCTTGGCTTGATTTATTTGGATTAAATCAAAGTGGGAGAAAATAGAGATTAGTCACACTTAATTATACATATTTGGATAAATTAGATTAAGCCCACATAAAGGTTGATTACAACTTTTATTAATTAAAAAATATCTAAATTTTGCTATAAATAGCAAGCTTTAGGAATGTTTTAATTAAACAAAGATAATGCTTGAGAAAGCTAAGTACAAGCAATTCTTGGAGAAATTAGCCTAAGTTAGAGAAGTGTTTAGAGAAGCTTGTGAGATCTCTACAATATTTCAATTATGAGAAATCAAGATTGGATCTTGGAGTGAAGCTTGCAAACCTTGGAGGTTCTCCTACCATTTCAACAAAGAGAATGAGATTGAATCTTTGCATCAAGCTTGCTAGGTAAGTTTGAACTTCTCTTAAGTTATGAATTATGTATTGGATGCATGATCGCATAGCTTAATGTTGAAATAAGGCTAATAGATTATGTTAGGATACTTTAGAAGTATAAACACAATATGCTTGTTAATTAGGTCAAAATTTTTATATTAGACATAGATGATTGGGAATAAAAAATGTATTTTTATTAAGAGAATAATATATTATTTTACACTTGTGGTTTCATTAATCCCCTTAATTTAGCACAATCGTTAAATAATAATTATATTTATGTTAATGATGAGCGGAAAATATATCTGTTGGAGTTTTCTAATCTTCCCAAGATCATTAAACAAGCATGAAACATGTGTGAATAACAACGAGGAGTTGTGGAATATTCACATCGATCGGTTGAACGACGCGGCAATGACAAAATCTATTTTTCTGCTCACTGCATGTCACAGCAGTGGCTGTGTGCAGTCCACTGTTTTCGGCCATTGGAGGTTCTTTGTCAAGCTCCAAGCTTCGTCAAACGATTCCAAGATCATGGGTGGACTTCCCTATCACCTTCGCATGACTTCGTAGTGTGCTAGCACTCTCGATTTTGCCACAAAATCGCGACTTTAAGCTTCCCTATGGCTCTCGGTTTTTCAACAGAAAAACAGAAGGTTTTTCAGCCCCTTGGGCGTGTGAGAGGAAGAAGAAAAAGAGAGGAGAGAGTTGGTTGTGTGTTAACTAATTGATTTCCAAAAATCAATTAACATATACCACTTTTGATTTTCAAAAAATCAAGCCATAAATGCTTGCCAACCACACACATCACTCCATCAATCCATCAATCAATGAATAGTGACTAGCGTCAATCACTCAAAGTGAAAGACATTTATCACTTGATTGACAAATGATGTGACGCTAGATGCGACTAGTGATTTGACGCTTGATTTGACTTGCATGCCGCACTCAAATTCAAAATGCGAATGCGCTCGCAAATAATCCCGGGCACGGGTTCGTTAATTCCAAATTAACGAATTATCCGTTGCGACGTAATTAAATCTAATTTAATTAATAATCATGCCTAGCATAATTACTATTGACGTCGCTAACGAATTAATTCTAAATTAATTCGTTCGCCCGAATTAAAATCTAATTTTAATTTCGCGTCGAAATCTAATTTCGTTTAATATATCAAATATATTAATTAATCGATTAATTCCAAATTAATCGTTATCTCTATTTTTAATGATATTTTATCCCAGATAAAATATCTCCGCAATTAATACCAGATTAATTTTCTCTCTCATCTAATTAATCCCAGATTAATTTAGAGTGCGAGTCATACGTCATCGGTGAATCTTCGGGAAGCAACCAATGAGATCCCCGGATATGTTGGCAGTAAATTCGGTCGTCGGACT
The DNA here is from genome assembly GCA_019454045.1 of Zanthoxylum bungeanum. Classification (NCBI taxonomy): domain Eukaryota; kingdom Viridiplantae; phylum Streptophyta; class Magnoliopsida; order Sapindales; family Rutaceae; genus Zanthoxylum; species Zanthoxylum bungeanum. Next base: position 63,133 of record SKCR01026663.1, on the reverse strand, counting down.
ATCCGAACACGTAAGGACCTCATACTATGTTTGTACCGATTTACAAGACAAGGTTGGCTTCTTAGCAAAGCGCCATGCCTACCCAATCTCCAGAAATATCCTAGGATATGAATTAAGGATCTATATCAGGCGTAGGTTATACATAGTATCGTGTATGTCGAAACAGTATAGGATGATCACGTGCTAGGCCTGGGGCTGGAATTGTGTCTGCCACGTACGAAGCACATGTCGGATGTCTGGAAACTAGTCTCTATAATCGGATACACTTGACCTTGTCATTTTATCCGATGACTGTAGTACTTAAGAGTACTAGCACCGTATCCTACGCGACTATCATCTCCATATGACTAGAGTGACACTTCCGTCTTGACATCACACCCAACACACTACGATTCTCAATATACCCAGAAGAGGCGTACACAGAACCTGTTAAAGTCCTGGACGACCGTAACCAAAGTATATTGATTGTCGTAAGTATTAGCGGTGCAAGTCTCAGGTTAAGACCAAATACACCTACCCTGATTTCAGACTTCCACAGACACATAGTCATACTACCAATGGAATTCCGAGGGGTCTATCCAGAGCGAAGCTGTTTCCCGTACCATCGGTAAAACACAACCTCCTATTACACTTGCATGAGTATCCTATATCCAAATATATGAGAACTATGCCGTTATGCCCTCACAACGCGCACAAGTGTAATACTAGTCTTTTACGTATTTATCGATGTCCAATCTCGATAATACTCTGACTAGGGATATTTAATGATTTATCCTTCGTGGATTGATACTGTCTCATATCATTCTCAATCCAGGAAGAAATCACATGGACCTCCTATCATTTATATATCTTGGTGATCTAATCACAAATGATAAGAGTGCAATCTCCTTTGTCACATAGTTAATTTGTAGAACAACACCATGATCTATACAAATAGTGACGCTATCGGTCATAATTGTCCAACAATCTCCCACTTGGCCTATAGCCAGTCACTCGAGTGTCTGACACCCGAACTATGTACGGTTGGCTCAAACTGCTGAGAAACCGCTTTCGTCAGCGGATTTGCATGATTATCATCTGATGCGATTTATTCGATCATCACATTGCCACGATGTATAATCCGAACGAATCAGATGAATATCGAAGTATGTATCTGGATCGTTGATGAGACCATTAATTCTTTAGCCTGCGCTGCAGCCTAGCTCAGTTGCTAACAGAACTATATCTAATCTAATGAGATTTTGTATCGACCCAGAAAGCTTCTATTGCTGCCTCAGCTGCAGCAATAACCCGCATTTGTTGTTTATTCGGTAACAGTATCTTGCTTGGAAGATTTCCAGCTCACTGTACCGTTATTCAAACTGTGTAGTACCGTTTGTGACTTATAGTCGTTTTCATCGGTTTAGGAAACTTGCAGTAGTGATCCCAGTCACTTCAAGTTCTCCATCTCCATAGTATAAGACAGCATCCGTAGTTCTCTAAGAAACTAATGGATGTTCTTAATATCAATCCAGTGACTATCACTTGGATTGGCCTGTTTGTGACTGCATATGCTCAAAGCGTATGAGACACCAGGTCTCGTACATTTTTCAATATACGATTTCTCGGAGAGTTTTCTCGAAAGCCAAGCTTTCGCCGATTATATTTATGGGAATATCATTTCCTAGAAATGACATATTATCATTATTTATAGGACAGCCACTGTCAGTGCGCTCCCACTAACCTTATTACATACACAAGAATCATTTCATTTTGAATTAAATCATAAACCATTATGATTACATCAAAATGATAATTCCAAGAACGTAACGCCTGCTTCAATCCAAACATGGATCGAATAACCTGCAAACCTTGTTTGCTTGTTATGGTACGACAAAACCGATAGGATGTTGTAAACATCCTCCAAATGGTTTCCTTTTCAGGTAAGCGATTTTGCCATTCAGCTGACATATTTCATGAATGAAACATGCAGCGTTAGCAAGCATTATCCAAATGGATTTACCATGGCAACAGGTAAAAGGTTGAATCGTAATCAACACAATGTTGATAACAATACCTTTCTGCTACAAGCCTAGCTTAGTACGTTGGTATGTTGCCATCCATGTATGTCTTCTTTGAAGACTGATATAGTACCAATAGACACAATGCCTTCCGGTACTTCAACTAGTATCCAAATTAGTTGATATACATGGAATCTATTTTGGACATCATGGCACTTTGCTATAATAGGGAGTCGATACCTTGTATCACTTCCTCATACGTAGTCAGTTGGTATACCTCAATAAGATTGACATCTTTATGAGGTGAGATCAGAAACCCATACCCCAGGTTGTTTTCTGACTCTCTCCGACATACGCGTTTCTTGTGTATTCGAAGATTACTGGTATATTTCATCCTTGATGAACTATTTGTGTTCCATTAGGAATTGGTGCCTGGAACAGTATTACTCCGATTTTCATCGAGTATTACTATCCTCCCACTTACCACTGCATATCGGTATTCCTCTCAGGAAAACCGCATGGTGAGTAACAATTAAATTGTTCTCAGGTGAGATGTATAGATACTATACTTTGGCATCCCTAGGATAACCTATATTTGGCACTTATCCAATTTGGGTTTTAGTTTGGTATCATCCAAACGTATGCCTAGCATTCCCAAATTATCAGGAATGAGAAACCTGGTTTCTTTCCCGTTCATATCTAATATGATGTCTGTCTAACAGATTTTAATGGAACCTTATTCAAAATAAGTTCTGCACTGTTTAAAGCTTATCCGTTGAACGAAATGGTAGCTCAGAGCGACTCATGATTAACCTTATCATGTCCAACAAAATTCGGTTACTCAGTTCGGACACACCGTCAAACTGGCGTGTTCCGGGAGGAGTCCTCATTTGAAAGAATACTTTACTCTTTCAAGTATATTAGAAACTTATTGCCTAAGTATTTTCCATTACGGTCTTACCATGACGGTTTAATACTTTAGCCGATCTGTTTGTCTATTTCGCGTTGAAACTATAAAAGTTTCCGATTTGTGTTCTTCAAAAGAAACACATAACCATAACGAGATGCCACATCCGTAAAGGTCACGAAATATTCATATCCACTTTTAGCCTAGCTAGACATGGGCCCACTTGCTTCACTATGAACTAGGGCTAACAGATCTGTGGCATTTTCACTTTTACCAAGTAAAGGTGTTTTAGGCACTTTGCCTAATAAGCTAGATTCGTAGACTTTATTTGAATGGAATCAAATCAGTCCGAGTACCTACTCTTCGAAAGTGTAGATATACGAGTCTTGTTTAATTGTGTCCCAGATAACAATGCCACAATATGTTTCTCCTGATCAAATCAGTTTGAGCTATTTGTTTGTCATGTTATATGTTTGAGATTTATTTATATTCAAAATTAATTTGTTATTCACATCTAATGTGTTTATCTCAATATCATCTTTATATAATAAAACACTTTAGTGTTATAAAATATAAAGGTTCACCCGCGCGGGTTAAACACTGATATAGAGATGATGTTTCTAGTCAAACTAGTCACATTATAACAGTTTCCTATTTTAAGTACACACCCGAAGGTAGTTCCTAAACTTAGGTATCTACGGTTAAAACAGCGACTTTCGTCCCGTTTCAATTCGCAGATTAATCTTAATCTGAAGTCAGTATCCTGCTCATAGCAGATTCTGAACATCAGTATATATTTATGTACCACACTAAGTATTTAAAATCTAATTTTAATACTAGTAGTGAACATAATGTTGACAAACATATTTGAAGTCAGTGCCTTGCTCGCCTTCAATTCCTTCATGTCTGCTTTGTCCAAACGGCAGTCACGCTTCCGCGATCCCGTTTGCTACATTTAGGCAGACATTTTATGATATGTTCTTTATCTTCCCAGAAGATTATAATGATTTTGCCTTTGCCCCTTTTTAACACTCTAGAAGCCTTTGGCCAAGCCTTGGCCTTCTAGAATATCGAAGTAAGGTGCGCCTTGCGCTACTTGCCTCATTGCAAACTTTGACTTTGTCTCCTTGAGAATAGTCATTAACTCTCCAAGAGTTAACTATTGCAATATATAGTACTTCTAAAATCTAAATATAGATTTATGAAGATCCTTCAATTTCAGTACCATACTTTAAGAATCTAATCCTTTGTTCTGACAAAGAAATTAAGGAGTCTACTGCGGTAAGTATAATGGATTAAGCACTTAAGTTATCATCACATAAATCTTCCAAAGATTATGCTCGACTATTTGCTTAACTCCGGGTTTTAGGCATAATATGTTATTTTATCAAATAAAGTAACTTATTAATTTCCAGGATCATCCTGAAATTTATTCCCAATTTGAAAATTAAACCATTTAAATACATTTTCCCTAGGATTATGTTTTAAATGTCAATCTTTCAATTTTATCTTGATTTTAATAGTCCAACTATTTAATCAACGATTTCCGGTACTATTTATTATAATGATTATTGTACGGGCCAAATTTGGTCCATGGGCAATTTCGTCCTTTTACTCCAGCCCAAGCTTCTATCTCAAAAGGAAGCCCCAATGTTTAAAGTGTATAGAGGCCTAAGCCCAGGCCCAGTGAGATATCACGTGCTCAAAGCATAATCGGGGCTCACCCTACTCCAGTCCACATAACGCCCAGGCTCATAAACGCCATTCACAATCCATCCGTTCCAACCTACAATGCAGTAATAGCTCCTCATGAAGTCGACTGTTACCATTATCCAACGGACGATTAATCAAAAGGAAATAAAGGCACACGTTACTAGAGCATGTATATAGAGGAAGCAAGGCTCCAAGAGGATGAGAGTGATTCAACTTCTAGCTCTCTTACTCACAGCGTTGGGACTTTCACAAAGGTTACCATACCTGCTATCTACCACCCTCACGGCACCCTACGAAGCTCAGGGTAGTATCTTACTTTGACCTTCCTCCTACTACTTCCTCAGTTCCTTCACTGACTTGAGCATCGGAGTGCCCCCGGCACCCACCATACCGGTGGGCAGTACTCCCGCTCACTCTACATCTTTGTTTGCAGGATCGCCAGTGCCCCCCTTTCACGAAGTCTCAATTGTGGACCTCGGGCAAAAACCAGCGTCCATAATTATTATAGTCCAACTATTTAATCAACTATAATTTAATAGATTAAAATCAATTATATTGATTACTATAATCCAATTATAAAATCAACTATAAATGAATAGTTTGAATATAGTCCAACTATTTATTAAAACAACATTTAAATATTAGTCCAACTAACATTTAATTTATTTGACGAATGATATTTGAATGAGTGCGTATGGCAAGTAATTAAACGAATATTGCAAATTCAATTCTTGCCTCCCACTATTTTTCGGCGAGCCTCTAACCCTCTGTCGAGTGCTCTGGAAACCGTGTTTCCTAGCGGGCTAGGATCCCGTTAAATATCACACAATCTTGACTTTAGCCAAAAAATTGTATGATAATTAACTACGTAGATCTCTAAGATCAATTAGATCCAATCCAATTCCTAGATCCAGTAGGGGGACATCCAAGTCTGAAACATATATCTTATATATGCCAATATATCTAATATATTACCTAACCTTTTTCCTCTGAATCAACTAAGCCTTGGCTTTGGCACAACAAGCTTAGTGATCCCAGTCAAGCGCGTGTTGGACAATTATGACCCATAGCATCACTATTTGTACAGATCATGGTGTTGTTGTACAAATTAACTATGTGATAAAGGAAATTGCCCTTTTATCATTTGTAATTGGATTACCTAGATGTATAAATGATAAAAGGTCCATATGATTAGTTCCGGATTGAGATGATATGAGACAGTATCAATCCACAAAGTTTTAATCATTAAATATCCCTAGTCGGAGTATTATCGAGATTGGACATCGATAATGCGTAAAAGACTAGTATTACACTTGTGCGAGTTGTGTGAGCATAACGACATAGTTCTCATATATTTGGGTATAGGATACTCATGCAAGTATAATAGGAGGTTGTGTTTACCGATGGTACGGAAACAGCTTCTCTCTGGATAGACCCCTCAGAATTCCATTGGTAGTATGACTATGTGTCTATGGAAGTCTGAATCAGGGTATGTGTATTTGGTCTAACCTGAGACTTGCACCGTTAATACTTGCGACAATCAATATTTTGGTTTTGGTCGTCCAGGACTTTAACAGTTTCTGTGTACGCCTCTTTTGGGTATATTGAGAATCCTAGTGTGTATGTGATGTCAAGATGGAAGTATCACTCCAGTCATAGTGAGATGATAATCACGTCGGATACGGAACTGGTGATCTTTTATGCTTGCAGGTATCGTGATATTATGACTAGGTCACGTTTATCCGATTATAGAGACTAGTTACTAGAGATCCGATATGTGTTTTCGTACGGGGCAGACACAATTCCAGCCCCAGGCCTTGCACGTGGCATCCGATGCTGGATCGTAATACGCAATACTACGTATACTACGCCTGATAAAGATCACATATTCCTTTAAGAATATTTCTGGAGAATTGGGTAGGCACGGTGCTTTGCTAGAAGCCAACCATGTCTTGTAAATCGGTAAAAACGTAGTACTAGGTACGTACGTGTTCGGATAGTCCGACGACCGGATTTACTGCCAACATATCCGGAGATCTCATGGGTCGCTTCCCGAAGATTCACCGATGATGTATGATTTGAACATTATTAATCTGGGATTAATTAGATGAGAGAGAAAATTAATCTTGGATTAATTACGGATATATTTTATCTGGGATAAAATATTATTTAAAGAGAGAGAACGATTAATTTGGAATTAATCGATAAAATAATATATTCGATATATTAAACGAAATTAGATTTCGACGCGGAATTAAAATCAGATTTTAATTCGGGCGAATGAGTTAATTTAGAATTAATTCGCTAGCGACGTGAATAGTAATTTTGCTAGGCATAATTATTTAATTAAATTTGATTTAATTACGTCGCAACGGAAAATTCGTTAATTCGGAATTAGCAATCCCGAGCCCGGAGTGTTTGCGGGCCCACTCGCATTTCGAATCAAGTGGGGCCCACAAGTCACATAGCGCGTCACATCATTAGTCACTCAAGTGATGGATGTCTGTCACTTTTAGTGATTGACAACCAGTCACTATTCATTAATTGATGGAGGTGGTTCAAGACTTTAAGGTCTTGTACCAAATTTTGAATTTTGGTAATTGTTTTTGTTTTTAGAAAAACATATACACAACTCAACTTCTCTCTCTTCCTTATCCATCATTCACAACGCCCATTTCAACAAAAATGCTTCTCTCCCAAACTTCTTCCATGGCCGAAAGTTCAGGAAGGAAATGGTGATTTTTGGCAAAAATTACCAGAGCTAGCACTCTAAATAATCAATACAAGGTGATAGGAAAACTTCCCATGAGCTTGGAATCTCATCACAAAGCTTGGAGCTTGAAGACAACTCAAGGAGCACAAGGAGGACCTTGGCCGAGAGCTTCATGGACACTGGCTTGTGTTCATCGTATCCAAACCGATCAAAGTGAGTATGTTTCCTTCCGCCATTCTTCTTTGAGTATTCACATGTTTCTATTGCTTGAATTGATCTTGGGACTAATCTAGAAACCCAGCAATGGTATCAGAGCCATTTTGAGCATGAAATATACTTAGGGTAAAATTTGGGTAAATTGGATTTGAGCATGTTTTGACTAAATTACTTGTTTGAGCATGCTTGTATATGGATGACTTGGAGTTGTTTTTGATCAATTTTTTGAAAAATGGATTGGATCAATTTTTTTCCCCAAAATTAAGGCTTGGCCGAAAGTTGGACTGCCCTAAAGTCATGGGTGATTTTTGTGTTTTTGATCATTGGATGAGTTGAAATCACTTGGTTAATGTTGATTTAGGATTTAATTGGATTGAAACCGAATCGGACAAAGTAATCCCCAATTGCCGTGACCACTATGCATGAAAATGATTGATTTTTTGATTCAAATGTGTTGGACATGTTTTGATGATAATAAGCATAATTAATTGTGTAAATTGATGTTTTGGAAATATTAATTTGGTTAATTAATTATGGCATACACTTTAATTAATTTAATTATGAAATTTGGAATTTTGTAATTTAATTAATTGGGCCAAATTTGGAATTGGGCTTGTAAAAGTTATATTTGGGCTTAATGGGCTTGGTTGGGCCAAGTTTGGTTTAGGCTAATTGGTTGGATCCAATTGGGCCCAAACCATATCCATAAAATCCAAATATAACTTAATGGACCTTTAATTTTAATTGGGCCTAATTGGTTTCTTGACAAATAAGGGTGATTCCTTAAATGGGCTTTGGTATTTGGGTTTGACCCATATTGACCAAAAGTCCATGCCTTAAGAAATTAATTGAAAGCCCATTGGACTTTAATTAAATTGACATTGGATGTTAATTGGGCTTTGAGACCCGTAACGATTAGATTTAGAATCTAAGTCGTAAAGGCACATTAAAAAGTGTAATTATTTAATTTAGAATTAAATATAGAATTAGTATTAAATACAAATTAAATTGGATTTAATGTTGTAGTTTAATATAATTCAAGAATTCGTACTTTGAGTACTTATTCGTAAAACGAGTCGGACTCGCGTAAAATCAAATCGTTGTTTGAACATTGGATGGTCATTAATTTCAGATTAATTAATTGGATTAGATTGATTGATAACATGCTTTGTGTTAATACATGGATGCGATGAATGAATAATGTATATCAGATGGATATTAGATGGGTGGGGGCAATTTTGGAAATTGTTGTAATAAATTTAGAATTTATTAAATTGGACCTGCGTGTCCAGCCTATTACCTCTTGACTCTTTGTATTTCTCTTCTCACCTATTCCCCTCAATGTAAATGAGGTTTCTTTAGAAGTGTTATGTAATCGGGTAGAAGTAATACTTGTGCTAGCGGGAGAGAGGAAATGGAGAGATTTGTTCTAGGAACAATGTGTTAAGTATTCATCCGCATATCATTATTATTTTATTTATACGCGCTTTATTATGTTTTTAGAATGCATGATTAAGGGTGTATGATGATGAGACCTAACAAAGATAATTAATTGGTTGCCAATTACGCGAAAAACCCTCAATACATATTAAGCGTTTTTCCTTCCATTGAGTGATTCTTACTCAAGATCCAAGATTGGCACTGGTTTGTTGGCCAAAGTCAAGACCTTTGTCCATCGCGGATGTGTTTGAATCATGAAGGCTTTGTTCCATATCGGTGTCTTGTCCAAGTTGTGATTTGTTGGCCAAAGTCAAGATCACTTCTTGTCCATCGACATCGATTACGAAGCTTTCCAAGGTCAATGGGTTCCGCTTAACTAGGATCATTAAGTTTGTTGTGCCAAAGCCAAGGCTTAGTTGATTCAGAGGAAAAAGATTAGGGAATATATTGGATATATTAGCATATATAAGATATATGTTTCGGAATTTGATGTCCACCTACTGGATCTAGGAATTAGATGGGATCCAATTGATCTTACAGATCTACCTAGTTAATTATCATACAATTTGTTGGCCAAAGTCAAGATTGTGTGTTATTTAACGGGATCCTAGCCCACTAGGAAACAAGGTTTCCCGAGTACTCCACAGAGGGTTAGAGGCTCGCGAAAAATAGTGGGAGGCAAGTATTAAATTTGCAATATTCTTTTAGTTACTTGCCAATACGTGCTCATTTCAATTTTTCGTCAATATAAATTAATATATTAGTTGGACTAATAGTTAATCGTTGTTTTATATAAACAGTTGGACTGTATTCAAACTATTTCAATTAATAGTTGATTTTATAATTGGATTATAGTAATCAATATAATTGAATTTAATCAATTAAATTATAGTTGATTATATAGTTAGACTATAGTAATCATTATAATCAATAGTACCTAAAATCGTTGATTCGATAGTTGGACTATTGGAATCAAGATAAATGAAAGATTAGTGTTTAAAATATAAACCTGGGTAAAAATATTTTAAACGGCTTTAATTTTCAAATTGGGAATAAAATCTCAGGATAGTTCTGGAGACCGAGAAGTTACTTTATTTGATAGAGTGACGTCTCGAGCCTAAGCCTGGAGTTGAGCAAATAGTAGAACATGATATTTGGAATATTCATTTGATGATAACTTTAGTGCTTAATCCGTTATGCTTGCCGCAAAGACTCCTTAATTTCTTAGTCAGAACCAATGATTAGATCCTTATAGTATGATATTGAAATTGAAGGATCTTCATAGATCTATCCTTAGATCTTAGAAGTAAAAATTGCAATAGAATACTCTTGGAGAGTTAATGGCTATACTCAAGGAGACAAAGCCAGAGTTTGCAATAGGGCAAGAAGCGCAAGGCGCATCTTACTTCGACATTTCAGTTGGCCAAAGCTTGGCTAAATGCTTCTGGGGTGTGGAAAAGGGGCAAAGGCAAAATCATTCTAATCTTCTGGGAAGACAAAGGACATATCCCAAAATGTCTGCCTAAACTGTGGCCAACGGGGTCACTGGAAGCATGACTGCCGTATGGACAAGGCAAAAATGAAGGAAGTGAAGACGGGGCAAGGCTCCGACTTCAAATATGTTGGCATAAACATGTTCACTACTAGTATTAAAATTGGATTTTAGATACTAAATGTGCTACATAAATATGTGCTGATGTGTAGAATCTGCTGAGAGCAGGCTACTGACTTCAGACGAGATCTATCTACGAATCGGAAACGGGACGAGAGTCGTTGTTTTGACCGTAGAGACCTAAGTTTAGGAACTACCCTTCGGGTGTGTACTTAAGTTAGGAAACTGTTAGAATGTAACTAGTTTGACTAGAAACATTATCATGGTTTAACCCGTTGCGGGAATACCTTTATATTCTAGAACACTAAAGTGTTTTATTTTATAAAGATGATATTGAGATAAACACATTAGATGTAATAACAGTATTTATATTTTGAATATAAATAAATCTCAAACGTATAACATGACAAACAAATAGCTCAAACTGATTTAATCAGTTGAGACTTATTTATGGCATTATTGTCTGGGACACATTAAACAAGACTCGTATATCCACACTTTTGAAGAGTGGATACTAGGACGGATTTGATTCTATTCAAATGATGTCTACGAATCTAGTTTATTAGGCAAAGTGCCTAAAACACCTTTTACTTGGTAAAAGTGTAACTGCCACCGATCTGTTAGCCCTCGTTCATAGTGACATAAGTGGGCCCATGTCTAGCTAGGCTAGAGGTGGATATGAATGTTTCGTGACCTTTACGGATGTGGCATCGCGTTATGGTTATGTGTTTCTTTTGAAACACGAATCGAAAACTTTTGATTAATTCAAAGAGTTTCGACACGAAGTAAACAAACAGATCGGCAAAAGTATTAAAACCGTCACGGTTAGACCATGATGGAAAAAACTTAAGCAATAAGTTTCTCAAATACATGAAAGAGTATAGTATTCTTTCAATGAGGACTCCTCCCGGAACACGTCAGTTTGACGGTGTGTCCGAACAGATAAACCAAATTTTGTTGGACATGATAAAGTTAATCATGAGTCGCTCTGAGCTACCATTTCCTTCAAGGGATACACATAAACAGTGCAAAACTTATTTTGAATAAGGTTCCATAAAATCTGTTTGACATACTTCATATTAGATATGAACAGGAAAAAAATCGGGTTTCTCATTCCTGATGATTTGGGAATGCTGGGCATATGTTTGGATGATACCAAACTAAAACCCTAATTTGGATAAGTGCCTAAGTTGTAGGTTATCCTAGGGTAACCAAAGTATAGTACTTATACAACTCACAAGAGAACTATGTAATTGTTGCTCGCCATGCGGTTTTCCTAAGAGGAATACCTATATGCAGTGGTAAGTGGGAGGAAAGTAAAACTCGATGAAAATCGGAGTAATACTATTCCAGGCACCGATTCCTTAATGGAACACAAATAGTTCATCAAGGATGAAACTATACCAATAATCTTCGAATACACAAGAACCGCGATAGTCGGAGAGAGTCAGAAAACAACCTGGGAGGTATGAGTTTCTGATCTCAACTGGTAAAGATGTGAATCTTATTGAGGAATATGATCTGACTACGTATGAGGAAGTGATACAAGGTATCGACTCCCTATTATGGCAAAGTGCCATGAAGTCCAAAATGGATGCCATGTATACCAACCAAGTTTGGATACTGGTTGATGTACCGGAAGGCATTGTGCCTATTGGTACTATATAAGTCTTCAAGGAAGACATACATGGAAGGCAACATACCAACGTACTAAGCTGGGCTTGTAGATAAAAGGTATCGTTATCAATATTGTGTCGATTACGACGAAACCTTTTACTCGTTGCCATGGTTAAATCCATTTGGATAATGCTTGCCAATTCTGCATGTTTCATTTATGAAATATGGCAGCAGGAACGTCAAAATCACTTTCCTTAAAAGAAAACCTTTTGGAGGATGTTTATAACATCCTGACGGTTTTGTCGTACCAAAATGAGAAAACAAGGTTTGCAAGTTAATTCGATCCATGGATGGATTGAAGCAAGTATAGCGTTCTTGGAACTATCGTTTTGATGTAATCATAATGCTTTATGATTTAATTCAAAACAAAAATGATTCTTGTGTATATAAGAAGGTTAGTGGGAGCGCACTGACACTGATTGTCCTAAAAATGATGACATATCATTTCTTGGAAATGATATTCCCATAAAACAATCGGTGAAAGCTTGGCTTTCATGAAAATTCTCCGTAGAATTTCTTTGGAGAGACAACATTTATTCTAGGAATAATGATCTACTGGGATAGATCTAAAAGTTGTTGGCACTCTCTGAGAAATCGTACATTGAAATAACTGTACATGACCCGGTGTCTCATATGCTTTGAGCATATGGAGTCACAATCAGGCCAATCCAAGTGATAGTCACTGGATTGATGTTAAGAACATCCTTAAGTATCTTAGATGAACTAAGGATGATGTCTTAAGCTATGGAGAATGGGAACTTGAAGTGACTGGGTTCACTGCTGCAAATTTCCTAACCGATAAAAATGACTATAAGTCGTAACAAAGGTACTATACAGTTTGAATAACAGAACAATGAGCTGTAAATCTTCCAAGCAAGATACTGTTTCCGAATAAACAACAAAAGCGGAATATTGCTGCAGCTGAGGCAGCAATAGAAGCCTTTTGGATTGATAATAATCCTAATCAGATTAGGAGTAGTTCTGTTAGCAGCTGAGCTAGGCTACATCATATGCTAAAGAATTAATGGTCTCATCAACGATCCAGATATATACTTCAATATTCATCTGATTTGTTCGGATCATACATCATGGCGATGTGATGATCGAATAAATCGCATCAGATGATAACACCGCAAATCCACTGACGAAAGCCTTTCCTCAGCAGAAATTTGAGCGAACCGTACATAGTTCGGGTGTAGGACACTTGAGTGATTGGCTATAGGCCAAGTGGGAGATTGTTGGACAATTATGACCCATAGCATCACTATTTGTACAGATCATGGTGTTGTTGTACAAATTAACTATGTGACAAAGGAAATTGCCCTTTTACCATTTGTAATTGGATTACCTAGATGTATAAATGATAAAAGGTCCATATGATTAGTTCCGGATTGAGATGATATGAGACAGTATCAATCCACAAAGTTTAAATCATTAAATATCCCTAGTCGGAGTATTATCGAGATTGGACATCGATAATGCGTAAAAGACTAGTATTACACTTGTGCGCGTTGTGGGAGCATAACGACATAGTTCTCATATATTTGGGTATAGGATACTCATGCAAGTGTAATAGGAGGTTGTGTTTACCGATGGTACGGAAACAACTTCTCTCTGGATAGACCCCTCAGAATTCCATTGGTAGTATGACTATGTGTCTATGGAAGTCCGAATCAGGGTAGATGTATTTGGTCTTAACCTGAGACTTGCACCGCTAATACTTGCAACAATCAATATACTTTGGTTTTGGTCGTCCAGGACTTTAACAGGTTCTGTGTACGCCTCTTCTGGGTATATTGAGAATCGTAGTGTATTGGGTGTGATGTCAAGATGGAAGTATCACTCCAGTCATAGTGGAGATGACGTAGGATACGGAACTGGTGCTCTTTTATGCTGCAGCTATCGGGATATTATGACTAGGTCATGTTTATCCGATTATAGAGACTAGTCACCAGAGATCCGATATGTGCTTCGTACGGGGCAGACACAATTCCAGCCCCAGGCCTTGCACGTGACATCCGATGCTGGATCGTAATACGCAATACTACGCCTGATAAAGATCACATATTCCTTTAAGAATATTTTTGGAGAATTGTGTCGGCACGGTACTTTTTAGAAGCCAACCATGTCTTGTAAATCGGTAAAAACGTAGTACTAGGTACGTACGTGTTCGGATAGTCCAACGACCGGATTTACTGCCAACATATCCGGGGATCTCATGGGTCGCTTCCTGAAGATTCACCGATGACGTATGATTCGAACATTATTAATCTGGGATTAATTAGATGAGAGAGAAAATTAATCTAGGATTAATTACGGATATATTTTATCTGGGATAAAATATTATTTAAAGAGAGAGAACGATTAATTTGGAATTAATCGATAAAATAATAGATTCGATATATTAAACGAAATTAGATTTCGACGCGGAATTAAAATTAAATTTTAATTCGGGCGAACGAGTTAATTTAGAATTAATTCGCTAGCGACGTGAATAGTAATTTTGCTAGGCATAATTATTTAATTAAATTTGATTTAATTACGTCGCAACGGAAAATTCGTTAATTCGGAATTAGCGAACCTGAGCCCGAGAGTGTTTGCGGGCCCACTCGCATTTCGAATCAAGTGGGGCCCACAAGTCACATAGCGCGTCACATCATTAGTCACTCAAGTGATGGATGTCTTGTCACTTTTAGTGATTGACAACCAGTCACTATTCATTGACTGATGGAGGTGGTTCAAGACTTTAAAGTCTTGTACCAAAATTTGAATTTTGGTGATTGTTTTTGTTTTTAGAAAAACATATACACAACTTTCAACTTCTCTCTCTTTCCTTATCCATCATTCACGCCCATTTCAACAAAAATGCTTCTCTCCCAAACTTCTTCCATGGCCGAAAGTTCAAGGAAGGAAATGGTGATTTTTGTGGCAAAAATTAGCAAGAGCTAGCACTCTAAATAATCAATACAAGGTGATAGGGAAACTTTTCCCATGAGCTTGGAATCTCATCACAAAGCTTGGAGCTTGAAGACAACTCAAGGAGCACAAGGAGGACCTTGGCCGAGAGCTTCATGGAGCAAGGGCTTGTGTTCATCGCATCCAAAACCGATCAAAGTGAGTATGTTTCCGCCTTTCTTCTTTGAGTATTCACATGTTTCTATGCTTGAATTGATCTTGGGACTAATCTAGAAACCCAACAGCCCAACCCATTGACCATGGAAAGCTTCGTAATCAATGTCGATGGGGAAGAAGTGGTCTTGACTTTGGCCAACAAACCACAACTTGGACAAGACACTGATATAGAACAAAGCTCTCGTGATTCAAACACATCCTCGACGGACAAAGGCCTTGACTTTGGCCAACAAGCCAATGCCAGTCTCGGATCTTGAGTAAGAATCACTCAATGGAAGGAAAAACGCTTAATATTTATGAGGGTTTTTCGAGTGCAAATTGGCAACCAATTTATTATCTTTGTTAAGGTCTCATCATCATACACCCTTAAACATGCATTCTAAACACATAATAAAGCGCGTATAAATAAATAATACTGATATGCGGATGTTTACTTTACACATTGATCCTAGATCAAATCTCTCCCTTTCTCTCTCCCGCTAGCACATGTATTACTTCTACCCGTTACACTACACTTCTAAAGAAACCACATTTACATTGAGGGGAATATGTGAGAAGAGAATACAAAGAATAAGGAGGTAATAAGGCTGGACACGCAGGTCCAATTAATAAATCAAATTTATTACAACAATTTCTAAAATTGCCCCACCCATCTAATATCCATCCGATATACATTATTCATGCATCACAACCATGTATTCACACAAGCATGTTATCAATCAATCTAATCAAATTAATTAATCTGATAATTAGTGACCATCCAATGTTAAAACAACGATTTGATTTTGCTCGAGTCAAACTCGTTTTGCGAATAAGTACTCAAAGTACATATTCTCGAATTAAATTAAACTACATAATTAAATCCAATTCAATATGCATTTAATTCTAATTCGCTTATTTAATTCCAAATTAAACATTACACTTTAATAATAAACCTTTTACGACTTAAATTCCAAATTTAATCGTTACGGGTCTCAAAGCCCGATTAACGTCCAACGTCAATTTAATTAAAGTCTAATGGGCTTTTAATTAATTTCTTAAGGCGTGGACTTTTGGTCAACTCGGGTCAAACCGATAACCAAAGTCCAATCCGGGATTAACCCCATAAGCCTAGAAATTAATTTCGGCCCATTAGGCCCAATTAAACTTTAAGATCCATTAGTCGCATTTGGGCTTTATGGATGCGGTTTTGGGCCCAATTGGATCCAACCAATTTTGCCTAAACCCATCTTGGTACAACCAAGCCCAATAAGCCCAATAACAACTTAACAAGCCCAAATCCAATTTTAAGGCCCAACATAATTAAATTACAAAAATTGCAAATTCCCAATTTAATTACATAAAGTGTATTACACAATTAATTACCCAATTAACATTTCTAAAACATCAATTAGCCTAATTAATTATGCTCTTTAACATCAAATAGTGACCAACACAATTTAATGAAAATCAAACCCATTTACATGTTATATCATTCTCGGCAATTTGGGCAATTTGTGTCCGATTCGGTTTCAATCCAATTAAATCCACAATCGACATTAAATCAACATTCCTGAATGATTCCAATTCATCCAATGAACAAAAAATCAAAAATTCCAAGACAATTAGGGCTTCCAACCATTTGGCCAACATAAAAATTTGGGGAAAAAATGATCCAATCATAATTTCTTCAAATTGATCTAATCAATCCTTAATTAAAACACATTTAAACATATTCATTCATCAAATTTCATAAATCATGTTCAAACACAATTTTACCCAAATTTTAAGCCCTAAAATTTTGATGCTCAACCTTGCTCATGATACCATTGTTGGAGTTTTCTAATCTTCCCAAGATCATTAAACAAGCATGAAACATGTGTGAATAACAACGAGGAGTTGCAGAATACACATATCGATCGGTTGAGCGACGCGGCAACGAACAAAATCTGTTTTTCTACTCACTGCATGTCACGGCAGTGGCTGTGTGCAGTCCACTGTTTTCGGCCATTGGAGGTTCTTTGTCAAGCTCCAAGCTTCGTCAAATGATTCCAAGCTCATGGTTGGACTTCCATATCACCTTCGCATGACTTCGTAGTGTGCTAGCACTCCCGATTTTGCCACAAAAATGCGACTCTAAGCTTCCCTATGGCTCTCGGTTTTTCAACAGAAAAACAGAAGGTATTTCAGCCCTTTGGGCGTGTGAGAGGAAGAAGAAAAATAGAGGAGAGAGTTGGTTGTGTGTTAACTAATTGATTTCCAAAAATCAATTAACATATACCACTTTTGATTTTCAAAAAATCAAGCCATAAATGCTTGCCAACCACACACATCACTCCATCAATCCATCAATCAATGAATAGTGACTGGCGTCAATCACTCAAAGTGAAAGAAATCTATCACTTGATTGACGAATGATGTGACGCTAGATACGAATAACGATTTGACGCTTGATTTGACTTGCGTGCCGCACACGAATTCGAAATGTGAATGCGCTCGCAAATAATCTCAGGCTCGGGTTCGTTAATTCCAAATTAACGAATTATTTGTTGCGACGTAATTAAATCTAATTTAATTAAATAATCATGCCTAGCATAATTACTATTGACGTCGCTAACGAAATAATTCTAAATTAATTCGTTCGCCCAAATTAAAATCTAATTTTAATTCCACGTCGAAATCTAATTTCGTTTAAAATATCAAATATATTAATTAATCGATTAATTCCAAATTAATCGTTATCTCTCTTTTTAATGATATTTTATCCCAGATAAAATATCTCTGCAATTAATCCCAGATTAATTTTCTCTCTCAACTAATTAATCCCAGATTAATTTAGAGTGCGAGTCATACGTCATCGGTGAATCTTCGGGAAGCGACCCATGAGATCCCCGAATATGTTGGCAGTAAATTTGGTCGTCGGACTATCCGAACACGTAAGTACCTCGTACTACGTTTGTACCGATTTACAAGACAAGGTTGGCTTCTAGTAAAGCGCCATGCCTACCTAATTCTCCAGAAATATCCTTACAGGAATTAAGGATCTATATCAGGCGTAGTATACGTAGTATCGTGTATGTCGATCCAGTATCGGATGATCACGTGCTAGGCCTGGGGCTGGAATTGTGTCTGCCCCGTACGAAGCACATGTCGGATGTCTGGTAACTAGTCTCTATAATCGGATAAACCTGACCTTGTCATTTTATCCCGATGACTGCAGTACTTAAGAGTACTAGTACCGTATCCTACGTGACCATCATCTCAATATGACTGGAGTGACACTTCCGTCTTGACATCACACCCAACACACTACGATTCTCAATATACCCAGCATAGGCGTACACAGAACCTGTTAAAGCCCTGGACGACCGCAACCAAAGTATATTGATTGTTGTAAGTATTAGCGGTGCAAGTCTCAGGTTAAGACCAAATACACCTACCCTGATTTCGGACTTCCATAGACACATAGTCATACTACCAATGGAATTTCGAGGGGTCTATCCAGAGCGAAGCTGTTTCCCGTACCATCGGTAAAACACAACCTCCTATTACACTTGCATGAGTATCCTATACCCAAATATATAAGAACTATGTAGTTATGCCCTCGAGGACTAGCAAAATGTTAGGTTTGGGGGTGTGATGAGTGGAAAATATATCAATATTTACCGCCCTTTTTACTTAATATTTTGTTTAGTTTCTGGGGATTGAAGAACGTTTTGATGTGTTTTAGTTTATTTTGCAGATAAAATAATATTGGGACACAATGAAATCATTTAGGACAAAATGTGGGTCAAATAAGGGCAAAAATTGGACTTGACATATTAATTTTGGAGATTGGAAACTTGAAAGGGCGTTTTAATGAAGTGCAGTTTTGGAAATTCCAGTTTTCCGCATCTGTCGTATTTTGGTCATAAATTTTTACTCCGATATCGGATTGCGCTGATTCAAGTTCCAGATTAAATAAGACTCAAAGATATACAACTTTGAAAGACAAAATAATTTCGAATTCTGAATATTTAATGCCCGAAATTGATGAACCATCCAGAAGTGTGTTGTGTGTAATTATTAAAGTCATTTTCAAAGCAAAAAATAATTAATAAATAAATAAGAAAAATTATCAAATCACCACCAAACATGATAAGCAATTAGTGGAGCAATTAATAATGGATTTGCTGGAGTAATTAATGGAGCAATTAATAATGGATTTGGTGGATGATTTGATGGTGGCAAAATTTTGCCTATAAATACCAAGCCATTTCATTTGTAAATTCATACTTTCTTCTAAGGAATTCCTTAAGAATACTAAGAAGATTGTATCTTGTTTGTTTATTTACAGCTTTCAGTAATTAATTTCCGCTTTCGCACTTTCTTTTCTTTACTTTTCATTTTTTACTTTCCGCAATTTACTTTTAAGCACAGTACTTTTCTTTCTTTAATTTTCAGTTCTTACTTTTCAGTAATGAGGAGGTAACTCCCCTTTGCTGGGGTAAAAGGTAAAACTTTTATTACTAATATTTAGATTAATTTCCCTTAATTATAATATATAAACTAGTTAAAACCTGACTTAACGAGGATACCGCCATATTGGTCGGTTGGTAATTATTTAAATTGGTTTTAACCTGACTAAACTAGATACCGCCTGATTGGTCGGTTGGTAATTAATTATTAATTTGACTTAATATGGACACCGCCTATATGGCTGGTTGGTAATTATCATGCAAAGTTAATATATTATATTAAGGGAGATATCTAAATTAGAAGTAATAAAAGTGGATACTTTTACCTCATCATTTTCTTTTATTGTACTTTTACTTTATTTACTTTTCATCAATTTACTTTCAACATTTACTTTTCAGCATTTAATTTTCAGTATTTAATTTCAGCATTTACTTTCCGTCATTTACTTTTCAGCAATTTACTTTTCAGCATTTTACTTTGTCTTTTATTTTATTTAAGTTTTTACTAGCCCTAGTTATGTGTCGTAACTAAGTTAGTTTTCTGGGGTTGTGATGAATTCTAATATCACCGGTTTATAAAGGTTTATTTTATAGTTTGGGTAATTTAAAGGTTTACTTATTAAGTCTTAAGCTTAATGCGTCTTGTTAATTGGCCACTAATAAGATTGATCTGGTAAATCTAAAATAAACTTGACAAAGGAATTTTAGGTTTCAGCCTTAGACTTAATAGCCACTATCTTCCTTGAGGATAAATAACCCTTTAATAGATTTCTTTACAGGATAGACAAATACCTGTCGGGCGGAGGTAGCCATAAATGGAACTTAAACTTAATGAATCCAGGTAATTTGGTTGACTGACCGGCGTAAACACACGCGTATAACGCAAGCGCACGTATCGTTCAAGTAGTATAAAAAGTATCGATCCCACGAAGACTTAATACCTAAGCTATTAATTTTATAAGGTCAAATGATTACTAGTATCTAATAGGTTGTTTGATTGATTTGAAATGGTGATGATTCTAAATTTAAAAACAAGTAAATAAAATTGTCAAAAGTAGGTTTTAAGAAAATTCAATATTAAAAACTATCTAGGGTTGTAATTTCTTCCAATATTATTTAAAGATGAACTGGTTATCTTAAAGTTGGGTAAAATATTGATTTATTAACCTGGAACACTAAATTATGTAAAAGCCTCTTCCGATGGTCAATTACAAATACCTAGTATAATCCAATTGAACCATATGTCTATGTCAACCAAATTACATGGATTCATTAAGATTAAGTTCCAATTTGGCTACCCCCGCCCGACAGGTATATTCCTATCCTGTAAGGAAATCTATTAAAGGGTTATCTATCCTCAAGGAAGATCGTGGGCTATTGAGTCTAAGGTCTTAAACTTAGAATCCCTATGTCTAGTTCATTTTAAGTTTACCTAGTCAATTTTATTAGTGGCCAGTTAATAAAAAGCATTAAGATTAAGACTCAATAAATAAATCTTTATATTATCCAAACTATAATCTAACCCCTTATAAACTGGTGATATTAGATTTCATCACAACCCTAGATAACTAACTTAGTTACAACACATAGCTAAGGCTGTTAAAAACTTAAAAGACATAAAGTAAAATTACTAAAAAGTAAACGCGGAAAAATAAATGCAACAAAATAAAATGTTAAGGTAAAAGGAATTAACTTCTACTATTTACTATTTAGATATCTCCCATAATATAATATATATACTTGTCATAATTTTCCCAACCAGCCATATAGGCGGTAACCTGATTAAATCAAATTAAGTCCAACCAGCCATTAAGGCGGTAATATTTGTCCATAAACCAGCCATAAAGGCGGAACCAAAATAAACCAGCCATAAAGGCGGTAAGAAAATTTAATTACCAACCGACCAATCTGGCGGTATCCTTGATTAGTCAGGTTTAAACCAGATTAAAATGAATTACCAACCGACCAATCTGGCGGTATCCTTTTTAAGTCAAATTTTAAATAGTTTATATATTATATTAAATGGAGATTACTCTAAATAGTAATAATAAAAGAATTATCTTTCACCCTAGCAGGGGGAAGTTACCTCCTCATGGTGAATAGTAAAAACTGTAAAAATAAAGAAAGTAAATTAATATTATTACAAAACGTAATTAAAATTTAATTACAAAACTGAAATTAAAAGAAACTAGAGAGAAGACTCCTTATTTACATCAAAGAAATTAGAGAGAATGGTAAATCTAAAACTGAAACATCGAGCTGAATTTATAGGCCTCGGTAGGCTCTTGGCGTCGCGACGCCAAGGCCTTTGGATAATAGTAATCATTTGACCTCATAAAATTAATAGATTAGGTATTAAGACCTCGTGGGATCGATATTTTTTATACTACTTGAACGATATGTGCGCTTGCGTTATACGCGTGTGATTACGCACCGGTCAAGTTTTTGGCGCTGTTGCCGGGGACTTATTTATCTTTTACTATTAGTTTAGGGGTTAGATACCTTTACTTGTATCTAATTTCTTTTTACTTATTATTTTTGTTTTCTTGTGTTTCAGGTTCTCAGAAACTACATGAGACGAACCAGAAGCTTTGAACTCTGACCGCTCGACCCATAAATTGAAAGAACCATCAGACAGTTGAGAAGGGAAAGGCGTGAAGACCAAGAAGCTTTAGTCAACATGGAACCTGAACCTTTGGAAGTTGCACCACCAATACCCATTCGAGACAGAACCATTCCGGTGGTCGATGGCTTCAATTCTTGTATTGTACTTCCTCATTTACCAGCAAATGCGTGTGACATCAAAACATCCATTTAGATGATTCAACAGTCAGTGCAGTTTGGGGGAAATACAACTGAAGATCCTAATGCCCACATCAGCAACTTCCTGGAAGTTTGCGGTACTTTCAATTACAACCGAGCAGCTGAAGAAGCAATGAGACTGCGGGTTTTTCCATATTCCCTGAAAGACAGAGCTAAAGCTTGGCTACATTCGTTACCAACAGGTTCCATTACAACTTGGAACACTCTAGCCACCAAATTCCTTGCAAAGTACTTTCCACCAGCCAGAACTGAAAAGTTTAGGAATGACATCATATCCTTCGTGCAATAAGATTCAGAATCCCTTTGCGAAGCTTGGGAAAGATTCAAAGATTTACTCCGGAAATGTCTTCATCATGAGATCGCAAAGTGGCTACAAGTCCAAACCTTCTACAATGGACTTTCTGGAATAATGAGAACCACAATTGATGCTGCTGCTGGAGGAGCTTTGATGGCAAAATGAGAAGATCAAGCCTGGGACTTAATTGAAGAAATGGCCAACAACAATTCTTTATTGCCAACAGAAAGGAGCATGATCTAAAGAATTGCAGGAATTTATGAAGTTGGAGCCAACACATCACTGAATTCCAAGCTGGATGTGATTTGCAAAAATCTTGAAACTATTAACATGAAAGTTAATGGTGGATCCACAAGTTCACCATTTGGAGGAGTACCTGAGTCGGAATCTTATAACCAATAAGAAGAGACAGTGAACTATGTCAACAATTTCAACAGATAGGGGAACAATCCATATTCCAACACCTACAACCCATGGTGGAGGAATCATCCGAATTTTTCATGGAGCAACAATTCAGGGCAAAAGAACAATCCACCACCTGGATTCCAACAGCA
The DNA here is from genome assembly GCA_019454045.1 of Zanthoxylum bungeanum. NCBI lineage: Eukaryota > Viridiplantae > Streptophyta > Magnoliopsida > Sapindales > Rutaceae > Zanthoxylum > Zanthoxylum bungeanum. Next base: position 39,615 of record SKCR01026663.1, on the reverse strand, counting down.
GAACTATCCACCACCTGGATTCCAGCAACAGAACAAAGGCCATGAGCATGAAAAAGAACCAGGAATAATAGAAGCGTTGGCCCAGTTAAAGAAGCAAGAAGCAAAATACGATGCTTTAGCAGCTATGGTTCAAAATCAAGTAGCATTGAATCAAAGCCATTCAGCCTCTATTAAAGCACTGGAAAATCAAATGGGACAACTGGCCAATGCTCAGAGTTACAGACCGTCAGGTACCATTCCTAGCAACACAGATCCAAATCCAAGGAACCGAGGGAAGGAGCAATGTCAACCCATCACCTTGAAAAGCGATACTGAAATCAACAAAGATGTTGAATCAAGGCAACAATTGAAGAAGTTCCAAAAGATGTAGTTCCACAGATGGAGGAAAAAGAAGCAAAGTGTAGGCATTGCATTTTTATACATTAGCCCAATGATGAGTCTCGTATGGAGGCAACTACTTCTTTAGTCATGAAAGTCGCGGGAAACGGACGTTGGAAGGGTAAAGTTGGAAAATAGAATTTTTGATGGATTTAATCTCGTTGTTTTCGCTTCGGTTGCTTGTTATACCTCCGTTTCTAAGCTCACCTTAGGCCCAAAACTCCCATAGACCACATACCTAACCCAAACCAAGCCCAAATACCCAAGTCAACCCAAGTCAAACCAAGTCAAACCAAATCCATGCCCAAAGGATGTGATTCACGCCCAAAGCCCCTTTATTTAGGTATATGCATATTTATCACATGTTTAAATCTTGTAAATCCTTACCTAAATAAAAGAAATCAAATCAAATCCCTACCAAATCAAATCCAATCCCAAATCCTAATTAGGAGATGCATTCTTATTAGAAATCAATTAGGAGATTCCTTCCTAATCTAATTAGGAAAGTCTTCTCTCTTTGCCTATAAAAAGAGGCCTTCACCCCCCATTCAAAACCTAGCCCATACATCTCTCTCACACGCCTAAAGCACTCTCTTAAGCCTCCATTACATGCCCAAGCATCCCCCTGAAGCCTCCATTGCCGCACCTTCAAGATCCAATAGCCTCCATTGCCGCACCTTCCCTCCATCATCAACACCCTTCACGCCCAAGCCCTAAACTTAACCCTCCATTGCCGAGTTCCAGCCCCCATTCACAGCCCTAAAACACCCTCAAATAAACCTTATTCACAGCCCTAAAGTCGCACTAAACACCCTCCAAACACAGCCCCATTCGCAGCCCAAACAGTCCCTGAAAACACCCCACTGCACCTGTGAACTGCCGCAGTTCACCTTCTGTTCTGGTCAGTTTGTGTTGCGTCCTTAGCCCACAAAACAGTCCTAAAATCACCTAAACACCATCCCCAAAACCTCCATAAAGTTTCCCTAAAAGATCCTCACAAACGCACCTCCCTAAGCCTTCAAAATCACCCAAAACAGTCCGCTAAACCATCAAGACAGTGACCTGAAACGTAGCAGCGAAACAGCAGCGAAACAGCAGCGAAACGGACTTGAAACAGCAGCCCGAACAGCAAAACAGCGAGGAAAGACGTTTAGTTGGTGAACTAAAAGAGTAGCGGATCATTCACCCTTCCAACGGACGTGTAACGCCCTTTCTTAGACGACAAAAGAGGTTAGACCTGAGGGCACCTTTCTACTTATCTTCTTTATTGTTGTTTTATTTATTTTGATATATAATTGCATGAGAGTCGTTTGAAGCATGATGTGATTGTTGGATGAGCGGGATATGTGTTCTCTTTTGTGGTATATCGGATGGAAACCCGGACGTAAATTCCATAGCCGATTCCGAATGGACGGTAGTATGGTCTGCACTCGGGATACAATGCCACGTACCACTTAAGATGCACGCATCTCGTCTCATCCTAATTTGTATTTGAGCATGTCATAGTTCTAGGCCGTTTATTTATTATTTTAAGCATGAGTTAATTTAGTCTTGTTATTTAATTTTCAAAGCATGATTGTGTTATTTAGGCATGTTGTTTCTTCATTCTTTATGCATGTGTTTCGTTTAGTTTATGTTTATGTTTAATTAGTTATTTGTTTACTTTGGTTTAATGGTTCAATATGCTCGTTGTGTTATATTGCGTGGAGTTATTTGGATGAAAGCATGTTAGATCTAAGTACCCTTGAGCATGAATGTTGAATAGATTCGGTTAGTTTATTGCACAAATTATATCATCACAAGTGACATAAGTAAGGGACCATTCCGAACCCAACGGTTTGAGGTCTTCCCTTGCGAGGGGTGAGTGCGGCCTTAAATCTTTGTCCCGGTTCACACCGGGTGGCGACTCCATGTTATTTTGTACTTCCCAACTAGGTCGCGAGCCTAGAACAGCATCGCCCAGGTTCTGTTGTCTACAGTCTGGCGACTCCACTGGGGATATTAGAGAATTGGCCTCGAAATCATGTCTTGTGATGTGTATAATTTGTGCATTAGTTGACCATTTCTATAGTGGGTTGAGGGGGTTAATCAAAGGCTTTGTTGAAGCTAGGTGATGGTTGGGTGTCTTCCTTCACTCACTATCCTTCGGGGAAAATCTGTGAAGGCACCTAGATAAATCATTACTTGTAGCTCGTTGTGACATACTAGTTTGGAGGACTCGTTGTTTATTCCTGACACCAAGCGATAAGAGCCTAAGGGGCTTGAGTACTTAAGAGAGCCTCGCTCCACCTTCCCTCTGGGGAATCTACAACGGGAAATCCATTCGACAGTTAGTCACACACCGTAACTCGTTGGCACGTACCGTAAGGTATAAAAAAGGGTGCACTCACTTGGTCGCTTGAACCCTTGAGTGGGGAGTCCTAGTTGTGGGTAATCCTTCGTCAAACGAGAGCCTTTGTCCGCGCCCCGTGAACCCACTTGTGAAACTTAGCCTTGAAAGAACCGGTAGTTATTTATTTTATGTTTGTGTGTTGGACCGCCGTCATTTGGATCCAGTTGGACCTTTTGTCAAAAGATGTGAACTTGTTGGGCCATTTAAACTGGGGCAAGTTTGTGTCCTTTGACAGTTGGGCCAAAAGCTTCTAAAATGCCGGTGGGCCACTTTGTGAATGGGCCTTTTATCATTTGAAGTCATTTAGCCATATCATTGTAAAGTGTAAACCTGTTGGGCCTTTTCAACTGGGACAAGTTTGCACCGCGCGATGGTGTGATTAAATACTTTAAAATGATAATGGGCCAAGTAGTTTAAAGTTTCTTTTCATAATTATATATATTCCATGCATCGCATACATCTCATGCATCTCATGCATACATGCATCATGTTGACCCTTGTGTCTTAAAAGCCATCATGGATACCTGTTGGGTTAGAAAAAAAAAAGAGAAGTCAGAGCATTCCTTGGGAAAATCCAGTATATCAGTCGGTTCATTGCCAAGCTGACGTCAGTATGTGAGCCTATCTTCAAGCTGTTGAGGAAAGACCAGCCAGTAAAGTGGAACGAGCAGTGTTAGGAGGCATTTGACAGAATAAGGGAATATTTGGTGAAACCTCTCGTTCTGAGACCTCCGAGACAGGGTAGACCTTTGGTGCTTTATTTGGCTATTGGGCCCGAAGTGCTGGGGGCGATGATGGTACAAGCTGATGAGACTGGAGTAGAGCACGCCATCTACTACCTCAGTAAGAAGCTGCTTCCGTACGAAGCCCGCTATCAGGAAGTAGAGAAGATTTGTCTAGCAGTAGTATGGGTGTCCAGGAAATTACGCCACTATTTCCAGTCTTACAAGATCCAAGTAGTCGCAAAGGAGAATCCTTTGAAGTATCTACATTCGGTGCCTTCACTAGTTGGAAAGCTGGGCAGATGGTTAGTACTGTTGACTGAATTTGACATCGAGTACCTCACTTCAAAGGTAATCAAAGGGCGAGCCGTGGCAGAATTCCTAGCCTTGCAACCTGTTGAAGGGGATCAGTACAAGTTTGAATTCCCCGACGAAGAAATCCAAGCTATAGCAGTCCAAGGATGGAAGATGTATTTTGACAGAGCAGTGAACTGCAAAGGAGCCGGAATCGGTATTGTAATAGTAACCCCTGGGGGAGAGACTTTGCCTATGGCCAAGAGGTTGACGTTCAGGGTAACTAACAATATGGCTGAGTATGAAGCATGTGCATTCGGCTTGACTGCATTAATAGCCTTGAGAGCTACGAACGTGGATGTTTACGGAGATTCAATGTTGGTGATCCGACATATGCAAGGAGAATGGGAGTTAAAAGAAGAACGGTTGAAGCCGTACTTATTCCACCTCAGAAACCTAGCAACATGCTATCCCTAACTGCAAATTTCAGCACTTGCCTTGGGAAGAAAATCAGATGGCAGATGCATTGGCAACGCTAGCCGCAACCTGGGAGAATCCAGAGAAATTGGTGATGAGACCACTTGTTTTGACAACGGCAAGCAAGCCAGTCTATGAAATTGAGAGGATATTGGAAGTAGAGGTCAACGACGGAAAGCCTTGGTATTATGATATTGAGAGGTACCTGGAACAAGGGGAATTCCCGGAAGAAGCGAGTAGGAAGGACCGAGTAGCCATTTAGAAACTGGCTTTTCAGTATGTGAGTCTGAAAGGAGAACTCTACAAAGACAAGCCAATGGTATTCAGCTGAAATGTTTGAGAAAGGAAAGGCGCAGAGGATAATGGAAGAGATACATGCTGGTGTGTGTGGACCGCACATGAATGGATTGAACTTGTCCCGCAAGATTGTGAGACAAAGTCTTTTACTGGTCAACCATGGAAGCCGACTGCGCGAAGCTAGTGAAGCACTGTCATGACTGTCAAGCACACGGGAATTTGAACCACTTACCACACACAAAGTTGCAGGGTTGTCAGAGCTATGGCCTTTCTCAGCTTGGGGAATAGATATGATCGGAGAGATTCGACCGAATGCATCGAATGGGCATCGCTTTATAGTAGTGGCTGTGGACTACTTCTCAAAATGGGTAGAAGCTGAATCATTCCGTAATGTTTACTGCAAAACAAATGGCTAAGTTCATAGCCCGGAATCTCATATGCCGGTACGGTATGCCGCATCACGTGGTTTACGGACAATGGAGTCCAGTTTTAGGGGAGACCGACCAAGGCGTGTTACAGAGGTATGGGATAGGTCATCATAAGTCTTCACCATACATACCGCAGGCTAATGGAGCAGTTGAGGCAGCCAACAAGACAATAAAGATGATTCTGGCGAAGATGACGGAGAATTACAAAGACTGGGCTGATAAGCTGTCGTATGCCTTGTGGGGATACAGAACTTCTGTAAGGACAGTAACTGGAGCTACGCCTTACTCTTTGGTCTATGGAATGGAAGCGGTACTGCCGGTGGAAGTTGAGATACAGTCCATGCGGGTGTTAGCAGAAGCAGAATTGCCTGAACGAGAATGGACCTCGCAGAGGTTTGAGCAGTTAGCATTGATGGATGAGAAGAGGATGAAGTCCTTGCATCACATGCAGATATATCAGAAGAGGTTGGCCAGAGCATTTAATAAGAAGGTGCGTCCTACCAAGATCAAGAAATGTGATCTGGTACTTAAGCAGTCGAAGCCGTCGACGACAGACCCAAGAGGGAAGTTCAGACCAAATTGGGAAGGACCATACATTGTTCAGAAGGTAACGGGAAATGGAGCAGTGAGACTGTCGGACTTGGAAGGGAATGAGTTCACCGAACCGATCAATGTTGACAGATTGAAGTTGTATTTTGCCTGAGGGACAGAAGACTGAATAGTCATCCGCAGAAGACCTAACCCAACGGGATGAAGAGAACTCATGCATGCATGCACACATATAACCCATTATTGCATTCCTTTTTTTTGCTTGTTTTGTGTTTTCGTTTTATATTCACAGGTATCGAAGAATAAAAGAGAAAGCGGCAAAGACAAGCTAATCAGAAACAGCGAAAGCACTGTATTGAATTTGGGAAGAAATCCTAAGGCTGAGGTCCACATCGGTGTTAAGATTCAGATGGTAATCTGAGGGTTAAGGCCCATTTTGAGTTTGAAATTCGGGATGGATCCCGGGGGCGAAGCCACATGGTCAGCAGTAAAGAGGAAGAATTCCTTTGATTTGAGTGAGTGAGTGAGTAAAAAAAAAAAAAAAGTGAGAGAGAAGTCTTTGATGGTTAAACATATGTCCAGTGATGACATGTTTGCTGTAGGGAGAAGCCTTAGAAGCGAGAAGCGCGAGACGCGCTCTTATCCGGTATTCTGAATGGATTGATCTCTCGCTGGACTCATGAAGCACTTGAAAAAGGTATCTCAACAGTAGAAGCCTGAGCGGTTAATGAGATGACTAGTTGAAGCGATGGTGGATCGGTGAATGACCGTTTGCCTGATGTCCACAATTTGCTTTTGCTACGATACTTGATATGGTTGGAAAATAAAGAAAGTAAAGTCCCTCTGCAATGAAAAGAAAAGAAATAGACCGCCTATAACCAATAGCGTGAAGCTACCCATGGGTGAGTATTAGGACCACCATGAGGAGAAATGCTACCTTAAAGGGTAGGTGAGTCAGAAAAAGAAAAAGAAAAAAGAAAAAAAAGAAAAAAATGAAGGAAAATAATGAAAAGAAATAGACGATGCAATAAAAGAAGACCATATCATGTTGAGTATGCTACAGTAATCACAGAATGTGACCCAGACATCCAGGTTTGGTTAGACCCACTGATCCAATTCTCCGAAGCGAAATCATCGAGTTGGCTGACTTAAGGAATAAGCTGCGAAGGAACCTTAGCACACACACACACAAGGAGTCTGGTTCAGATCACCCATTCAGAGGATTGGGTTTGAGTATGTCGAGTACTTTGAAGATTCTTTGGCTTTGACGTGAAGCATCTTTTGAGGACAAAAATATGTTTACTATCAAGATTATCTCGAAGAGAGGCACTACAGTATGCAAAATAGAGAATCGCATCAGTAGTAGACTTGCCAGGTATGGCATTCAGAGGGCGAGGCCCACATTAGATCAACATCAGTAACGGACTTGCCGGGTATGGCATTCAGGGGGGGAGGCCCATTAGGTTCAGCATCAGATCTGCCGGGTATGGCATTCTGTGGGCGAGGCCCACATTGGTTCAAATCAGTTTCAGCCAGGTACGGCACTCCGGGTATGGAGATATCAGTTCAAGCCAGGTACGGCACTCCGGGTAGTGAGATATCAGTTCAGCAAGGTCTGCACTCCAGGTATGGAGATATCAGATCAGTTTTGCCAGGTACGGCACTCCGGTATGGAGATATCAGTTCAGCCGGGTACGGCACTCCAGGTATGGAGATATCAGATCAGTTCAGCAGGTACTGCACTCCAGGTATGGAGATATCAGATCAGTTTTGCCAGGTACGGCACTCCGGGTATGGAGATATCAGTTCAGCCGGGTACGGCACTCCGGGTATGGAGATATCAGATCAGTTCAGCCAGGTACGGCACTCCGGGCATGGAGATATCACAGCGGCGACACCCTTGGTACGGGGTTAGCATTCAGACATTTGTGGCTCTCTCGGTACGGAGACGTCACCGCGACACCATAGGTACGGGGTTAGCACTCAGACATTTGTGGCACTCTTTACGTACGTCACCTCACTCTCACACCGTAGGTACGGGGTTAGCACTCAGACATTTGTGGCTCTCTAGGTACGGAGGCGTCACAGGCGACTCACCGCGACACCCTAGGTACGGGGTTAGCACTCAGACATTTGTGGCACTCTAGGTACGGAGGCGTCACTACGACACCCTAGGTACGGGGTTAGCATTCAGACATTTGTGGCTCTTTAGGTACGGAGACGTCACCGCACACCCTAGGTGTACGGGGTTAGCACTCAGACATTTGTGGCTCTCTAGGTACGGAGGCGTCACCCCTCACGACACCTCAGTCACGGGGTAGCTCATAGGTACGGAGCACCATTTGTGGCCTCTAGGTACGGAGGCGTCACTGCGACACCCTAGGTACGGGGTTAGCACTCTCAACATTTGTGGTCTCTAGGTACGGAGACACCACCCCCACCGCGACACCCTAGGTACGGGGTTAGCACTCAGACATTTGTGGCACTCTAGGTACGAAGGCGTCACTGCTACCCCACCCCTAGGTACGGGGTTAGCACTCAGACATTTGTGGCTCTCTAGGTACGGAGACGTCACTGCGACAACCCAGGTACGGGGTTAGCTTCATCACACAGCGACCAAGCGTACGGCCCTAGGTACGGGGTTAGCGTACGCCGCATCAGGACTACTTCAGACTTTCCGACATTCTCTGGATTCTAGGTACGGAGACACGGCACGTTAAGCCGATCCGGTAGGGGTAGCATTCAGACCCCAGACGCGCACCTAGGTACGGGGTTAGCACGCCAGGTACGGCATGTGGACTATTCAGACATTTGTGGCTCTCTAGGTACGGAGACGTCACCGCGACACCCTAGGTACGGGGTTAGCATTCAGACCACAGCGACGCCCTAGGTACGGGGTTAGCACGCCATTACGGCATGTGGACTATTCAGACATTTGTGGCACTCTAGTACGGAGGCGTCACTGCGACACCCTAGGTATAGGGTTAGCACTCAGACAACCAACACATCACTGCGGCACTCTAGGTATGGAGACGCAACCCGCGACGCCCTAGGTACGGGGTTTAGCATTATCAACTCAGCACAGCAGGCAGACCAGGGACAGCTGGCGAGCCAGGTAAGTAAAAATGCATTGCACGTACTTTGATAGGATTGTCATTGTCCAACTGCACAAGTCCCATCAAAGTGGGGGCGACTGTAGGCATTGCTTTTTACACATTAGCCCAATGATGAGTCTCGTATGGAGGCACTACTTCTTTAGTCATGAAAGTCGCGGGAAACGGACGTTGGAAGGGTAAAGTTGGAAAATAGAATTTTTGATGGATTTAATCTCGTTGTTTTCGCTTCGGTTGCTTGTTATACCTCCTTTCTAAGCTCACCTTAGGCCCAAAACTCCCATATACCACATACCTAACCAAACCAAGCCCAAATACCCAAGTCAACCCAAGTCAAACCAAATCCATGCCCAAAGGATGTGATTCACGCCCAAAGCCCCTTTATTTAGGTCTATGCATATTTATCACATGTTTAAATCTTGTAAATCCTTACCTAAATAAGAAATCAAATCAAATCCCTACCAAATCAAATCCAATCCCAAATCCTAATTAGGAGATGCATTCCTTATTAGAAATCAATTAGGAGATTCCTTCCTAATCTAATTAGGAAAGTCTTCTCTCTTTGCCTATAAAAAGAGGCCTTCACCCCCCATTCAAAACCTAGCCCATACATCTCTCTCAACACGCCTAAAGCACTCTCTTAAGCCTCCATTACACGCCCAAGCATCCCCCTGAAGCCTCCATTGCCGCACCTTCAAGATCCAATAGCCTCCATTGCCGCACCTTCCCTCCATCATCAACACCCTTCACGCCCAAGCCCTAAACTTAAACCCTCCATTGCCGAGTTCCAGCCCCCATTCACAGCCCTAAAACACCCTCAAATAAACCTTTATCATAGCCCTAAATTCGCACTAAACACCCTCCAAACACAGCCCCATTCGCAGCCCCAAACAGTCCCTGAAAACACCCCACTGCACCTGTGAACTGCCGCAGTTCACCTTCTGTTCTGGTCAGTTTTGTTGCGTCCTTAGCCACAAAACAGTCCTAAAATCACCTAAAAACCACCATCCCCAAAACCTCCATAAAGTTTCCCTAAAAAATCCTCACAAACGCACCTCCCTAAGCCTTCAAAATCACCCAAAACAGTCCGCTAAACCATCAAGACAGTGACCCGAAACGTAGCAGCGAAACAGCAGCGAAACGGACTTGAAAAGCAGCCCGAACAGCAAAACAGCGAGGAAAGACGTTTAGTTGGTGAACTAAAAGAGTAGCGGATCATTCACCCTTCCAACGGACGTGTAACGCCCTTTCTTAGACGACAAAAGAGGTTAGACCAGAGGGCACCTTTCTACTTATCTTCTTTATTGTTGTTTTATTTATTTTGATATATAATTGCATGAGAGTCGTTTGAAGCATGATGTGATTGTTGGATGAGCGGGATATGTGTTCTCTTTTGTGGTATATCGGATGGAACCCGGACGTAAATTCCATAGCCGATTCCGAATGGACGGTAGTATGGTCTGCACTCGGGATACAATGCCACGTACCACTTAAGATGCACGCATCTCGTCTCATCCTAATTTGTATTTGAGCATGTCATAGTTCTAGGCCGTTTATTTATTATCTTAAGCATGAGTTAATTTAGTCTTGTTATTTAATTTTCAAAGCATGATTGTGTTATTTAGGCATGTTGTTTCTTCATTCTTATGCATGATGTTTCGTTTAGTTTATGTTTAATTAGTTATTTGTTTACTTTGGTTTAATGGTTCAATATGCTCGTTGTGTTATATGCGTGGAGTTATTTGGATGAAAGCATGTTAGATCTAAGTACCCTTGACATGAATGTTGAATAGATTCAGTTAGTTTATTGCACAAATTATATCATCACAAGTGACATAAGTAAGGGACCATTCCGAACCCAACGGTTTGAGGTCTTCCCTTGCGAGGGGTGAGTGCGGCCTTAAATCTTTGTCCCGGTTCACACCGGGTGGCAACTCCATGTTATTTTGTACTTCCCACTAGGCCGCGAGCCTAGAACAGCATCGCCCAGGTTCTGTTGTCTACACAAAGGAAAAAGAAAAATATCAGATCACTCCACCCCACCTCCACCTTTTCCACAGCGACTTCAGAAAAAAAAAATTGGATAAACAATTTGCTCGATTCCTGGAGGTGTTCAAAAAGCTTCATATCAACATTCCATTTGCAGAAGCCTTGGAAGAAATGCCCAGCTACGTCAAATTCATGAAAGACATTCTTTCACGAAAATGAAGATTGGGAGATTACGAGACAGTAGCATTGATGGAAGAATGCAGTGCCATCATTCAGAGGAAACTTCCCCCAAAGTTGAAAGATCCTGGCAGTTTCACTGTCCCATGCACCATTGGAGAACACTATATCAGTAAGGCTTTATGTGATTTAGATGCAAGTGTTAACTTGATGCCTTTTTCTATTTTCAAGAAACTGCAGATTGGAGAAACAATGGCCATTTCAGTCTCTCTGTAACTTGCTGATAGAACGCTCGTATTTCCAAGAGGCGTAGTTGAGGATGTGCTGGTCAAGGTTGACAAATTTATTTTTCCAGCAGATTTTATTGTCCTTGATATAGAGGAAGACGCAGACGTGCCAATCATCCTCGGGAGACCATTCTTGGCTACAGGTCAAACCATTATTGATGTACAAAAATGAGAATTAACCATGAGGGTACATGACCAAGAAGTAACATTCAATGTTTTCAAGGCCATGAATTTCCGAGATGATGAAAAGAATGAGGAATGTTTCAGACTTGATGTGATACACATTACCATTCAGAACTCCAATGCAATGCAAAGTTCTACTGACAAACTTAAAAAATGTCAATTGCATGTGGAGCCTGAAGATAAAATGTCTTTTGCACTGAAAAAGCCAATTCTTGCACTACAAGCAACAGAAGAGAAAAAGTTCCACCAGCTCAACGAATTGGAGGAATTTCACAATCAGCCTTTTGAGGATGCCAAATTGTACAAAGAAAAGGCAAGGAAAAGACATGATGAGAAGTTAGTGCGCATACAACTGGAACAAGGGCAGAAGGTACTATTAAACTAATCAAGGGTGAAATTATTCCCATGGAAGCCAAAATCACGGTGGTCAGGTCCATTTGTGATCACCAAAGTTTTACCAGATAGAGCCATTGAGATACATGATCCTGACTCCAACAAAACATTCAAGGTTAAAAACAAGCGTGTCAAGCACTACTGGGGAGAATCATTTGAGCGAAAAAAAGAAAGTGTCACACTTTCAAATCCAGCCTAACGTACGAGAAGTCACGTCTAGCTTACGACTTTAAACTTAGCACTCGCAGGGAGGAAACCCATGCAATTTGTGTATATATTGTAATCTGGTGTGTTTTATTTTTGTCTGTTTAATTTTTGCAGGTTAAGTCATTTCAGGATAGAAGAAGTTCTCGCAAATCTTCACATGCAATTTCCTTCCCTCCCTCAAAACTCTCTGATGAAAGTCAACAAAGCTCGCTTGAAACGGATGAGATTACTAATGATCCATGGTGTTCCTAATGATATTCGTTGGGTAATTGAAGCACGGGTCCGATTGGCAGGTGAGTTTGATGAGTGGTAAATCTATCACTATTTCCCACTCATTTAACCTAATATTTTGTATAGTTTCTTGAGTTTTGTGAATATTTTGATGTGTTTTGTGTTACTTTGTAGATAAATAAAGTTTCAGGACATTCTGGAGGTGATTTGGAGCAAAACAGTGAAAATTGGCAAAAAGGGCAATTCGGTAATTTGGCCGCATCGCGACGCGCAAACCCTTGGCGTCGCGACGCCTAAAGTGCGCCGGCCATGCTAACGTGCGTCTGGTCAATGGGTCAGAATTTGAAAAGTTGACTTTGCTAACGTGCGCCGTGCCACCATCACAGCCGATCTGCTAACGTGCGCTGCCACGTGTCATCATCCTAAGATGCCGACAATCATCATCTACGCTAACGTGCGCCGTGCCACGTGTCATCATCTCAGAAGATCAGCTAAAATGCACCGCCTGCCACGTGTCAAAAATCTATGGTGCCGACAGAATACGCGTGACACGTGTCACCTTCTCATTGGACCGAATTATTGGCAAATCACATTCTGCCACGTGTCGCCTTCCCATTGCATCACTTTCAGCGCGTACCACGTGTCATTTCCTGATTGTGCCGACATCGTACACGTATTCAACCCGTGTTGACCGAAGACGCGTCTTGGCGTCGCGACGCCAAGGCCTTTGGCGTCGCGACGCCGGCACCAAATTTTGCCTATAATTCAGCTCTCTCCACTTCATTTGGTGTGCTTCCTTAGGATTTTTTCCCTGATTTCATAGGAACCATCTAGTTTTGTAATAATAAAATTATGTATTTTTATTTTTAGTTTTTATTACAGCTTTTTATTTATTTACTTATGTTTTGTAGTTAATTTACCGCTGGGGTAAAAGGTGAAACCCTTAATATAATTATCTAGGTAAATCTCACTTAATTATAATTTATAATTATAATTTAACCGGATTAATTAATGTCAGACTTTATTACCGCCTATATGGTCGGGTTAAATATAAATTAATTTACCGCCTATATGGCTGGTCTTATGTGACAGATAATTACCCCCTATATGGCTGGTGTAATTGGACTAAATGGATTACCGCCTATATGGCTGGTTTTAAATGTTTAACATTATTAATTCCTGAGAAAGCAGAATATAAAATAATTTATATATTATAATAAGTGGGATTCCTAGATAAGAAATATTAAATGTGAATCCTCTAACCCCAGCATTTTATTTTTATTCTAGGGAAGTGATGAAACACAATATTCACACACTTAATAATTGATTTTTTATGGTAATTATTTAGTTTGTTTATTGAGTCTTAAGCTTAATGCTTCTTGTTGTCTGATCACCAATAAGATTGATATGGTAAACTTAAAATGAACTGGACATAGGGATTTTAGGTTTCAGCCTTAATAGCCCACGATCTTCCTTGAGGATAGATAACCCTTTAATAGATTTCCTTACAGGATAGACATATACCTGTCGGGCGGGGGTAGCCATAATTGGAACTTAATCTTAATGAATCCAGGTAATTTAGTTGACATAGATATATGGTTCAATTGGATTATACTGGGTATTTGCGTCTGACCATCGACAGAGGCTTTTGCATATTTTTGTGTTCCAGGTTAGCAAATTAATTTATTACACATAAATAAGAGAGTCAATTCATCTTTATAATAATATTGTGTGGAGTCACAACCCTAGATCTTTGAGTCTTTTGTCATTTTCCTTAGTATTTTCTTTTGTCTTTTTATTTATTTATTTATTTAGCAAATCTACAATAAACCATATCAATCAAGCAATCATTCTCTTCTCCCTCAATTAGATATCTGTAAATAAATAGTATCAACAATTAATAACAACAGTAGGAATTAAGTCCTCATGGGATCGATATTTTTATACTACTTGAACGATACGTACGCTTGCGTTATACATGTGTGTTTACGCCGGTCAGAGTCTTCGGACTCTTTTATTTCACATCTGTCTGGTTTTGGAAGAAGCACCTATGCAAAGAAACGTATAGCTAAACAAATGGGTGTTTGTTATAAATGTGCATGCTGTAATTGCAATACTCGTTGTCGTTCTTTAGGAATGGTGTCTGATAATCGCGAAGACAAAATAAATTCATTAAGGATGGCTTGAGTAAGGAGTCTTTAGATGATATATCTTCAACTCTTGAGACGCATCCCAGTGGATATGTTCACATAGCCTTTCTCAAATTACATACACAATTTCTAAGAGAAAGACAGCAGTAAAGTCTCGGGAATCTGACTCAAAAAGACCCTGTTTGCCAATTTATAAGAAAATTGGATGGGAAGCTTGTCCCTGACGCATAGACGTCAATCAAGCCGCTGCTATTATTGTAAATATTATATCTCTTGGTCTTTTCCTAATAATTTTCATTTGTTGTTGTTTTCTTTTATTTTATCCGACAGGATCCAGACCTTTTTGACTATCACGATTTATTTTACTGTTAACTAATAATTTTCATTTGGCAGGTACTAGTGCTATTATTTTACTCACCCTTTTCAGGTGTTATAAATTCAACTCATCATTGCACTTTTGAAGAAATTCAGAGTAAAACATGGAAGCCACTTCAAGAAGACGAGTTGAAAACATCTGTGTGTTTTGCGGTACTAGTGTTGGTGTTAAGCCACAATACGTAGAGGCAGCACTTGAATTGGGTCGAGTCTTAGCTGCAAGGAATATGCACTTAGTATATGGCGGAGGCAATCTTGGACTTATGGGGATCGTTTCAAATGTTGTACAGGAATGAGGCAGTCACGTTTTGGGAATCATCCCAAAACCATTGGCGGAAGCAAATCTTATTGGACCATCAAACGGAGATGAACTTATTGTGCCAGGTATGTCCGAGCGACTAGTGGAAATGATTAATCATGCTGATGCATTTATTGCTTTTCCAGGTGGCTTGGGTACATTGGAGGAAATTTTTATAGTGTTATCTTGGGCGAACCTGAACATACACCAGAAACCGCTTGGACTGTACAACGTTGAAGGATTTTATGATTTTCTTTGTGTGTTTCTTGATGATGCCCGGAGAAATGGGTTTGTGTCAAAACCTTTAAAAGAACTCCTATTCACTGCCAGAACTGCTCCAGATCTAATTGACCAAATCTTAGCCTATGAACCACAAATTGACCCTATCCTTTCAAAGATAAATTGGTCTGAGGACGATCGTGGAAAGAGGCGTCGGATTAATCTGGATCTTACCTTTAACTTTTCGTTTAGAGTTTCAGTTAACCAGGTACTATCTTCTAAACTCTTCTTCTACTGTTTAAGACATTGGGGACAATGTCTCATTTAGGTTTGGGGGAGGAAATTAGTTGATTAGTATCTTGTTTTTAGTTGTGTGTTTGTTTTTATTTTTAGGCCAAAATTTTTCGAAAAATACAAAAAAAAATTGAAATTTTTTCAAAAATTACAAAAATATTTTGCATTTTTGTGTTTTTATTTTGACTAAAAAGGTGAAATTGGTAAGAGATAGCTGAGTAAGGAGTTTCCACTCTCGTGTCTAAAACCTAATTCGAAACAAGTTAATTTTTGTTTATTTCTTTTTTAATTATTTAATTTGTGAATTCTCCATAATACTGACTAAAATGAATCTTCATATGCTCAGTTGGCAGGTATTATCAACATGGATAGTAACATACGGACATGAGCTATAATTGAAAAGTTTGTAATATTCAGTGCTCTAGTTTAATTGGAGGAAGCATCTCAAAAAGTGATGGAGTAAAAAAAAACGTCTGAGTTCCGAGTTATTAAGTCTGTAAGGGTGTTTTAAACACCTAGTGCCCTAAAGCCAACTGGTTTGGGAGTCACTGGCCCAACACTCGCTACATGGATCAAGGATGTTGCAAAAATATATATATCTGAAGTCTGAGTAATTAAGTCCGTAGGGGTGTCTTAACACCTGGTGCCCTAAAGCCAACTGGTTTGGGAGCCACCGACCGAACACTCGCTACATAGATGGAAGATATTGTATATAAATAAAAAAATCAGAAGAATCATAAAAATTATTCCATTGCTGCAAAAAGGTGTGAATTCTGATAAAACTTTAGGACAAAAATATTACTCTCTTATCAACTGCACTTGTGACTGTTGTGGGCAAAATGAGTTGATTAATATTTTATCGGCTGTGCATATGGAGAATGGTAAATATAATCGGAGAATTTACTTATTCAGTAATTTAGAAAGAAAGAAAACAACTAGTAACTTGGAGTAGAAGTTTCACCTGATTAGTCACTAACTTCTTTATTCTATTTTCTCTTGTCTTTTTGGTTTTGTGTGCATTAGTTTTATTATCTTTTTACTTTTGTAAAAAGTTTGTGGGTATCGTTCCTGTAAGCCCTCACGAGACTATAACTCGTCCACTAGGGACACCTAGGAGTTTAAAGGCTTGTTGCATATGCTAAATGCAACCGTGATCCATAAGAAAGTGGCTTAGTTTAATTTTAATTGTTTCTTGTATTTTATTTTGTTGTTTTGCTCGAGGACTAGCAAAATGTTAGGTTTGGGGGTGTGAAGAGCGGAAAATATATCAATATTTACCGCCCCTTTTACTTAATATTTTGTTTAGTTTCTCGTGTTTGATGAACGTTTTGATGTGTTTTAGTTTATTTTGCAGATAAAATAATATTGGGACACAATGAAATCATTTAGGACGAAATGTGGGTCAAATAAGTGCAAAAATTTCACTTGACATATTAATTTTGGAGATTGGAAACGTGAGAGGGCGTTTTAACGAAGTGGAGTTTTGGAAATTCCAGTTTTCCGCATCTGTCGTATTTTGGTCATAACTTCTTACTCCGATATCGGATTGAGCTGATTCAAGTTCCAGATTAAATAAGACTCAAAGATATACAACATTGAAAGACAAAATAATTTCGAATTCTGAATATTTAATGCCCGAAATTGATGAACCATCCAGAAGTGTGTTGTGTGTAATTATTAAAGTCATTTTCAAAGCAAAAAATAAATTAATAAATAAATAAGAAAAATTATCAAATCACCACCAAACATGATAAGTAATTAGTGGAGCAATTAATAATGGATTTGCTGGATGATTTGATGGTGGCAAAATTTTGCCTATAAATACCAAGCCATTTCATTTGTAAATTCATACTTTCTTCTAAGGAATTCCTTAAGAATACTAAGAAGATTGTATCTTGTTTGTTTATTTACAGCTTTCAGTAATTAATTTCCGCTTTCGCACTTTCTTTTCTTTACTTTTCAGTTTTTACTTTCCGCAATTTACTTTTACGCACAATACTTTTCTTTCTTTAATTTTCAGTTTTTACTTTTCAGTAATGAGGAGGTAACTCCCCTTTGCTGGGGTAAAAGGTAAAACTTTTATTACTAATATTTAGATTAATTTCCCTTAATTATAATATATAAACTAGTTAAAACCTGACTTAACGAGGATACTGCCATATTGGTCGGTTGGTAATTATTTAAATTGGTTTTAACCTGACTAAACTGGATACCGCCTGATTGGTCAGTTGGTAATTATTAATTTGACTTAATCTGGATACCGCCTATATGGCTGGTTGGTAATTATCATGCAAAGTTAATTTATTATATTAAGGGAGATATCTAAAATAGAAGTAATAAAAGTGGTTCCTTTTACCTCAGCATTTTCTTTTATTGTACTTTTACTTTATTTACTTTTCAGTAATTTACTTTTCAGCATTTACTTTTCAGCATTTAATTTTTAGTATTTAATTTCAGCATTTACTTTTCAGCAATTTACTTTTCAGCATTTTACTTTATGTCTTTTATTTTATTTAAGTTTTTACTAGCCCTAATTATGTGTCGTAACTAAGTTAGTTATCTGGGGTTGTGATGAATTCTAATATCACCGGTTTATAAGGGGTTATTTTATAGTTTGGGTAATTTAAATGTTTACTTATTAAGTCTTAAGCTTAATGCGTCTTGTTAATGGCCACTAATAAAATTGATCTGGTAAATCTAAAATAAACTTGATAAAGGAATTTTAGGTTTCAGCCTTATACTTAATAGCCCACGATCTTCCTTGAGGATAAATAATCCTTTAATAGATTTCCTTACAGGATAGACATATACATGTCGGGCGGGGGTACCCATAATTGGAACTTAAACTTAATGAATCCAGGTAATTTGGTTGACATAGACATATGGTTCAATTGGGTTATACTGGGTATTTGCGTCTGACCATCGACAGAGGCTTTCGCAAAGTTTAGTGTTCCAGGTTAGAAAACCGATATATTACACAAAAATGAAATAACCACTTCATCTTTAAAATGATATTGGAAGATTCACAACCCTAGATAGTTTCCTAATATTGAATTTTCTTAAACCTACTTTCGCACAATTTTATTTATTTGTTTTTAAATTTAAAATCATCACCATTTCAAAGCACTCAATCAACCTGTTAGATACTAGTAAAATTAATAGATTAGGTATTAAGTCCTTGTGGGATCGATACTTTTTATACTACTTGAACGATAGGTGCGCTTGAGTTATACGCGTGTGATTATGCACTGGTCAGTTAATTGTGATTTTTATCTTTTATGTAGGTGAAATAATACTTTGGATGAATATCTAGAAAAATGGATTGACATTGGATTTTAGAGGCCGGAAATTTAATAAGGCGTTCTAACAATTTATAACCTCGGAAATTTCAACCCTGCACAATGTTCATATTTTGGCCATAACCTTTTACTCTGATATCGGATTGAAGTGATTCCAGTTCCAGATGAAACAATACTCAAAGATCTACAACTTTACTGCTAAAAAGAGTTTCAAATTCTGAAGTTTTCAAGGTCGAAATTGATGAAGAAACCAAAGTGTGTTATATGTAAAAGTCATTGTCAAATCAAAAATAAAATAATAAAAAAAATGTCAATTTCTCCACCAAACATGCTTGGTGGAGGATTTGGTGGAGGAAACGGTGGAGTGTTTGGTGGAGAAATTGGTGGAAGCCTTTTCTTTGCATATAAATTTGTAATGTCTTTTAATTTTAGTAATAAAATTATGTGTGTTTTTAATTTCAGTCTGAGTAGTTAATTACTTTCTGCTTGGGGAATAGGTGAAACTTTTATTATTTAAAGTTTAGATTAATCTCACTTATATTATAATATATAAATAGTAATGAATAATAATTAATTGAGATATGGATTAATTATAGACGAACGGTATCACCGCCTTTATGGCTGGTTTTATGTTTTTGGCATATTTAGTACCTTGGCAGGACTAGTTATCTACATAAATGACTACCGCTTTTATGGCCGGTTTTATATGTTTTGGCATAGTTAATTCCGAAAGTAAATTAATTGGGTTATAATGATAATTTATATATTATAAAAAGTGAGATTTCTAATATAAAATATTAAAAGTGGATCTCATAACCCCATCATTTTATTTTATTGTTGTCATTTAATTCAAATTATTCAAACAAATCAATTTTTTGTCCTTTCGCTTTAATTATTATTATACCATACTAAAAATCTATTCCTTGTGGATCGATCCCGAACTTACCGGGTTATTTTTTTACTTCGACACTCTTATACTTGAGAGTACAGAACCACTTTTGGAGCGTGTCAAGTTTTTGGCGCCATTACCGGGGAATATAATTTAGTAGATAGAATAATTCTTTTTCTTTATTTTATTTTCATTTTTATTTTATTTTATTTTGTAGTTTATTTTTTTTATCTTGTCGTTTATTTCCTTTTTGTAAATATTTGATGAGCGGTAAATATATCAATATTTATCGCCCATTTTACTTAATATTTTGTATACTTTCTTGCGTTTTATGAATATTTTGATGTGTTTTGTGTATTTTGTAGATAAATAAGGTTTAAGGACTCACTGGAATCAAATCAGGGCCAAAACAGCGAAAAATAGAGCAAAATGGCAAAATTGTCAATTCTGTGTGGCGACGCGCAACCTTCAGTGTCGCGACCGCTAACGTGAGCCGGACATGTGTCAAAATCAGAGAAAGCTTACTATCATACGCATGCTAACATGCGCCGGTCACGTGTCAACATCACAGCAATCGTGCTAAAATATGTCGGACATGTGTCATCATCCCATGCTACCGACACTGCACGTTATTGCTTACGTCAGAGTCGCGACACGCACAACTTCATGCGTCTCGACACCGAGCCAATAATTCAGTCTGCCGACAGCTGCGTGCCACGTGTCATCATCTCAGCAAGGCGCGTGCCACGTGTCATCAATCTACGGCGCATCGCGATGCGCAAGGTTGCACCCGTCGCGACAAGAGTGACCAAGATTTGCCTATAAATTCAGGCCGATTTCATTTCAAAATTTCATACCTTCCTGAAGTTCCTAAAGGGGATTAAGGATTGTATCTTGTTTGTTTAGTTTTAGTTATTTAATTTAAGTATTTTTATTTTTAGTAGTAGTAGTAATACTTTCCTAAGGTCCTGAATAAGGATCTAATGACTTTATTTTTTATTATTTAATTTTTGCACTATCAGTTATGCATTTTTATTTTTAATAGTAGTAGTTTATTTTCTTTTTATTTCTTTTATGTTAAGTAGTTAATTTTTGATGGGGGAAGGGTGAAGGTTTTATTATTATAATTTAGATTAATCTCCCTTTAATTATAATATATAAATTATCTTAAAACCTGACTTAATTGGATACCGCCTTTATGGTAGGTTAGAATTAATTAAATTGATTTTAACATGACTAAATCGATACCGCCTTTATGGTCGGTTGGAATTAATTCAAAACCTAACTTAATCAGGATACCGCCTATATAGTCGATTGGTAATATCATGAAATTTTATATATTATAATAAGAGAGATTTCTAAATTAGAAATAATAAAGGTAGATTAATCTCACTTATATTATAATATGGAAATTGTAATTTAATAATATGAATTAAATTTGATACCGCCTTAATGGATGATTTTATTTATGTAACATAATGTGACACCGCTTATATAGTCGGTATTTAGTTGACAGATGATTATCGTCTATATGGCTGGTTTGTGGATAAATAGTAACACCGCCTTGATGGCTGGTTTAATTTAATTGGGTAACACTGACAATTTCTATATTATAATAATGTGAGATTTCTAAAAGTGGATCCCCTAACCCCAGCATTTTATTTTTAATCTAGGGAAGTGATAAGCATAAAATTTACATGCTTAAAAATTGATTCAATTATATTATGTTTAATACTTTAGTTTGTTTATTGAATCTTAAACTTAATGCTTCTTGTTGCCTGATCACCAATAAGATTGATGTGGTAAACTTAAAATGAACTTGGAAAAGGGATTTTAGGTTTCAGCCTTAGATTCAATAGCTCACGATCTCACTTAAGGACAGATAACCCTTAATAGATTTCCTTCCAGGATAGACATATACTTGTCGGGCGGGGGTAGCCATAATTGGAACTTGAACTTAATGAATTCAGGTAACTTGGTTAACATAAACATATGATTAATTGGGTTATTTGGGTGTTTGCATATGACCATCGATAGAGGCTTTTGCATATCTTCGTGTTCCAGGTTAACAGACTGATTTATTACACATATATAAAAGAATCAATTTATCATTAGAATAATATTATGTGGAATCACAACCCTAGATATTTGTGTCTTTTGTTTATTTTCCTTAGTATTTTCTTTTGTGTTTTTATTTATTTAGCAAATCCACATTCTACCAACCAATCAGCAATAATTCCCTTCTCTCTTTAATTAGATTCTTGTAAATAAATAGTATCAATAATTAATAACAATAGTAGAAATTAAGTCCTCGTGGGATCGATATTTTTATACTACTTGAACGATACGTGCGCTTGTGTTACGTGAGTGATTTCATCGATCAAGTTTTTGGCGCCGTTACCGGTGACTTATTTTTCTTGAGTTATTAATTTTGAAGCTATCTATTTTACTTGTACCTAATTTTCTTTATTTTTTATATGTAATTTTTATTTTTTTTATTTTATTTTCAGGTGGTTGAAAATGGATCTTCATTGGGTGATAAAAGAATTATGAGCTTTACAAGGTAAAGATACACCCCAAATCAGGGAGCAACATGCCTGTTTTCTAAGGCCTGTTGTCCAGCCCAATAAATATCCATGGATGTCAGAACCAATCAATACAACATTTTCCCAACCATTTCAGAATGCAATGGGGAGATGTGAGATATGTGATGGTAACCACCCGAGCGATCAATGCATATACCTCTACAATTCAGGGTGGCAGAATTATCAGAATCCTTCATGGTACGAAGAACCATCACATTTCACTGAACCATATTCTCTATCTTATCCACCATGTACCTACGATTTTCATCAAGAACCAGAGCCATCAAAGAAAGATCGAGTGATTGACATGCTCAAAGATTGGCTCAAGAAACATGACGAAAAGTGGATGCAATGGATGAAATGTTTCAGAGTAACGCGGCATCCATACAAAGAATGATAGATCAAAATGAGAGAAAATTAACAGAAAGCCTAAGCTACATAACTCAATGAGTATTTTCAGAAGAAACTGATGAAGCCTTCAATTACCAAACATTTCATGATGACACCTTAACAGAGGACGA
Source organism: Zanthoxylum bungeanum (assembly GCA_019454045.1). NCBI lineage: Eukaryota > Viridiplantae > Streptophyta > Magnoliopsida > Sapindales > Rutaceae > Zanthoxylum > Zanthoxylum bungeanum. The sequence goes on along the minus strand of SKCR01026663.1, from coordinate 16,868 downwards.
GGCTGAGCAATATCAAGAATCTGAGGTATTAGTTCTGCATCCCGAACCACCAGAATATTAATTTGATCTTTATTATTCATCAGACTCTAACGAAGAACAAGTAGCAGAGCTGTCTGTACCAACTACAAGTGAGGATGAAATCTTGCATACTCAAAATGAAGATCTTGGAGCATGCATTGCACTGATGTTACAAGAAGAGCTACTCGAGCCATTCATATCAATCACAGATGACAAAAGCCTACAATCGGACACATCTTTACATCCTAAGGTTGACACATATAGAGCATGCATTTCACAGATGACAGATGAAGAGCTGAACAAAGAAATCCTAAAATACATCTGTGAAGAAAAAGAGGAGCAAGATGCAGAACAGATGGAGGAGTAAATGTATGACCATATTGAAGATATCATACATTTAGGAGAAACATCACTGTATTGGGGAGTACAAATCAAAGACACCGCCCAGAAGCTTGACAAAATGGAACTCTCATTCAAAGTCAAGCACTATACGAGACCTCCTGATTTTCTTTCTTTCTTTTCAGGAACCATTGGAGCGACGAAGATTAAAAGGGTGGCACAAGCACTGACAAAATTATTTTTACCACTTTACCGTTGGAAAAGACCCTTCAAAAGCAATCCTAATGGGATTGTCTCTAATCGGACATCCAAAACCACGCTGAAGCCTCATTGACAGATGGACTTCAGTAACGTCTGGCTGAAGACGAAAAATTCAGCGCTAGTAGGGAGGCAACCCATGTAATTTTTATTTTTACAATTTATGTTTTATTTTGTGTATACATGTTGTAGAGTTTTAATTTTGTGAGATATTTTCAGGGAAAACACAAACGGAGCATTTAAGGAAAAAATAGATAAAGGAATGGTGTTTGGCAATCACAAGGATGAGATTTAATTCATTAGTGATGGTTGAGTAAGAATGGATTCTTGAGATGCATCCTAATGGATTTATATACCAAGCGAGTGGCGTATTGCGTACACAATTCCGTTGCCATAATAATAATATTTTTCATTGCTTTTCGGTTTGATTTCCTTAATTTACGCCGACATGATCCAAACTTTTTGACTTTCACCATTTATTTTATTGTTTAGCTAATAATTATCATTTGGCAGGTACTAGTGCTATTATTACTCACCTTTTTCAGGTTCTATAAATTCAGCTTGTTATTGCACTCTTGAAGACATCCAAATTTGAGAAAGAAATACATAAAAAAAATATGGAAGAACCTTCATGAAGACGAGTTGTAAACATCTGTGTGTTTTGCGGTACTAGTGTTGGTTCTAAACTAGAATTTGTTGCGGTAGCACATGAATTGGGTAGAGTCATAGCTGAAAAGAATATGCACTTAGTATATGGCGGTGGCAATCTTGGATTAATGGGGTACGTTTCAAGGGCTGTACATGAAGGAGGTAGTCAAGTTCTGGGAATCATCCCAAAACCTTTGGCAGAATCGAATCTTATAGGACCATCAAACGGAGAGGAACTTATCATGCCAGGTATGTCCGAACGACTTGTTGAAATGATTAACTGTGTCGATGATTTTATTGCTTTACCAGGTGGCTTGGGCACGATGGAGGGAATGTTTACAGTGCTATCTTGGGCGAACTTGAACATACACCAAAAACCAATTGGACTGTTTAACGTTGATGGATTTTATGACTTTATTTTTGTGTTTGTTGATGATGCCCGAAGAAATGGGTTCGTGTCAAAACTTGTAAAAGATATTCTCTTCACTGCCATAACTGCCCATGATTTAATTGACCAAATCTTAGCATTTGAACCACAAATTGACCCTATCCTTTCCAAGATAAACTGGTCCGATAATGATCGTGGTAAAAAGAGTCGGATAAGTCTGGATCTTAACCTTTAATTTTCTTTTTAGATATAGAATTTCAGCTAACCAGGTACTGTCTTCTAAACTCTTCTTCTACTTTTTAGACATTGGGGACAATGTCTCAATTAGGTTTGGGGGATGGGAATAGTTAATTAGTATCTTGTTTTTATTTTTTTCGTTGTGTTATTTTTGCTTAATTTTTAGTAAAAAATTTTCAAAACAAATTCAAAAAAATTCTAATTTTTTTTTTGTGTTTTTATGTTTTTTATTTGACTAACCAGATGAAATTGGTGTGAGATAGCTGAGTAAGGAATTTCCACTCCTGAGACGTATCTCAACCAATTTTGTAACAAGTTAATTTTTGTTTATTTCCTTTTGAATTATTTTAATTTGTGAATTCTCCATAATACTGATTAAATTGGATCTTCATATGCTTAGTTGATAGGTATTATCTACATGCATGGTAACATACGGCCATGAATTATAAGTGAAAAGTTTGTACTATTCAGTGCTCTAGTTTAATTGGAGGAAGCATCTAAAAAGCAATGGAATAATAAGTGAAAAAAATTAAACATCTGAGATCCGAGTAATTAAGTCCGTATGGGTGTTTTAACACCTAGTGCCCTAAAACCAACTGGTTTGGGAGTCACTGGCCCAAAGCTCGCTACATGGATTAAAGATGTTATAAAAAAAGATATATCTGAGATCCGAGTAATTAAGTCTGTAAGGGTGTCTTAACACCTAGTGCCCTAAAGCCAATTGGCTTGGGAGTCACTAACCCAAAACTCGCTACATGGATTGAAGATGTTCTAAAAAAAAGTTATAAAAAGTTCCATTGCCAAAACAAAATATGTGAATTCTGATATAACTTTAAGACAAAAATATTATTCTCTTTTCAATTACACTTATGAATATTATGGGCACAATGAGCTGATTAATACATTGTTGGTTGTGTATATGGAGAATGGTAAAAATAATCGAAGAATTTACTTATTTAGTAATTTTGAAACAAAGAAAACAACTATTAACTTGGATAAGAAGTTTCACTTGTTTAGACACTAACTTGTTTGATTTTTTTTTTTTTTTTTTGCTTTTGTGTGCATTTGACGTTTGTGGGTATCGTTGCTGTAAGCCCTCACGAGACTACAACTCGTCCATTAGGGACACCTAGGGGTTTAAAGGCTTGTTGCATACGCTAAATGCAACCGTGATCCCTGTAAAAGTTGCTTAGTTTAATTTAATTTAAGTTATTTATTTTATTTTATTTTTTTGTTTTGCTCAAGGACTAGTAAAATGTTAGATTTGGGGGTGTGATGAGCAGTAAATATATCAATATTTACCGCCCTTTTATTTAATATTTTGTATAGTTTCTTGAGTTTTGTGAATATTTTTATAAGTTTTGTGTATTTTGTAGATAAATAAGGTTTCAAGACTCATTGGAATCAAATCAGGGCCAAAACAGCGAAAAACAGAGCAAAATGGAAAAATTGCCACAAACTTCTGTGTCGCGACCGCTAACCTGCGCCGGACATGTGTCAAAATCAGAGAAAGCTTGCTATCAGAAGCCGACCACGTGTCAACTGTTGGACAATTATGACCCATAACATCACTATTTTTAAAAGACATGGTGTTTTTGTACAAATTAACTATGTGACAAAGGAAATTGCTCTTTTATCATTTTGTAATTGGATTACTTGGATATATAAATGATAAAAGTCCATATGATTAGTACCAGATTAATAAGATATTAGACAATATTAATCCATGAAAGGTTTAATCATTAAATATCATTAGTCGTTGTATTATCGAGACTAGACATCGATAATGCGGATTAGGCTAGTATTACACTTGTGCGCGTTATGGAAGCTTAACGACATAGTTCTCATATATTTAAGTGTTGAATACTTATGCAAGTATGATAAGAGGTCCTATTAGCCGTTGGACCGGGAACAGCTTCGCTATGGATAGACCTCTTGGAGTCCTATTGGTAGTACGACAATCAGTGTACACCTCTTCTGGGTTTACTGAGAATCATAGTGTATTGGGTGTGATGTCAAGATGGAAGTATCACTTCAGTCATATGGAGATGATGATCACGCAGGATACAGAACTAGCACTCTTAAATGCTGCAGCTACCGGGATAGTATGACTAGGTCATGATTATCCGATTACAGAGACTAGTTGCTGATGATCCGATATATGCTTCGTATGGGGCAGACACAATTCCAGCCCTAGGCCTAGCATGTGACATCCGATACTGGATTGTATTACGCAACACATTGTATATTACGCCTGACACAGATTATATATTCCTCGTTGAATATTCTGGAGAATTGGGTAGGCACGGTGCTTTGCTAGAAGCCAACCATGTCTTGTAAATCGGTGAGAATGTGGTACAGGATATGCACGTGTTCGGATAGTCCAATGACCGTATTTACTGCCAACATATCTAGGGATCTATTGGGTCCCTTCCCAAAGATTCACCGATGACATCTAACTCGAACATAATTGATCTGGGATTAATTATGAGAGAGAAAATTAATCTGGGATTAATTACGGCAAGAATTTATCTGGGATTAAATTCGTCAAGAAGAGAGAACGCGATTAATTTGGAATTAATCGGCAAAGTAAATTTAATAGTTAAATTGGATTTTACTATTTAATTTATTTAATTGGGCTAAAATAATATATCAGATATATTAATTGAAATTGGATTTCAATACGGAATTAAAATTTGATTTTAATTCAAGCAGACGAATTAATTTGGAATTAATTCATTAGCGACTTTCGTAATAATTTTGCTAGGCATAATTATTTAATTAAATTAGATTTAATTACGTCGCGATGGAAAATTTGTTTAATTGGATTAAACGAACCCGGGCCCAAAGAGTGTTGTGTAAGCCAACTTGAATTTTGAATTTAAAGCGGTGGGACCCACTTACTTACATCAAATGTCTACACATTGATGGAAGTGGTTGGCAAGTATTAATTGGATTAATTACTCAACACAACTACCAAGTCAACATAACTTTAGAATGTGAATCAAGTTCGGAACTATTCATCATCTCTCTTTTCTTCTCTCTTTGGGCGTGAGCCTCAAACCTTGGAGGGCAAATTTTTGCTTCAAAAATTTGTAAAAGCTAGCACTTTTGGAGTCAACTAAGGTGATAGGGAAACTCACCATTGAGTTTGGAATTCAATTTAAGGCTTGGAGCTTCTACATCCAACAAAGAAAGTTTTGAACTTCAACCGATCAATGTAAGTATAGTCTGCAACTTATCTTGATATATTCACACACAAATCATGATTTAGAGATCCTTGGCATGTCTAGGACACTAACAATGGTATCAGAGCCATATCTAAGCATGATTTGAATCTAGGGTTCTAAACTTTAATTTGGAAATTTTATGCTTGGAGTATGAAAATTCGAAATTGGTTGTTTTTTTGTGGTTGGATGATGATGAATTGGATTTGTGTATCATTGGATTTTTGAAATTGATTGGATCAAAAATTTCCCCAAATCCTAAGCCTTGGCCGAAACTTGAACCCTTAAATGCTCATGGTGATTTTTGAAATTTGACAATTGGATATGTTGAAAGACATGAAATTGAATGTTAATTGTTGATTTAATTGGATTGAAATCAAAATTGGATGTTAATTTCATGTGTTTGCCGTGAGTTTGAGCATGTTGATGGATGAGTTGATTTTGTTTCAATTTTGTGTTGGACATGAATTTGAAATTAAGCATGATTAATTGGATTAATTAGTGTTTTGGAAACATTAGATTAATTGATTAATTATGTTAATTACACTTTAAGTTAAATTAATGTGATATTTGGAATATTATGTTAATATAAATTAGTCTTTAAAATTGGATTGGGCTAATTTGTTATATTTTGGCTAATGGGATTGGTTGGGCCATGTTTGGTTTTGGACAATTGAGTTAGATCCAATTGGGCCTAAAACCATTTCCATAAAGTCCAAATATGAATTTTGGGCCTTTTATAATTTAATTGGGCCTAATGGGCCTAAATTGATTTTTGGCATATGGTGATTCCTAATTGGGCCCTGGCATTTTGGGTTTGATCCATAATGGCCAAAGCCCATGCCTAAAGAATTAATTGAAATCCCATTGGACTTTAATTAAATAGTATTGGATGCTAATTGGGCCTTTGAGACCCATTTAGATTGGATTTGGAATCCAAGTCTAAAAGGCACTAAAATAAATGTAATTGTTTAATTTGGAATTAAACATGAATTAGTACTGGATACAATTTAAAATTGGATTTAAAATTGTAGTTCGATATAATTCAAGAATACTTACTTTGAGTATTTATTCTTAAACGAGTTGGAGTCGCGCAAATCAAATCGTTGTATGAACATTGGATGGTCATTAATCAAAGATTAATTAATTGGATTAGATTGATTTACAGCATGCTTTGTGTCAATACTTGGATGTATTTATATGAATAATGTATATCGGATGGATATTAGATGGGTGTGGGTAATTTTGGAAATTTTTGTAAGTATGGTACTTATTTATTAAATTGGACCTGCTTGTCCAGCCTTTCACCTCCTTATCTCTTTGTATTTCTCTTCTCACCATTTCCCCTCAATGCAAATGAGGTTTCTCTAATGTATTATGTAATTGGGTAGAAGTATGTAAAGTACTAGCGGGAGAGAGGAAAAATAGTGATTTGTTCTAGGAACAAATTGTATTATATATTCATCCGCATATCATTATTAAATTTTACCGCACCTTATTATGCTTTTGGAATGCATGTTTAAGGGTGTATGATGAGACCTAATCAAAGATAATAAATTGGTTGCCAATTTACGCGAAAGACCCCCACTACAATATTAAGCGTTTTCCTTCCATTGAGTGGTTCTTTCTTAAGATCCAAGATTGTCTTTGATTTGTTGGCCAAAGTCAAGATCACTGTCCATCGCGGATGTGTTTGAACCATGAAAGCTTTGTTATATATCGCATGTCTTGGGCAGTTGTGACTTGTTGGCCAAATTCAAGGTCACTTCTGTACATCGATGTGGATTATGAAGCTTTCCCACTGTCAATGGGTCACGCTTAACTGGAATCATTAAGCTTGTTGAGCCAAAGCCAAGGCTTAGTTAATTCAGAAGAAAAGGTTAGGATGATATATTTCATATATGTCAGAGAAAAGGTTAGGATGAGATCCAATTGATCTTAGAGATCTACCTAGTTAAGTTTCATACAGCTTGTTGGCCAAAGTCAAGGTTGTGTGTTATTTAACAGGATCATAGCCCACTAGGAAACTGGGTTTCCCGAGTACTCCACAGAAGGTTGGAGGCTCACCGAAAAATAGTGGGAGGCTAGTATTAAATTTACAATTTCGTTTAATACTTGCTTATACGCGCTCTTTTAATTATTTATCGTCGTTATAAATATATTAGTTAGACAAATATTGAATATTGCTTTCTTTGATTAGTTAGACTGTACAATACACTACTCCACTTGTAGTTGGTTATATAGTTAGACTATAGTAACCATTACATTTTGAGTGTACTCGATATCGTTGATTGGATAGTTGGACTATTGCAATCGAGATGGCTGAAAAGATTAGCGTTAAGGACATCATCCTGGGTGATAATGTCTTTAACGGCTCCAATTTTCCAGATTGGGAGATGAATTTCAAGATAGTCCTGGGAGCCGAGAAGTTAATCTATATCATAAAGAAACCTCTCGGGCCTGAGCCCGGAGTTGAGAAAATAGTAGAGCATGAGCTTTGGAAGACTCATCGTGATGATAACTTTAGTGCTCAATCTGTTATGCTTGCCGCAATGACTCCTCAATTTCATCGTCAGAACAAATGATTGGATTTTTATAGTATGATGTTGAAATTGAAGGATCTTCACATATCTAACCTTAGATCACAGAAGTATGAATTGTAAAAGAAACTCTTTCGCTCGCGTATGTCAGAGGGTACATTTGTCGAGCACTATGTGTCATAGATGATTGCTGACATCGAACAGCTAGGTCAGCTAGGCATAACCTTCGAGGCCAAGACTTCTATATATTTGATCTTACAGTCTCTGCCCGACTGCTGGGGCGGGTTCATCATGAACTATAACATGATGAACCAAGAGAAAAACTCTTGGAGAGTTAATGGCGATGCTGAAAGAAGCAGAGCCAAAGCTTCTGAAGGACAAGAAGCACGAGGCACACCTTACTTCGACATCCTAGAAGGCCAAGGCTTGGTCGAAGGCTTCTAGGGGTGTGAATAAAAGGAAGAAAAAAATGTAGGGCCAAATCATAACACTCTTCTGGGAACACTAAGGACATATCCCAAGACGTTTGCCTACATTGTGGCAAACAGGGTCACTAGAAGCGTGACTGCCGAGAGTACAAGGCGGATTTGAAAGAAGTGAAGACAGGCTAGGCTCCGGCTTCAGGTATATTTGTTATAAACATGTCCACTACTGGTTTTAAAAAATTGGATTTTTGATTCTGGATGTGGTACTTACATATATACTGGTGTGCAGGATCTGCTGACAAGCAGAATACTGGCTTCAGGCGAGATCGATCTACGAGACGGAAACAGGACGAGAGTCGATGTTTTGGCCGTTGGGACCTATGTTTTGTATCTGCCATTGGGGTATGTAATTACATTAGGTGACTGTTATTTTATACCTAGTTTGACTAAGGAACATCATCTCTGTATCTTGTTTAACCCGATGGGGTATACCTTTGTATTCAGGAACATTGGGTGTTTTATATATAAAGATGACATTTTGATATGTACAGCAGATGTTAATAATAGTCTTTATATTTTGAATATAAATGAATCTCAAACATATAACATGACAAACAAAAGGCTCAAATTGAGTAAAACATATGAAACTTATCTGTGGCATTGTTGTCTGGGACACATTAACAAGACTCATATATCCACTCTTTCGAAGAATGGATACTTGGACAGATTTGATCATAATTCATATGATGTCTGTGAATTTTTTTTATTAGGCAAAGTGCCTAAAACGCCTTTTGTATGTGCCACCGAGCTGTTAGCCCTCGTTCTTGGTGACGTATGTGGGCCCATGTCTAGCCAGGATAAAGGTGGATATCAATATTTCGTAACCCTTACATATGTTGTTTCGCGTTATGGTTATGTGTATCTTATGAAACACAAGTCGTAAACTTTTGAGAAATTCAAAGAGTTTCGACACGAAGTAGAAAAACATACCGGTAAAAGTATTAAAACATTACGGTTGGACCGTGGTGAAGAATACTTATGTAATGAGTTTCAAGATTACTTAAAAGAATATGGTATTCTTTCACAGTGGACTCCTCCCGGAACACCTCAATTGAACGGTGTGTCCGAATAGAGAAATCGAACTTTGTTGGACATGGTAAGGTCAATGATGAGTCGCACTGAGCTACAAATTTCCTTTTGGGGATACTCATTGAACAGTGCAATACTTATTTTGAATAAGGTTCCGTCAAAATCTGTTGGACAGACTCCATATGATATATGGACAGGAAAGAAACCGGGTTTCTCATTCCTGAAGATTTGGGAATGCTGGGCATATGTTAAACATTTGGATGGTACCAAACTAGAACCCAAATCGGATAAGTGCCTATTTGTAATTGGTTATCCTAGGGAAACCAAAGGATATTATTTCCACAACCCATAAGAGAACAAAAATATTTGTTGCTCTCCATGCAGTTTTCCTCGAAAAGGAATTCATAAATGAAGTGGTAAGTGAGAGGAAAGTAGAACTCGATGAAAATTGGAGTGATACTGTTCCTGGCACCGATCCCCTCACGGAACACGAACAGTACATCAGTGATGAGACTGTTCCATAATCTTCTAATACACAAGAACCGCGTAGGTCGGAGAGAGTCAGAAAATAACCTGAGAGGTATGGGTTTCTGATATCACCTCATGTAGATATTAATCTTATTGAGGAATATAAACCGGCTACGTATGAGGAAGTGATACAAGGTATCGACTCCGCTTTATGGTAAGATGCCATGAAGTCCGAAATGGATTCCATGTATACCAACCAAGTTTGGACACTGGTTGATGTACCAGAAGACATTATGCCTATTGGTAGCAAATGGGTCTTCATGGTGAAGACAGACATGGATGGCAACATACTAACGTACAAAGCTAGGCTTGTATCGAAAGGGTATCGTCATCAACATGATGTCGATTATGACGAAATTTTTTCACTTGTTGCCATGATTAAATCCATTCGGATAATGCTTGCTAATGCTGCATATTTCAATTATGAAATATGGAAGATGGACGTCAAAACCACTTTCCTTAACGGAAACTTTTTGGAGGATATTTATATACAATAGCCTGACGATTTTGTCGTGCCAAAACATGCAAATAAGGTTTGCAAGTTAAATCGATCCATTTATGGATTGAAGCAAGCATTGTATTCTTGGAACCAACATTTTGATGAGATCATACTACAATATGGTTTCATTCAAAACAAAGATGATTCTTATGTATATAAGAAGGTTAGTGGGAGCGCACTGACAATGATTTTCCTATACGTTGATGATGTATTGCTTCTTAGCAATGACATTCCCATATTAAAATCGGTGAAAGCTTGGCTTTCATTAAAATTCTCCATGAAATACTTGGGAGCTTTATTATAGGAATAAGGATCTACTAGGATAGATCTAAAAGTTGTTGGCACTCTCTGAGAACTCGTACATTGAAAGTGTTGAAGAGATTCAACATGGATCAGTCCTAAAAGGGGCTGCTTTCGGTGTCACATGGCATCTCTCTATCTAAGGACAAGTGTCCTAAAACTCAAGATGAGAGAGATTCAATGAATCGGATCTCGTTCGCTTCTGCAGTCGGATCGATCATGTATGACATGACATGTATGTGACCTGATATCTCATATGCTTTGAGCATATGTAGTCACAATCAGGCCGATCCAGGTGATGGTACTGGATTGATGTAAAGAACATCCTTGAGTATCTTAGACGAAATAATGATGCATTATTAGTCTATGGAGAAGGAGAACTTAAGGTGACTAGGTTCACCGTTGTAAGTTTCCAAACCGATAAAGATGACTGTTAGTCGCAATAAGGGTACATATTTTGTTTGAACAACAGAACAATGAGCTGGAAATCTTCCAAGTAAGACACTATTGCCGATTCCACAACAAAAGCAGAATATATTGATGCGCCTGAGGTAGTAAAAGAAGCATTTTGGATCTATAAATTCCTAATTGGATTAGGAGTAGTTATGTTAGCAGCTGATATGGGCTACAGCACAGGCTAAGGAACCACAGTCTCATCAATGATCTAAGTATGTACTTCGATGGTTTCATCTGATTCGAGAGATCACACATTGTGGCGATGTGAAGATCGAAAAATCGTTTCAGATGATAACCTTGCAGATCCGCTGATGAAAGCTATATCTCAGCAAAAGTTTAAGCGACCCGTACATAGTTCAGGTGTTGGACACTTGAGTGATTGGCTATAGGCCAAGTGGGAGATTGTTGGACAATTATGACCCATAATATCACTATTTGTAAAAGACATGGTGTTTTTGTACAAATTAACTATGTGACAAAGGAAATTGCTATTTTATCATTTTTAATTGGATTACTTGGATATATAAATGATAAAAGTCCATATGAATAGTACCAGATTAATAAGATATGAGACTGTATTAATCCACGAAAGGTTTAATCATTAAATATCCCTAGTCGTAGTATTATCGAGACTGGACATAGATAATGCGGAATAGGCTAGTATTACACTTATGCGCGTTATGGAAGCTTAATGGCATAGTTCTCATATATTTAAGTATTGGATACTTATGCAAATGTGATAGGAGGTTCTGTTAGCCGTTGGACCGGGAACAGCTTCTCTCTGGATAGACCCCTCGGAGTCTCATTGGTAGTATGACTATGTGTCTATGGGAATCCGAATCAGGGTAGGTGTATGTGGTCTTAACCTGAGACTTGCATCACTAATACTTGCGACAATCAGTATACTTTGGTTTTGGTCGTCCGGAGCTTTAACAGGTTCTGTGTACGCCTCTTCTGGGTTTACTGAGAATCGTAGTGTATTAGGTGTGATTTCAAGATGGAAGTATCACTTCAGTCATATGGAGACGATGATCAGACATGATACAGAACTAGCACTCTTAAATATTGCAACTATCGGGATAGTATGACTAGGTCATGATTATCTGATTACAGAGACTAGTTGCTGATGATCCGATATATATTTCATACGGGGCAGACACAATTCCAGCCCTATGTCTAGCATGTGACATCCGATACTGGATTGTATTACGCAATACATTGTATACTACGCCTGACACAAATTATAGATTCCTCATTGAATATTTCTGGAGAATTAGGTAGGCACGGTGTTTTGCTAGAAGCCAACCATGTCTTGTAAATCGGTGAGAATGAGGTACAGGGTACGTACGTGTTCGGATAGTCCGATGACCGTATTTACTGCCAACATATCCATGGATCTCTTGGGTCACTTCACAAAGATTCACCGATGACATTTGACTCGAACAGAATTGATCTGGGATTAATAATGAGAGAGAAAATTAATCTGGGATTAATTACGGCAAGAATTTATCTGGGATTAAATTCGTCAAGAAGAGAGAACATGATTAATTTGGAATTAATCGGCAAAGTAAATTTAATAGTTAAATTGGATTTTACTATTTAATTTATTTAATTGGGCTAAAATAATATATCATATATATTAATTGAAATTGGATTTCAATACGGAATTAAAATTGGATTTTAATTCAAACGAACGAATTAATTTGGAATTAATTCGTTAGCGACTTTCATGATAATTTTACTAGGCATAATTATTTAATTAAATTAGATTTAATTACGTCACGACGAAAAATTCGTTTAATCAGATTAAACGAACTCGGGCCCAAAGAGTGTTGTGTAAGCCAACTTGAATTTTGAATTTAAAGTGGTGGGACCCACTTACTTAGATCAAATATCTACACATTGATGGAAGTGGTTTGCAAGTATTAATTGGATTAATTACTCAACACAACTACCAAGTCAACATAACTTTAGAATGTGAATCAAGTTTGGACTATTCATCATCTCTATTTTCTTCTCTCTTTGGGCGTGAGCCTCAAACCTTGGAGGGCAATTTTTCGCTTCAAAAATTTGTAAAAGCTAGCATTTTTGGAGTCAACTAAGGTAATAGGGAAACTCACCCTTGAGTTTGGAATTCAATTTAAGGCTTGGAGCTTCTACATCCAACAAATAAAGTTTTGAACTTCAACCGATCAATATAAGTATATTCCGCAACTTATCTTGATATATTCACACACAAATCATGATTTAGAGATCTTTGACATGTCTAGGACACTAACATCAACATCACAGCAATCACGCTAAAATACGTCGGACACGTGTCATCAACCCATACTGCCGACACTACACGTCATTGCTTACGTCAGAGTCGCAACACGCACAACTTCACGCGTCGCGACACGAGCCAATAATCCAGTCTGCCGACAGCCGTGTGCCACGTGTCAACATCTCAGCAAGGTGCGTGCCACATGTCATCAATATACGGTGCGTCGCGACGCGCAAGGTTGTACGCATCGCGACGCGAGGGACCAAGATTTGCCTCTAAATTCAGGCTGATTTCATTTCAAAATTTCATACCTTCCTGAAGTTCCTAATAGGGGATTAAGGATTGTATCTTGTTTGTTTAATTTTAGTTATTTAATTTATGTATTTTTATTTTTAGTAGTAGTAGTAATACTTTCCTAAGGTTCTGAATAAGAATCTAAGGACTTTATTTTTATTTATTTAATTTTTGCACTTTCAATTATGCATTTTTATTTTTAATAGTAGTAGTAGTTTATTTCTTTTTTATTTCTTTTATGTTTAGTAGTTAATTTTCTGTTGGGGGAAGGTTGAAGCTTTTATTATTATAATTTAGATTAATCTCCCTTTAATTATAATATATAAGTTATCTTAAAACTTGACTTAATTGAATACCGCCTATATGGTCGGTTGAACTTAATTAAATTGATTTTAACCTAACTAAATTGGATAACCGCCTTTATGGTCGGTTGGAATTAATTCAAAACCCGACTTAATCAGGATACCGCCTATATGGTCGGTTGGTAATATCATGTAAATTTATATATTATAATAACAGAAATTTCTAAATTAGAAATAGTAAAGGTAGATTAATCTCACTTATATTATAATATGAAAATTGTAATTTAATAATATGGATTAAAATTGATACCGCCTTAATGGCTGGTTTTATTTATGTAACATAATGTGACACCGCTTATATGGTCGGTCTTTAGGTGACAGATGATTACCGCCTATATGGCTGGTTTATGGACAAATAATAACACCGCCTTTATGGCTGGTTTAACTTAATTGGGTAACACTTATAATTTCTATATTATAATAAAGTGAGATTTCTAAAAGTGGATCCCATAAGCCCATCATTTTATGGCTGGTTTAACTTAATTGGGTAACCCTTAAGCATGCATTCTAAAAGCATAATAAGGTGCGAAATAAAATAATAATGATATACAGATGGATATATAAAAATTTGTTCCTAGAACAAATCTCTTCATTTCCTCTCTCCCGCTAGCACTATTCTTACTTCTACCCAATTACATAACTCTAAAAGAAGCCTCATTTACATTGAGGGGAATTGGTGAGAAGAGAAATACAATGAGAAAAGAGATAATATGATGGACACGCAGGTCCAATTTAATAAATTCTTAATTTATTACAACAATTTCCAAATTGCCCTCACCCTTCTAATATCCATCCGATATACATTATTCATACAATACATCCAAGTATTCACACATAGCATGTTATTCAATCAATCTAATCCAATTAATTAATCTTTGAATTAATGACCATCCAATGTTCAAATAACGATTTGATTTGCGCGAGTCCAACTCGTTTAAGAATAAGTACTCAAAGTATGTATTCTTGAATTATATCGAACTACAATTTTAAATCCAATTTAACTTGTATCCAATACTAATTCATTGTTAATTCCAAATTAAATAATTACACTTTTAATAGTGCCTTTTAGATTTGGATTCCAAATCCAATCTTCATGGGTCTCAAAGGCCCAATTAGTATCCAATACTATTTTAATTAAAGTCCAATGGGCTTTTAATTAATTCTTAAGGCATGGGCTTTGGCCAATATGGATCCAATCCAAGATGCCAAGGCCCAATAAGGAATCACCCTTTTGCCAAAAATCAATATAGGCCCAATTAAATCATTAAAGGGCCAAAAGTCATATTTAGACTTTATGGAAATGGTTTTGGGCCCAATTGGATCCAACCGAATTGTTCAAAACCAAAGTTGGCCCAACCAAGTCCATTAAGCCCAATTACAACAAAATTAGCCCTGTCCAATTAAACACTAATTTAATTAATATAACATTCCAAATATCACATTAAATTTAATTAAAGTGTAATAGCCATAATTAATTAGTTAAACTAATATTTCCAAAACATCAATTAAACTGATTAATCATGCTATAAATATTCAATTCATATCCAACACAATTGAAGCAAAATCAATCCATTACACATGCTACATACTCACGGCAACATCATGAAATAACATTCAATTCCGATTTCAATCCAATTAAACCAACAATTAATATTCATTTCATGCTTTAAACTCATCCAATAGTCTAAAATCAAAAATCACCATGAGAAATCCTAGGGTATAAGTTTCGGCCAAGGAGGGATTTAAAGGAAAATTAATCTAATCCATTTATTTCAAATCCATTGATTCACAAATCTAATTTATCATCATCAAAGCTCAACCAAACAACCAATTTGAAGAAATCATGATCCAAACACAAAATCCCCAAATTAAAGTATATAAACCCTAGAATAAAATCAAGCTTAGATATCGTTCTGATACCATTGTTAGTGTCCTACACATGCCAAGGATCTTCTAAGCGTGATTTGTGTGTGAATTAATCAAAGAGAGTTGCGGAAAAAACTCACCTTGATCGATTTTAGGATTTCAAAATTCCTTTGGATGTTGTAGCTCGGAGCTTGAAATCGAGTTCCAAACTCTCGAGTGAGTTTCCATATCACCTTCACTTGACTCCTTATGTGCTAGCATGAACAAAGTTTGAAAGAAAAATTGCTCTCCAAGAGAAGCAAGATGTTCGGCCATGGGGAGAGGAGGGAGAAGAGAGATGAAGTTGTTTTGATAATTTTTAATTTTCTAAAAACTAATACCAAAAACAATAATTCAAAAAGTGTATATACTTTTTTCCAAAAAGGCAAAGTGTGTTGGACAAGAAAGCTTTAAAAGCTCCCAACCACTTCCATCACTCAAGTGACTTGTTGATGTAAGTTGGTGGGCCCCACTTTAAATTCAAAATTCAAGTGGGCTTGCACAACACACTTCGGGCTCGGGTTCGTTTAATCCGATTAAACAAATTTTACGTCGCAACGTAATTAAATCTAATTTAATTAAATAATAATGTCTAGCAAAATTATTACGAAAGTCGCTCGCGAATTAATTCTAAATTAATTCGTTCGCTCGAATAAAAATCCAATTTTAATTCCGCTTTGAAATCTAATTTCAATTAATATATCCAATATATTATTTTGGCCCAAATAAATAAATTAAATAGAAAAATCCAATTTAACTATTAAATTATTTTACCGATTAATTCCAAATTAATCGCGTTCTCTCTTCTTCACGAATTAATCCCAGATTAATTCATGACATAATTAATCCCAGATTAAATTTCTCTTTGTTGATTAATCCCAGATTAATTCTTACCGTAATTAATCCCATATTAATTTTCTCTCTCATAATTAATCCCAGATTAATTTTGTTCCAGTCAAATGTCATCGGTGAATCTTTGGGAAGCGACCCAAGAGATCCATGGATATGTTGGCATTAAATACGGTCATCGGACTATCCGAATACGTGTGTACCTTGTACCACGTTCTGACCGATTTACAAGACATGGTT